>JBBMKD010000194.1:9072629-9095110 GCA_037834095.1 Argya squamiceps
GCCGCCCCGGCGCGGAAAGGCCGCGCTGCCCCGTACAGGGACGCGAGGGGTGCCCATGGGCGGGAGCCGCGTTCCCCGAGGAAGCCGTGGATCCCCACGGGAAGGCAAGGACAAGTATTAGAGAGCTTTCAAAGGAGACCAAAGAATATGGTGAAAGGCCGTAAGGGGGGAAGCCGCACGGACTGAGGTCACTTTATCTGTTCGGCCTGGGGGGGACTGAGGGAAGACCTCAAAGCTGGTACGACTCCCTCACGAGAGGCCGCGGAGAGGCAGGCGCTGATGCCCTCCCTGGTGACCAGTGACAGGACCCGAGGGAACAGTAAAATGCTGTGTCAGGGCCCTTCAGGTTAGATGTCAGGAAAAGATTCTTTCCCTAGAATATGTTGGGTACTGGAACAGGCTCCCCAGGAAAGTCGTCGCAGGACCAGCCTGACAGAGTTCAAGGAGTGTTGGGACAATTCTCTCAGGCACATGGTGGGATTCTTGGAATGTTCTGTGCAGGCCTGAGTTGGACTTGATGATCTTTCTGGGTCCATTACAACTCAGAACATTCTGTGACAGCTGGAGGGCTGCAGCTTCCTGAGGCACTTCCCACTGCCTTTCCTGACAGGAAGCTAGAGCTGAGCTTTAAATAAAATGAGGTGCTTGGTTGATTGTATTCTATTTTCTGTGAAATCTTTGATAATGAGGAATGGAGTTCTGCAGCTGTCGATGGCCCCCAAAGTCAGCTGAGTGCTGCCGAAGTCATTCCTCTCTCATCCCTGTGTCCCAGAGCCAGCAGCCCCAGTCACTGTCAGGTTGTGTGTGGCAGTCAGAAAACCCCATGGGCATCTACAGAACTTGCAGGAGGCAATACAGCAACCCCAAGGTGCGGGTGTCCTGTTGAGATTGAGGCTGTAAGACTGACAATGGCTGATTTCATTTTTGTCTGTGAGGTTTCTCCCTGTGGTGAGAATTTTCTCAAGGCACCTTTGATCATCAAAATCAGGAGTTACACAGTTGGGTACATTAGGGTATATAAACCAATCATGAAATAATGGAATAGGTGATTAGCAGAGTGAAAGCACAGCTTGCTGCAGAGTAGCTGCTGCCCAGCATGGTATGACCTTGGCATGTTCTCTCAGCTAACATCTTGTCAGGGATTTTGGTGTTGATTTGAAGGACTCAATACATCTGGTAGCTGGTTTGTCTCTAAAAGTGTTGCTGCACAGTAGCAGAAACAAGGAATATATCAGGGATTCCTTGTAGTACTTGAAATAATAAAGCTGTGTATAGGCAGAGGCATTTGGGGCAGAAATGAATACACATGTTGAACCATATTTGCTGTCTAATGCAGGGACATAGAGACTGAAAAGCCTTATCAGTGCCAGGAAGTCTGACTGTTCTGGGTTTAATTTTGGTGTAAATTATCACTTGCTTTTGGGTGTGCAATAAATGCTTCCTACTATAGCTGGGGCAGACAGTCCTTCAAACTGCCTGGAGCCAGGGCAGGGACCCCAGTGCGGATCCCCCTGGAGTGGGTGGGCACAGCCTCCCTCCAGTTATGCAGAGCTGGCACAAATCTCCCATCACTGTCTGCTCTTGCTGACCTTGTGACTCACAGTTTGCAGGGCTGCAGTTTTTCCTCTGAAGGTTTTGTAATCTTTGAAGATGTGGTGGATTTCAGCACCGTGTATCTACGTTGCTCTTGCACTAGGTTAGTTTTTCCAGGCTGTTGCTGTTACTCTATTGCTAAACAAAGAGTAATGTAAAAAATGAGACATAGGTTCATGTGCCTGGTCAGTTCACCATGTAAAAACTGCATCTAACACTATCTGAGGGTTATCCAGCCAGTGTTATTGCAGGCTGTGCTACACTGTCTCAATGATTGATTTCATTTTTGTCTGTAAGGCTTCTCCCTGTGGTGAGGATTTTCTCAATGCACCTTTGACCATCAAAATCAAGAGCTACACAGTTGAGTAAATTAAGGATCTTGCTTTGCTTTCTTATTCACAGTCACTGTTAATGCTTTGGAAGGAAAAGACTGCAAGGAATCTGTCAGGCTGATTGCAGAGAATGCTAATCTCTCAGAAGAGCAACTTGCTTTCCTCATTTCTGGCATGTACACCCTCCTCCGAGAGGCACTGAGACTCCCCTTATCAACTTTCAAACAAGAAGTAAGTTCTGGGAGTACTTGGAACCCTGATAAGGTAAAAGCTGCGTCAGACACAAGTCACCATCTCAATCTCATTTGCCTGGGTGGAAAGCTGCACATAAAAATGATTCTCTGAGCTAAGGTTGTTGGAAGAAACTGCTAAAAATCTGGAACTTACTATTTCACTTGTCAGGTAGATTTAGAGGGAGCTTTTTGAAAAAAAATATTTAAGCTTTGTAAAAAGATTCTTGTATCTATTTCTGCTTCAGCATCTTGTTTACTGTGCATGTTTGTTTTCACTCCTAAATTAAAACCGCCAAAGAAATCATAGCAAAATGTTACTTCGTAGGCATCAACACTCTCTCTTACTCTAACTGGGTGTTCACATACACCACTCATTTTCATTCATGCTTATAATTTCTCCTTTTTTTTTTGCCTTCTTTGTTCATATTTCTGCTGTAGGGGAAGGAAGGTCTTATGGCCAGAACAATATAGTGGAATTTGGAAGAAATTTCCACAGCAATTTCCTGTTATGCTGTGGATGTTTAGTGTGAATATGTACACACCTGCCATGTTCCCAACCCCTATCCCTTCTGCAAACCTATTTTCTTCATTTTTCATGTTCCTTTACCTTACAATTTTCTTTTATAATTTTATGTGAGCAAACCATTTCTGGGTTTCCAGTACCTCTTGTTTAAGATACAACTTCAAATTTACCCGGACAATATTGGGAAAGCTCCCATATTCCAAGAAACATAGTGGAAGTATACTTTTAGTATTCAGACTTTATATTTTGCCTTTTCCTTTTTCTTGTCATAGTTTAAACAAGTTACTGCAAAACATATTTGGAAATAAGGGCACATAGTTAGTCTAAAAGAAGAATGTATCTGAATAAAAAAAAGTGGAAGAAATGTTGTTTTGAAAAATAAAGGCTTCCAAAATATTTAGGGCTTTAAATCACAACTTGATTGAACACTTCTGAAAATTCTTTTCAATATATTGCCAGTGATTTCAAAACTAGCAGCACTCAAGTCTAAAATTTTTGGGGAGAGATACCAAGTAAGTAACCACTATTGTTTCAGTAGGTAAGAAATTATGACTTAAGGCTATATTATGTAAAATTTCATCTTCCTTGTCTTTTTAGGTTTTTAAAGAAGACCTGAAGGAGCTCAGGTATGCCTGTTTACACCAGTTCTTTTAGTGTTTATTTTTTCGTGGCTTTTTATGTAACTGATTCCCTAAATTAACTTTTTTGCACAAAAAAGTTGTTATAAAAATTAGCTGTAAATATCTCAAATGCATCTGTTGCCAAACGTCACACAAAGCCAGAGGAAAAAAACAGGTGTTGTGTAAGACTTGATTTAGCACTGAGCATGAGCAGTTTTATTTCACCTGCTGGGGAGAATGCTCTGATTTAGTCTGTAATGTAGGTTATGCAAATATGAGTGACCTTCTCTCTGCCATACCCACCTTGCCCTGCAATATTTTTTGAAGTGTTTGGTAAGACAGTGGTAGCATTTCAGAAGCTAAGAACTGCCCTACTTCTTTCCTTCTTTGAAAGGTCAATGATATAATGCTCATGAAACCCTACCACCATGTTCAGCTATGATTTCTCCCGCCTATTACCCAAGAAATCATGACCTTTTTTACAGCCTTTGCCAAAATCTGTATCAGCCTTCCATCAGTGTCGCTGAAGGGATCATATCCTAAAAGCTAGATATCAGATGCTGGTAATATTTATGGGTTTTCCCTTGTTTCTGTATTTAGTAGCAGTGAGAGAATAACAACAATTGATGTTTTCTTCTGTGGCGGAACCTCTGCATCAAGGCTTAATTATTTTAAAACACTATTTTCACACATATCTTTAACATTCTGATTGCTACCTGGGAGAAATAGATTTCTAATTCTGTCTTTTTTCATCCTTATTTGTCCATTAACCTGTTGGCTTCCTCCTCGTAAGCAGTTAAGTCGTAAGCATGATTTACTTTTATGAGCAACTTAAGGCAAACTAAAACTGCAGCTGTAATTGGGGTGTAACCAATGGAAGGTGCCACTTGGGCCATAGTGAAAGCTGCCTTTATACAGTTGATACAGTTTTGTCTGCAGCTCAGTGCTGGAGTTCAGCCTGCCTTTTGACTTGAGAGCTCAAATGCAAGCTGCTCCCTCTGTCATGTCATGGAGTTCACACCCAGATTAAAGTAGGTCAGTAAGAAACTGATGGATTGCTTTTGACCCAGTGGGAGCTGGTGTTTTTTGAGGTGCACACAGAATGTGCCAAGTTTGATTACGGAATAATGAAGAATACTAAAAGCTCCATGCCAAATTCTCTAGGGCTGGGTGAGTATTCTTCTTCTGAGCAGTGCAGAAAGTTGGTATAGGAGTGTCAGAAGTCACTCTCTGGGCTGGTTTTGTCTAGAAATGCAGACTCCCAGGTCTCTGTCCTTGTCATTTGACCACACTTTAATGGCTTACACTTTTGTAGTTGTGTTTGAGGGTTTTTTCTCACTTAATGGTTTGTTCATACATTTTACTCAGGTACTTTTCAGTCTGCATGATCTTTCTTAAATCTTTTATATCTTGATACATCTTTTTATCTTATTGTTCTGATTAATGTGCCTGATTTAGCAGCAGTAGTTAGGTAACTGCATTTGTGCTGCTCTCAGGCTTGAGTGTTTTATGTGCTGCTAGCTGCTGCTATGCTCCCATTATTCTCACAGTATTGGGACTCTTCCTAACTTCCATCTCTGACAGTCTTACTTCCTTAAGTAGCTCTCTTCACCTTGTGGCTAAAGTTTTAGGAGACTAAATAACTTATTCTGCTCTCAAGCGGTGATAGTTAGAAATTTGGTAGCACCTTTAATACCTTCAGTTCCTCTGAGAAACATAATTTCCCTACGTTTCCCAATGGGCTTGGGTTTGGAGATGAAATGCTTGCTTGTTTACAAAGCACTTATTAATTACATTCAGACACTTAGCCTGCTGCCGTGGCCATCCTGTGATCAAGTGCACAAAGAACATGACATTGGTTGAACAGTGATGTCTTGGCATTGTTGGCATCCAGTGTTTGGGCAGGTATTTTGTCTTTTAAGGCAGAAAAAGGGGCTATAACCCTCTCTTTTTGTTCTGTTTTCTTGTAAAAGGTTTGAACTCTGTGCCATATAACCTTTTGTGTTTTTTCACTTCTTGCATTCTGTTTTGTTTCTTTCAAACATCTGAAGCTTGAACTAATTCTGCCCATATGATATCTTGTAATTCTCAGTTTTCTGGTGAGGTACCTATCTTGGCTTCTATTTTTATGAAGAGAGAGGCTGGAATACATGCCCTCTTCTGATTAACTAGATAAATATTATTATTTTTAAAAGAGTTACAATTCCCTATTTCTTAGCCTGAGTGGCTTAGCCAGTGGGAATAAATTCACACTAAATTGTGGGTGGGTTTTTTTCCCTCCCCTCACAGATTATTTAGTAACTTTATGACTCAGGCAAATAACATGGGATTGAGACATCTTCACACATTTCTTGCCCTTTGAGTCCCTTCCTCAGAATGTTCCACTGACAAGTGTTTGCTGTCTGTAGTTCAGGCTGAACTGTGCCATGTTCTGTCTTATCTGTGTTGTGTGTGACTGGCCTCATGTCTGCTGCTTGAGCCAGGAACAGAATTCTCAGCAAAATCTTTGACTGCACAGCAAAAATAATGCAAACTCAGAGGTAGTGTTAATGTTTATGTTTTGGTAATGCTCTTGGTTCAAGCAAGTTTTGTGGTAGGTATCATCATAATCATGTTACAGCCCCTTGTCTCCAGCTATTCCATTACATAGTCAGGATGTCCAGTCAGTGCCAGGATGGGCTAAATGATGCACTTGCATGGAAATGTAAGTAATGTTTGCAGAAGTAGTCTTGTCTCTTCTGAAAGACTGACACTTGCAGCCAAAAAAGCACTGTTCTAGTACTTGCTAAAAGGAATTTCTATTTTTCGAAGCACTGTTTAAAAATGTGGTTTAACCTCACTTCTTTCTTTATGAATTTAAGCTGTAGTAACTGCTGTTTCATCTTCCTGCTGTGTGAGTTGATGAGTTGTTTTTTCTCTGGTCATTAGACACTGTAAGCTCTTTAGGACAGATAATTTCCTTGTTTGCTTTGATTTTTCTTTGACACACTGCTGAGTGTCTCAAGCCACTGGTGAGTAATGTCTCTGGGCACTGATTCATGGTGAGTGCTGGATTTAACTGTGGCAGCAGCAGTAGTGACTTCTCCCATTTGTCCAACCTGTCTCTCTGTAGGAGGTTACTGTCCCTGTGGCAAAGGCAGCTGAATGGATAATGTTTGCTCTGTGGTCATTGCAATTCACAGCCTGATCTATTGAACTGAGAAGAATAATAATAATAAGAAGAAGAATAAAAACCAGTAGCTTGTTTGTAAGGCACAGCAGTGTCAGAGGAATGGTGGAGTGGAGAGGTGTAGGGTAGATGGAGTGTGTTAGTCTCTTCAACCAGACCCCATGAATGCTCCTTTTGTAAGTAGCCTTGGCTACAAGGGCCTCTGTTTGAATTTTGAGGGGGCAGTTCCTTCTGTCTTCGTTACACTTGAGGTGAAAATGAAATGAAATGTGTACGTTTGGGATTTTTGAAGGCATGCATTGCTGGCCTGCCTTCTACACTTGTCAGAACCATCAGTAAAATTTTTCTTGACTTTACTGAGAGAAGTTAAGCAAATACTGGATTCTTTTGAAATCCACAGTTACCATACAAGGTAGGACAGGAAGATGTAGTACAATTTTTTAAGGTTCTTGATATATAAACACAGGTTCTCCTTTTGAGAGCCCTGACTGAATCAATACTGAAGGGCTTATGTAAGAGCTGGCAATTTTAAGCAATGGAAGATGGAAAATTTTAACACATCTTTTGTGTTCTGTAATAGATTTAGGTTTTTTTTCAGATAAGGCCATATAACTGTCGTTACAAAAAAAACCTAACTGTTTTGTCTTGCTCTTCTCTTTCAGAATACCAGAAGATTTCATTGTGGACTTTTCCAGTGTAGTCTTTGGTAACAGGTTAGTGTCTTCATTGTGCAGACAGCAGGGCTGCACAGAGTTCTGCTGACACAAATCCTTGGAGTATTGAAGAAACAGCAATATTTTCCAAATTAATGAGAATAAGTCCCATTATTTTGATTCAGTACATTATAATGTCCATAATGCATGGCAATACATGCATTAAGTAGCTTTCATGCCAATTTTCAGGTTTTGTGTTCATCAGTTTCTATAATGTTCTATAGACTGTGAGATGGATCAATACCTACAGCTGGAAACTGCAGGGCAGAATTACTCACTTTTGTCATCATTATCATTAGCAAGTTACAGCAAAAGAGGCAGGCTACAAAAGCCCTCTGAATGCTCTGGTTTATGGCAGCTTTCTCAGATAGCATTTCTCAAGTCTTAATGTACAGTTCAGTTGGGAATTCACACTGAATGACTTGATGACAACACACATGAGATATCAAGTGCTCTGCCTGCTGTAATTAACTTTTTAAGCAACATTCCTCTGTAGCTCTAGAGGAAGTTCTAGATCGAGAATTTTTTGAACAGCCTGTCTCTTTTGTCCATTCTTGGGATTCCCGTTTTCTAGAAGTTTCTCTGCCCAACCATATTTAGCCTAGTCTACATCTAGAAATTCAAAATCTTGAACATTTTGAATATGCAAACTTGTGCAGGGTCAGGAGTTAGACTCTGATGATCATTGTGGGCCCAACTCGGGATACTCTATGATTCCAATTTTCCTTCTTGAACCTTGACATCACTCAGCATGTGACATCACTAACCTAATGCTGCTCCAGATTCTCTGCATGGAAGCCCAATTATCATAGTTGTGGTTTTTCAGTTACCCTCAAGGGTCTGAGTGCTGCTACCAAAGCTAAAAATATTTTTCATTTCTTTGATTAAGATCTTGGCTTACAGCTAAAGGTTCTTGGAGTAAAAATAAATTCAGTCTTCTCATCTTTTCTTTGCTCTTCTGTTTGAATTATAGGTGTTGAGAATGCAAAATTCATGGTTGCAAAGTGGAAATACTGTTTGCAGTAGGGAAGGAAGATAAATTTAGATGTAATTTGAAGCATGCATGATTGTCTGTTTTCTACTGTGAAATCACGATGCTGGAAAATTTAGCTTTTTCTCATTTTGAAAGCTGTGATTATCCAGTGTAATCTTGCTCTGTGTTTTGAGACCAGAGAAGAACACCTCAGGTTTGATTTTTAGACAGCTCTGCTTCTACAATCTTAAATGTAACACTGAATCATACATATGCGTATTGAGTTGTAAATATATGTGTTTGTGATGTTAAGAGATGCATTAGCATGTGATCAAAGATTCAGTAATTCAGTATGAGCTAGATAACCCAGGAAAATCCATTTTTAATACTTTTCCTGGCATTTTATCTTATTTTTGGAGTTCTTTTCTCTAAACAACAGCTCTGAAGTATTTGGCATTTGTATTTGTGTTCCCACAGTTCCACCAAGCTATGTAGACTGAAAGAAAAACTTGCCACATTGACTCCAGCAAATAACAACATGAAATTAAAACTAATTTTAAGGGAAAGGATAACACTAACTTCCCCCTCTCTGAATGTTTACAATAAATGCACTGCTTTTTTTTTCTTTTTTCCTAAAGGTGTAGCTTTATTTTCTACTGGGAGGGTGCATTTTGTGTCCCATTTGTCAGCATTTCACATGTACAAGTTTGTTCAGCCTTCCAGTTCAGTGGCCTGCTAGGCATATCTTGTTATGTGCATGGGGAGCCATCCAGAATTTGTATATTGGTAGATCAGCTGCTGCTTCAAATGCTCTAATCTTTCATTTATGAGTTGCATCCTTTAGCAGGTGATGTTCTTGTCAGGTGTATCATCCTTTCCACCATAGCTTGTATGGTCTCTAGGATGTTTTCTACCTGATCCATTGGTCTTTTACTTCTTCTGGCTTCTGCCTTCCACACAATGTGCTAACGATATATTGCAGCTGCACAGAGTGTTTACAAAATGTAATTATCGGCTGTAGGTTTTGGGTGTAAGATTCCTTGACTCTTCTCTGCTCCATTTTGCTATTCCTCTCAGAAATCAATGGCTTGATTAGCAGTCTGTGTAATTTCTGTGTGCATGTTGGCCATTGTGCATATTCTGCCATCTTTACAGGATTCTTGCAGTTCCCATTGTTATCTTGTCCAAGTTGGGAAGGTCCTAACAGAAGCTTAAACTGAGCTTAGAAGCTGTGACTCTTCCTGGGAGAATGATACAGAAGTGCAGTCCTGACCAGAAACAGAGCTTTGTGTTGGACCACAGAAATGCCATCTCTCAACAATATTCAGAAGCTTCCCCTCTGTTTGGGAGGTCACCATTTCTGACCTTTCCCACCACTGTTAAGTAGAGTATCTCTGTTTTTAAAACTCCTTTCTTTCCCCAGAGTGTTGGTCCTGTACTGAATGGACTGACTTCCATTGACGGGAGTTAACATGTCTCAAGGAAACAGTAGCAGTGTGGCTATTTTTAGGGAGTCTCCAACTTAAGCAATACTCTGGAAGCAGCTCTCCACTGAGGGAAAGGCCTGTTCTTATTGTTTAATCGTCCTAATGACTGTTCTAGACTCCAGCTCCTCATGGCTGCACCCAGCTGTGGTGACCTACTTCCTGTCCAGGAGTTGACAGTGAGTAGGAACCAGCTGATCTACTTTTTTTGCTCATTCCTTTACCTTGCTATTAGAATGTGTGTCACTTCTGACACCACCCAACCCTCCAACACCCCCTGTCCACCAAAGAGATAAATTAATTGTTTCTTCTATTTCCTTTGCAAAATGCAGGACACTTGGAGGATCTCAGCCTGTGAGTCCCATGTACCTTATCAGATCATTAATCTTTCTGGACAGTTTCTAAAGGCCCAGCTAACCTGCACACAAGAACCCGAGTAGTGATATTAGACTGCCATTCCTATCAATCAGTGCTTGATTTGTTCAGAGAGGATTCCTTTCTGATGCAAAGTCTGTAATTAGATTATGTCTAGCACCATGGATAAAGGATGTAATGTTTCTTATCCTGCCCTTAGTGGAAGTACTGGAGTAGGCTTGAAATGTACCTTGCATAAATTCCAGGGACATGGGATGCTTAGAGAAAAAAGCAAAGAAAAAAAAGGGGGGTGAGGGGAGGGGCAGGGAAAGGAGGAAAAAAAAAAAGGTAAGTAACACAAAGTTCGGAAGTCCAGTTCCTGAATGGACCAGCTCAGTGACCTGATTCTGAAATTATTTCTGCATATGTATCTAAAAATGGTTATTATGTATTTGTATCAGATTTATTGTTTAGTTATCCAGAACTTAAGGTGCTGTTAAAATTTTAAAAGTTGTCAACCATCTGAAGTTTGATTGCTGTTAACTGTATTTCCACACAGGAATAAACTAGGGCTTGATCAGCCTGATTCCTGCAATATGAGTAACAAATGAAGTGCTTGGCTTCCCTTGACTAGGGAAAAATCTTGAAAGCTGTGCTGGGGTTGGCAGTGAACATTATGTAAGGAACTTAAAGTTTGTAAATTATGGATCAACAAGAACCACTGTGGGCTTTTTTAAGTATGCTTCAAAATACACTCAATACACTAATACTATTATATTTTAAAACATTGCTGCTTGCCAATACTAGATGGTTTTTGAAGATCAGTGACCTTATGCAACTGTTTTGCCTAAGTCATCTGTCTTGCCTCTGCTTGCTTGTTCCTGTTGGATTTGCATGAAGGTAAAGATATATTTGCAGGTCCCTTTCTATGCCTCACAGTTGCATATAATTTGAATAATAGGTATGCCAGCCACCACTATTACTAAACTTTATAGTGACATCAGTTTACTGGAATTACACAGTCACTTGGTCTCTTTTTTCAACATGGACCATAAGTTAAGCATCGAAAAAGGGGATAATCTGAGCACAGATGTCTTAAATCCACAAAAATTCCACTTGTTCAGACCTCTTTAAGTGAGGACAGATGTAGGAGAGAAACAAATTCCGGACAGGTTTGTACTGAGGAATCCTATTTTCTCTTTAGATTGTTTCTTCTTGTATGAATTTTGCATTCCAGTTTCTTATATCTGATTCGCTCTTCAGGCGTCCCACTTCCGAAGGCACAGCTCTGATACAAAGAAGTCGGCTACCAAGTATCCAGGACTTCAAGTGGAGAGTGGATGTAGCTATATCCACAAGGTATAAAAGAGAATCATGCACATCCCTGGAATTCCCTAAGATTAAACTGATTTCTTGTGCTGCTTAAACATTTTAATGGGGTCAAAATGTGCCTTGCTTTTAGGGATTGGCAGGTAGCATTAAGCAGTAAGACACAGGTGGAATATTCTGAACAGTGTAGAAGTCAGTGTATATACACTTTACTGCTGGTAGCATTTCATGCAAAGTTTGATTCTCTTATTTTAAAATTTAATAGAACTGATAAAAATCCACAGGTCCTGCTGATGATGGTATAAATTAGTCAGCCTGAGCCTTAATCAGCTAGGCAAGGTCTTAGTTTTACTGGAACAGGAGAGGGTATTCATCTATTCAGCTTCTCAAGCAGACCATAATTTGTTGCTTATACTCTGCTTCTGCAGAGACGTATCAGGACAGCACATTTACACTGCCATAGTTAATACAACTGGTCACTGAACTACCTCCTAGTTTCTTTCACAACAGGAGTAAAAACATTTGAGATCATCCTGCCTGTGCCAGCAGTGAACAGCTTGTTTCCCATCTGCCACAACAGCAGCATGGTGAGGACGGATCTTTGGTTAGAGCCAGGAGGAAACAAAAACCTGTTGTCTGTGCTGTTTGTTCTTTGTCTAGTTCTAACCAAGACAGACCAAGCTGAAAGAAATTAGGTGATCCAGTCTTTGTTAGCAGTGGAAATTGTTAGCATGAGTGACTTCATGTTGTGTGTCTGAATACCTGCGTCTGGGAGAGAGTGCTGTCTCTTTGCTGACAGAGAGGCCCATGGCTGATCAGGGATTGCTTCCTGAAGTCAAGAAAAAAGGCTTCTTAGAGAAAACTGGAATGGCCACAAGCTACTAGTTCAGGTGACTTTCTGATGAGCAGTGCTGTAAGCACCACACAGGTATCACTTTGTAGAAAAAGAGTCTATACTGATAAGAGACCAAAATGTCCAGATAAACATCCTTAGGCACAGTGCTTGCAAGCTGAAAGCAAATGCTATGATTTGTTTTCCAAACAACACAGGAGCAATACGTCACTGGCTTTTGTTTTCCTTCCTTTTAGTTTTGTTTTCAGTTAATCTTCCCCCTGGGATTTCTTGTTTATCATCCAGGAACAGCCTCTGCAGGGAGGTATGGCAGTTTTGGGCTGTAGTGCCTGTCTGTACCTGAGCAGACTTTGGCAATGTCAGTGGATGGAAACTGCACAAGAATGACTCATTTCCCTTCTTTGGGTCATCAAATAAAATAACACACAAATTTAGGATGAAGCCTGGAAGAGGTTGATTCCCCAAATGAGGTGGCAGTTAAACGTATGAAGGGACGGAAATGATTAATGCAACATGGTAAACTGCATAAGAAAACTGTGCATTATTATTAGCAGTACTTGGTCAGCTCTTATCCCTATCACAGTTCCACCAAACCAATTATGTAAAAATTAAAATGCTCCTGAACTTGCAGTTACTAAACTATTAATTAAATGTTAAGTCTCAATACTGAAGTAAATTGGACAGAACTGTTGCATTCATGAGTTTCCAACCAGACTGTGATTGAAATTACTCATGTCCTGTGTAAAGCCTACAAGAACATCTAAAATTGTTAATGTGCAATGCTGTACTCATCACACTGCTGATCTCTACTGCTGTAATACTAATGATGTAAATAATTTCAGTTCAGTGGCCCGTGCACTCCAGCCATCCATTCTGATGATGATGAAGCTTTCAGATGGGACAGCTCATCGCTTTGAAGTAAGTCTGATTGCTGTAATAAATAGTAAGAAAACCACTTCCAGTTTTATTTAGAAAGTTGAATTATTAGTTAAAATACTAAAGTGTTGTCAACTATGTGTTACCATTAGTTGGTTTCTTTTGAAATTCTTCGTGTTCAGTTTAGCCACATAAAATATTTAATGAAATACCAATCAAAATCATTTTATACCTTGTTCCTACACATATTCTGCTGGACTGCAATTTGTTAGAAGAATATTAATAACTGGAAAGCACTATTACGTAATATCTGGTTTGATTAAAAGTTATGGGGTGGTTATGAACTGTAACCTTCAGACCTGATGGTGGCTCTTGAAGGCAGGAAAATTACTAGGATAGTTTATATAATGTGTGATACACTTCTAAGCCTTCTGGGAGAGAATGGTAACATTCTTTTCTGTGGCAGGGATAGGTTTTTTTTTTTCTTCAGAACTGCTCTGGCTGCTAGAAAGTAAAAAAAAAACCTCTTTGCTTGTTACAGGATTAGTCAGTGGCAGTATTTATGACACTGTGCCTAAAGGCTTACCAGAAGATGGCACAAACTCTTTCATAATTTTAACCTTTGAAAAGGAATGCTATTCGTTCTATAAATAACAAGGTGGTGCATACAGGAATTCAATGCACAGCAGGCATTGTAACATTTGAACTCTGTACAGATCTTGGCTTCAGTTCTCTCATTAGTAGAAGTCTGGAAGAAGCACCAAAGCCCTATGGGTTGAAAGAGGTGGACTGATTTCACTGTTAAATTATTTTGCAAGAAAGCATCTGTTGAGGAAGGCATAAAGTCTGTGCTACATTGCAAACTGTTGAGGGTGTCGCTTTACAGGAGATCATATTTACCCCTCTGGACAATCCATCTCAGAGCATCCCATATACTGTATTTGAGGACTTTCATGGAACTTAAATGATGCCATGGACTTCAGGTTAACCTTTTACAACAGGATAAGTTTCACTTGTGAGAATAAAATCTAGTTTATACTCTATTCCCACTTTATTTCCTGGCCTATAACATCAAATGTTGGTCGTGGTGCCACTCTTTCTGACTCTTTTGGCTTGATTTTAGGGCTTGTATTTTTGTTTGGGTTTTTCTGTTTTGGTTGTTGTTGTTCTGGTTTGGTTTGTTGTGGGTGTGGTTGGTGGATTTTTTTGTTTGGGTTTTGGGGGGTTTTGTGTGTTTTGTTGTTTGGTTGGTTGGTTTGGGGTTTTTTGGTTTTTTGTCATGTGAGTCTGTGGAAGACCCTTTGCTATTCTGCGGTGGAGATGTGTTTGTCCAGCACATGCAGGAGTGCAAATATCTGATAACAAACAGTGTACTGCTCTTAGAATCAGCTCTTTGCTGTTGATGCTGCTTGGATCTGGATGTCAAGGATGTCTGGATGTTTGTGACTGCAAACAGGATTTATCTCATGAGTCGTCTTGCCACAGTTAGTAGCTCTTTGGGATAAACTTGTGTTTTGGTTCAAGGTACCATATGCAATTAAATATAGATCAGATCTTCAGTTTTCCTTTATTTGAACATGTTCAGAATGTCCTGTTAACTAACAGGGCTTATGTAAGATGGTAAGTCCAGAAAATAATTCTGTTGTGAGCAGTTTTGAAATGTGTGTAGCACAGGGAGAAGTTACACTCTTTGGTCTCCTTTTGGTATTTTAATTAGTGTGACTTTTGACTGAAGTTGTTTTTTGGTTTTTTAAAGCAGTGGCAATTGCAGCATTTTGAGTCTTCTTGTATATATGTCAAAAGTGAAAAGGACGTGGTGCCTTTTTATGCATTTCTGATGTATGTGGAAAATGCAAATCAGGTGTTGGATTCCTCTCATATAATTGGTATCTGTGCTACAGTGGGCAGAAGGATGACAAGGGTCTCTGCCAAGAGAAGTGCTGTCTTCAGTGCAGTCAAAGGAGTAAATTAGGCAGTGCTGTGCAGACTGCATGGGGCCAGCCAGACTGCCCTGGGCACTCATGTGAGCGTGTGTTTGTGCACTGCACCAGTGTCACCAGGCTGTGTCACCAGTCTGTGTCACCAGCCTGTGCCTGCACTTGGCTGGGGGTCTCTGTCTTCAAAGATAAGATTTCCATCCACTTGGCTTTTTGGGCTTGAAATGGTAAAGGAGAGCCCATGAGTCTCCTGCACAGTTGAAAATGCTTTGTGTGTTTAACCCTAAATCTTTTGCCTTCTGCAAGGTAGTGTCCAGTGCCATTTGCTCTTGAGGTTGCTGTCAAGTCTCTTCCTCAAGTCTCAATTCCTTTCTCTTGTAAGATCGGACAAGCAGAATATCTTGAATTTTCTGCTTGAGAATTCTCTAGTCTCCATGGCCTTCCAGATGTCTTTCCTTCCAGTCCTTGAGCATTTCCTTGAGTATTACATCCTTGAGTATTTCCTTTCTCTCTTCAGGCAGTACAGAAAATGTACCATGTAGATGTTATTTCTGGTTTTTCCCACTCTCCTTTTCCACGTGGATTTAGTTGAATTAACTGAATTTTATTAACCTTAAATCCTTTGTCTGAAGTCTCTAAAAAATAAGTATTTTAAGAGAGATTGGTCGTACACTGCAGAATGTTCCATATCCACAGGCATGCCCATCCTGAGATGTCTTGTGTTTTCTTACCTGAGCGTTCTGTTTCAGGTGCCAGTTGCGAAGTTTCAAGAACTGAGATACAATGTTGCCCTTATACTAAAGGAAATGAATGATTTGGAGAAGAGGAGCATACTGAAGATCCAAGACTGAACACTTTTAAATTGACAGTTTATGGAAGAGATCTGAAACCCTCAGCATGTTTTTGTGAATGCAAAACAGGGGACCATCACCACTTTGCCTCTGTGAACTTCAATGTGGGATTTATATGTCTGCTGTAAATATTTCTTTTCAATTCAAGCGTTAAAAGCACAACCTCTTTTTCTAAGACTTAGGAAAAACAAAACATTTCTCTATGAAAAAGTATAATGCTGTTTGTGAACATTTTTGCATGATTCATCAAAACTTTTTTTTTTAATAACTCTCTTAATAAATATAAGAGTCACTTATTTCTGATTATGATTCATAACTCCAATTTTTTTTGAAAGTGTGCTACTGGAAGCCCTATCAATGTGTACGTATCATAAGAAAGCTCTGCAGTATTTCAAATAAAAAATAAAATAACAAACCCACTCCTGCCTTCTAGTATGACAAATATGATCTTGAGTTTTGCATAAAATTGTTGCCTTGTTTCTTACTAAGTGACTAAAGTTTAGCTATGCATATTTAAAGGCTAATTTGGAAGAAAATTGGAAGTCTGTGGATCAGGAGAGAAGTATCATCTGGGATTCCAGGACTAATTCCATGGAATTACTGCAGTGGAAAGGTGAAATCCATTTCTTTATCTATTTCTTTATCTTGATCAGAACGGGCTAAATATCAGTAATCTCATAGTTTTGTAACTGGAAATGCCTGCCTCTTGTTTCACATGTTGCCTGTGTGTTTGATTCCATGAAATCAGCTGACATGACTTGGCAGAAACCTCTGGCCCTGCAGTGGTGGTGAGCAGCAAAAGGCAGTGATCGTGTAACCCACTACAGCTCATCAATCCTGCAGGCCAGACCCCGGGATGAAGGGGCTGCCTGCAACCTCTGGGGTGGAAGTCACAGGTGTGAGGATATCCAGACCCCCAGGCTGGAAAAGTTAGGCACAGGCTGAAGTTCCCTGAGTTGCTCAGACAGTTGGACTGGATGGTCATTGTAGGTTCCTCCCTTTCTACTGGGATAGTCTATTCTAACTTACTCCTTTGGCCCATGAATTTACCTTGGAAGGACTCCCTTAATGGGAAACATGTTTCAAGTCTCATTTTAACGCTGTGGGACAACATGTATGTCCCTAAGAGCTTTGCCAAAAATTGACAGATTCCTTACTCTTTGCCTGAATGAATTTTCCCCAGCAGCAAAAACTGGGAGGCTTGTGAGCAGTTGCCCAAAGACAGCAGGCTGTGGCTCTAGAAGTTTGTGAGAAGTCAGATGAACTTTAAAAAGCACATGCCACTGCTACTCTTAAGCATTGGCCTATTCCAGCTAATTGCAGGGTTTCTATTGCGGTAATACCACCCATACTTGTCTCTTTCATGTTTTGTGATTGTAGAACTTGCCTTTATCTTCCTCACTCCCTGCAGAACACTATTGAAATTAAAATTGTGGATTAAAGAGGCCTTTTACACTCCCACAGATGTTTGTGTGGGAAAGGATGATTTGCCTTTTGGATTTAAAAAACCACAACAAGCATAGTAAGACTTATTTATCTTACTTCTAAGTAGGAGTAAGACAAATAGGAGTAAGACTTTGACAGCAGTCCACACCAATCTAAAGAAAGCTGAATAGCTGTGGTCCAGAAAGCTTTTTAAACCTGTGCAAGAATGTGTCTTGTAGTTTCAAATAAAGCATTAGCCAGGATTTCAAATTGCTCAAAAGCTTCCTTTTCCATTTGCTTTGTAGTGGACTCATCAATGACTTCCAGCTTTGATCCATACTGCATCTTAGTCTTTTAACTTCCAAGTGGACTGTAGACTGCGTTTTCCTCTATGAAGCTTGTTCGTCTTCTATATTACCACAGTCTGTGAAACAAGATCCCTTGTTCCTTGTTACAACATTTCCCTTCTGTTTCAAACTGAAAATGTATCTCATCTGAGCCTAAGTGAAGTCCTTTCAAAGAGAATTCTGCCGCACAGAGGTGAAATGACCAGTTGCTCAAGTCATTTGCAAAGTCATTTCTTTCTGGCCAGGGCAGAGGAGTCCATGACTACCTTCTAGATAGAATGTATTCATTTGATGGTTCTGTAACAACAATTGCTCATGTTCTCCAGAAATGGAGAGGCTTCTTGACTGGATTTGTCATGTACTCTGGACCACTTACTCTTGACTTTGTCTTGCCACACATTAGGCAGCAGTTTACTGTAGTTGGAGGGTTACCACGTATGCCGATGGGTGCTTGAAAACTTGGGGTGTTCATTCCTCTGTACTTAATTAATTTGGCCTTTCCTCCTGAGAGATTAGTAAAGCAGAATTTGTCACCAAAATGGCTAGTGGGAGTGCATAGTGGATAGTTCCTCAGTTTTGCTAAAATAAGAGTCTTCAAAATATCATTAGGTTTTTTAGAATTCATAGTGAATTACTTGTTAAATATTTGTTCAATGCTGAAATAACTTCTTCCTTCAGAACTAAAATACCCTGAAATTTGAATTTCACTGAATTTCTGGCTGTAGTCCTTTCATTCCAATGCAGAACAAAAGTAACCTTCTAAGAATCTGGATATGGCTGAACAAAAATTATTTTATCCAAGTCACTCTAGGTTTAGTTATGCTTCAAGGGCACATTGTGAATCCTCCTCTCAGTATCATGCAGTGAGTGATACAGCCTGAGTGGGATGCTCGCTTTGTCGGTCCTGAGGTCTTGTCAAGATGATCACTAGTCAGTCATCAATTAAGCAGGCAGGGGTTTATGTGGGAAGGGCACTGGGTTTTTATTACACAGTTCATGGACCAGTAGGTAACAAGAACCTTTTTCAGGCTCTGTTGGTTTTCTTCCTTGAGAAACAACACCCTGTGATAGAATTGCTCTCTCTGTTGGTGCCTTGCATTTATTTAAACTGGATCATGTATTTGTGTCTTAATTGTAGTGATTTTCTAAACAAGGCATATGAACATAAACTTCTCCATCGCACCTTTGCTTTAATTTCCATTATAGAAGACAGAACATTATGCATTTTCTTTCAAGATCAATTAATTTTAAACAGATTTAAAGTGAAACTTAGACTTGATAGTTTCTCAATGTAAATAATGCGTGTATGATAGCAAGGAAGCCCAGTACATGAAGGAGTAGTCACCATAGGCAGAATACAAAAGAAGAGGTAAAGACAGTTGCCAAAAGTCATTCAGAGGTCCAGTGGCAAAATAACACAAAAGAACGCACGTGTCTTCTCCTCTTGTTCCCTATGCATAAGTCAGTGCAGCTTCCTGACATAATGGTCAGGCCTGCTGCTTGGTGCAGTTTTGAAATTGCCTCGACTGCCTGGGCCATCAGTCCAAATCTGTTCTTGCTATGGACTATTACAGCACGTGCAGAGCACATGGAAATAAAAGCCATCAGTGGCTGTATTGGTGATGTGACTTTTCACATCTCTTCTTCTGCTAGAGAAGGAGCTCTGTCAGCCTGACTGGTGGTTTGGAATTTCACACTTGGATTCATTATGTTTGAGAGGGGAGAGAAACAGGTTTATTGGTGGCTTTCATGGTCTCAAAGCCTGATGCAGTTTATAGATTCAGAAGAAGGCTGAAGAATGTAGTCATGCCCTCATGCTGCCTGTTATGCCAGCCATTAACTGCTGGAAGGAGATCAGTATTGTGCTCATTGTCATTAAAAAGAAGAAATTAAACCTCTCTATGCAGAAAAATCATACAAGGGAGATGTGATTTTGCAGAGTGAGTCACCTCCTCACTTTAACTTTTTCTGTTTAAGTAAAGGATAAATCCGTTCTTGATCTCATGAACAATGCAGGTAGGCAGGAGGGTGCTTCTTTGCCTTTTCCTTTTTTTTCTTCTGCCTTCTAATGAAGTACACCTCATGACCTACTGCTGCTCCAAATCCATGAATATATGTATGAATGTATGAAAATGCTATGCTTTCAGGATGTGTTATATAAAAACACCCCAGCATATCTAGATTATGTATGATCAATTCACACAGCTGTTTTTGCTAAAAAAGCCTTTGCAGAGCCAGGCCTGATGTCAGAATCAAATATTTAGTAGCTGTTTGACTTCTAGTGAACAGTAAATTAGTATCTTAGCTTTAAAGTATTTTGCTGTTAGTGACTGTACAGCTCACTCTGTACCTGTCACACCCCACCAAGTACTAACATTTACCAAACACCACACATACCAGGAACTAGGAGAGGCAGAGCCAGCTGGTTTCTCCCCTAAGAAGTCACAGAGTCGTCGCTCATGGGCCATCTGTCATAAGGTCTTAACTATTTGCAGGCTTGGGATAAAGGTCTGTGTTCTGAACCCTCCTAAGCACACAGCTTCCACCATGGGGAGTAGTTAATAAGTACAGCTGCTCTTTTCCCTTGAAATGTTTCAGCCGTGTCCTGCTGGTAGAAGAGAATTCCCAGAAGTGCATTTCCCAGTGCCTTTTTGAGACTCCTTTCAGTCCAGAGCGCTCCGACTGCCTGCCAGGTCTGCAAATGCTTTCATACATTGAGAATAGGAACTGTGGAAGTTCCTTGCAGAGCACAAATGCTGATTGCATTTCCTATGATAAATCTATTCCCCTTCCCTTCTCAAATTTATGTGCTGCTAGAAATCCTCCCTTTATACCCTGACTTATCTCTTTAAGTGTCTGCTATGTAACTATGTAAATGCTGGTGGTGTATCTCTGATAGAGATTGTCACTGCATTGCTACTGGTAACCAGTGGTTATGTCACTTTCCCTCGCTTGAATAGGCTTTGACTCATAGTGGTTTTCAGGACAATGGTTATAAAATAACACACTGAGGGGTTGCTGAGACTATAGTTTTGCAATAGAGACAACTGTCAACCTCAAGGCTACAAGAAAGTGTTTTTCTTCTTTTTCTTAAGGGTTTTGTTCTTTTATAGCATGAGATTTTCTTGCGTGGAAGTTTGGAAAACAAGAAGTCTATGTCAGCAAGCTGGAACCTAGAGGGAAAACCCCACACTCCTGAGCACAAATGCTCATTCTTTCTAACTCTTCTGAAGCACTGCTTAACTGAAATTTTAAGTCCTTCCAGTTGTCCCACCTTTCCTTGGATTACTTGCTGGCAGGCTGTGCCATACTTTGGATTATTGTCCGATTTAAGTGATGGCAGAAAGAAGTACTGAAACCAGTGCTTATTCAATTCTTTTTCTAATTAAAGGGCTTGCTTGAGAACAGCAGTTGATGCTAAACTTTTTTCTTTCATTTTTTTAAAGATGCAAGAACCCTAGAGACAGGGACCAAATTTTTGGCAGACACAAAATGTCTTCACATCACAACTGTGATTTGTGAATCAAAAGACAATTGAAGGGTCTGATAGCTGGCTTCTGTTTCCAGGTACATATCTGATTTTCTGTATAAGCATAATGTTGCCTGCACATGGACACAAACATCACAAAATTAGTATGTATCATTAAAAGTTAAAATCCAGATTTTAAGCAGCTTTAAACTAATTTCTCTCTTCAAATCTAAGGTCATCTGAATTTTCTCAACTATCCTCCCTAATCAACGACTTGCAAGACTCAGGTTGCCTCTCCTTTCTTTCATCTTTCCTCCTGTCCATTCAAGCTCCACAGGCAGAGCTTGTCCCTTAATACGCTTAGCTCACGCAGTCTAAACTGGGGAGTCCAGACATTTCTGCAAGTAAGAAAATGGAAATTAATTCCTTCACCCTCTCCATTGAGCTCTATGAGGAAGTTGATATATAAGTAATAGGATATAATCAGAAATTTCAAGTTCTGCAGTGGATTTTAAGACAGTGTGAGAAGTGATCTATATTTTTAGAATGTAAGTGTATGTATACATAACGTGGACATTTCTGGTAACTGTAAATATGCATAAAGCTGCAAACAAAAAGCATTACACAACTTCTTTTAGAACAGCTTATTTTCTGTAGTAGCACAGGTGATTTTGTCTCTAGTCTACATTTAGCACAGACAGTTACACAACTAGTGCAACTCTCTCATTTAACAAGAATTGGTGGGAACATACAGATTGAAACGGTCAACAGAGCTGCTCTTAAATAAAACAAAGATACATCAGAAGGAATGTTCATTTCATCTAGAATGAAAGGGCACAGACAAGTGGAGCTGTGCAACGTGCCACACTGCGAAACTAAATAAACACAACACTTTGCTTCTAATGTTTTCCTTGGTTGTTCTAAAACCAGGAGCACCTAACATTAAAATAGCTTCACTACTACGTAGATTCCCTTAAAGAGAATGATTAGCTACAAAGCTTCGCGATTCCAGTTCTAGCAGGAAATTGCATTCTCGCTTTTAAAAACCACTTCGAGCCGAAGTGTTTCTTTAGCGCTACCGGAGGCACCAAAACACCGAACCTTGGCGCGAACTCAGTGTCTCACCGAGGCGCCCGTGCAGACCAGCGGGTCAAACCCAACTCCGCGCACGGTGTGTCCGGTGGGCAGAGCTCCTCAGCCCGGCGCCTCGGTTCTCCGCACGGCTTAAACCGCCCCACACCGGGTGAAGCGGCGCCGGGATGGGGTGGCCGAGAGGAGAGAGGAGCCCTTTTCCGGGGGGGTGCGGCGAGCCCCGGGCCCGGAGCGGGGCGGCCCCTCCCGGCGCGGGCCGGGCCCGAGCGTTACAAAACCGCCTGGTTTTGTAACAACCTGCGGGCGCC
>JBBMKD010000194.1:9096183-9185444 GCA_037834095.1 Argya squamiceps
AGCGGTTGCGTAAGCCCGAGCCTGCGGTCCGGCTGGGCTCCCCCCGGCCGGCGCCGTTGTGTAACCGGCGGAGCTCGGGGAGGGAGCGGAGCGCCGCGCCGCGCCCTGGGCATCCCGCCGCGCCCCGGGAAGGGCTCTGGGCCCGGGCGATCCCGGCTGACCATCCCTGTGGCGGAGGAGCCGCTCGCAGCCGGGTGCGGAGGCAGTGGCGGGAATGCTTGTCCCGCACCCCCGGCCGGCCCGGCCCCGCTCTCCCTCCCCATCGCCGGGAAGCGCCTGCGGGGCTGTGCAGGGAGAACTTTTGATGCGATCCTTTTCGTGTAGTTTGAGGAAAAGGAAAAGTGACTCACGCTGCAAGTACTGAGTATAAGTTAAAGGCAAGGTATTCTAGGGAAGTGTTTCACTTAAATGAAAGGGTTCCCAAGAAAAGTGCCCAGCCTTCCCGCAGCACACGCTGTGTCTCGATGCTACAGTGTGCGTAACTCGGTGGTCATTGTAGCGCTACCTGATTCTTCATGCTGTCCCTTCTTTTCCTGTGTTTTGAGCTCTGGCATGAGAAGACCCTTATTTATCACATAAAAACTTTGATGCTACCAATTTTGAAACTCGTCCGTACAGTATGACGGTATTCCTCCTGCTGTCTTAAATGTCTCCTGTGTGTCTCTACCAACCACCTGATCCTCAGTCAGTGCTGGTAATTTATTGTGTGAGCGTCTCAGCATTTATTTATGCAATGTTCTCTGCAGTTATATAATACATAGCTGGGGTTTTGTCTGGAGTTGCCCAAAGAGGCTTCCAGAAAATTAATTTAGTACATAGTTATTTTCAAACTGAATGTTTTGTGGGTTTGTGCAACTTGGAAGCACCAACATGTGTTTAAAAAAAATATAAAAATTAAGGAACAAAGCTTATGTAACTAATGTCTTTTTACCTAATCAACAACTTTTTCTATTTCCTACAGCTCCAAATGACCACTTGCTGTATAGCAACCGGTCCCAGATTAACTCTACTTTGAAAGCTTGTGAAGATGCATTGCATGATGCAGAAACAGCATGCAGGCTCCAGCCATACTGGTTGAAAGTAAGTTCTGACTCCAGTTGTACTTTTTCAAAACCTTGATACTGCCCTGATAGGCAGAAATGGTTAGAATGGTCAGACAGTGGAATCTGAAGGAGGCTTTAAGTCCTGTAACTTCTTGGACTCCAGCAACTTACAGACATTTAACCACTATATTCTTGAGCTTCCTGGGGTGAAGGAAGAGAGTATGCTAGTCCTAGAGGGTGAGCTGGTATGATTGTCTTTAACTTGGATGAATATCAGTTTTGTGAACTCTCTAAAACTGAATGCTAAGGACAAAATTATTATTTTGGAAGGTGGATATAGCGGAAGTAGATGTTTACAATACAGCTGGGCTCAGGTGCTGTGAGAATCATGCTTGTATGAGTGGAAGAATATCCTGTTTATGCTTGTAGTTTTCAGGACTGTTGTGTTTAGAAACCCAGACACTGGTGATGTCTAGGTGTAAGACATGGTTGTAGTGATTTTTTTCTTGTCTAACTTTTTCTTCTTCAGAAAGATCTTTCGTTGTTTCACTGTGACTGCAGCTCTGGATGTGTTTCCTTGCAGGGTCACCTAAGGAAAGGACAAGCATTAGCTAATCTGGGGAAAACAGAAGAAGCTTTAAGGGAGTTTCTATTCTGCCTTGCTTTAGATACTGGGAACAAGACGGCCAAGTCTGAGGCGCAAAAGGTGAGTTCCCTAAATCATCAGGAACTGCGCAATTGTTTTCAGAGGCCTCTCATAAAGGAGGACAAGATTTTTTTCTTTTCCTCTCTCTCATTACTGCAGAGAGCTGGATGGAGATACAAATCCAGATTGTTGTTCACATTTGAGTTGTGTATTGCTGATCTGAAGATAGGAAGGTAGCAGGAAAATGTACTCAACAGCCATTCAGTGGAAACAGTTACAGTGTTACTATCAACAATTCTGAAGGAAAATTGAATTGTTAATAATTGCCACCCACAGACTATTGTGATTCTCAAATTTCTAATCTGATTCCTAGTCTGGCAATCTATTACTAGTGATGGAGTGTGGAAGAGGGGGAGTTGCTATTGAATGAAATATCAGCTCAATCAGTGGCAGAACACAACACGCAGCACTCATCAGACTCCACTTGGGAGCAGCAGCTTTCTTCCTACTGCCAGTCTTGCTGCCCAAGTGTCAGTGTGTGCAGGAGGTGTGAAAGAGGAAGCAGTCAACAAAGGAAGAGTGGGTTTAAAACAGTTTTATTTGGGTTGCTAATAATTAATGCTAAATAAGCAAAAATAATGGATTTGCAGTGAGGCATTTTTCAGTTGCAACCTGCAATGTGTGTGAATTCTTACATGGCTTTTGTGAATACTGCTGTTTTGTCCACCCCTCAAATCTCTGATATCCTGTAAAGCAGTATTTTGATATTGGATCATTTTTTTGTTGTTGTCATTGTTAAAAGGCTCAGTGTTGCAGTGATTACTTATGGCAATAAAAATATAATAGCTTTATTTTCCTTTATGGTACTGTATTTATGCCATTCTCAATCACTGGTGGGATGGGAACATTAGGGTTTCTATGTGCTGTAGCACATAAGGCTTTCTAAAAGCACAGTAGAATTCTTACAGTAAAATTCTATTCATGAATAATGTAACAGCATATAACCTGAATGGTTGTAGTGAAATCAAATTTCTATCTCATTTTATGTATGGTTGAGATTTCAGCCTCTGAGGATTTTTTATCACTGATGTTTGAGGTTTTTTTGCTTTTTTCCCCAGTGGGTTCCATGCAATCTTTCATTGTCATTATGTCATGATTTTTGCTCAAAGTCATGCTGGAAGACTTTCTGTGAACTAGAGTAGAAAGACCAGAAACAAACAGATACATTTCTAAATTCTGACTCCAAATAGCCATTTCTAAGACATTTAATTTCTGAGCAGTGGGGTTATGAGAAAAACTAGGCTTCTTATGTCTGAAAGAATTACTGTGCACTCATCAGACACAGAGTTCATCCATGATGCAATATTTTACTGGGTCATTTCCAAGGCTGTTCTCATAACAATGACATACTACATTTTACCAAATTCCTTGGCTGCAGTTGTGACGTTCTGCTTGTATTAACTGTCTGCCTGTGTTAGTTTGGACATAGTGCGATCCTGTGAAATCCTTTTTGGCTTTAAATAGAAATCTCAGCTGTCATGTGGCTTCCTCAGGCATCACCAGGATCACCTCAGTAGGATGTTGAAATAAGTTTTTGAAGTGTGAATCTTCTATTCAGCTCTGTTTCTTTCCTTAAATATTCATCTGATAATCTATGCCATACATGGGGCTTCAAGCTGCTACTTGAAACAGATTCACTTATTTTCTTATAGCAAATGAAAAAATAGCATTTTTCTACTGCCTACCTTTTTTGTATTCTCACATAAGTGAATTAAAAATAGCTACAGTTTACAATATCAGACACATTTACCCAACTGATCTTGGATTAAGCCTGTGAGATGAGTGCTTTCTGTACTAGTAAACCCCAGTGAAAGATGATGTGCAGGGAAAAGAAAAAAGAAGAAGAAACACCACAAAAACTTTTAAGAAAGATGTTAATAATTTCTGGTGAGCCCTGAACTGCAGGACAAAGAGGACAAAGGCATGTGTGTGTCACATCACAGAGAATGGTTAATAACTCTGTAGGCTTGTTTAACTCTGAAACCATTTCGTGCTGTCTGTTTGGCCTGTATTGCATTAGCTCTTGCACTTTTTGTTCCTACCCTAGTTTAAAGGGCTCTTTAAATGGTTTTAACCAAACCCTGAATGCTTCTTTCAGCTATTCCCTTACTTGCTTTTTCATTTAGAGGTTGCAAGGAAGGAACTAAGCAGTGAAGTGTTCTGTTTTATATCACAGCTTCTACTTAGTTTGTTTTCACTCATCCCGGGAAATGCTCAGGAACACTTACCCGATATCCTGCAGCTGTTGTCACATCACTCTAGATTAAAGGGGAATCTCCTAAATTCAGTGGGATCTGGAGGCACCAGCCATAACCTACAAAGGTTGCTCAAGGTAAAGATCAAGTCTGATGTGTGGTTCTTAATTTGTTGTGTGTTTTGTGTTCACATTGGGAAGTCTTCTCCTTTTTGCCTCTGGGAGATCGGAGGGTACATTTTCTCAAATTTTTCCTGAGTTTCAGAACATCCAAAACAGTGTTAACTGTTGTTCTGATAAATTTAATGTCAGAATTGAGTCGGTTCTATTCCTGTAATTCTTTAGGTCTTTCAAGTAGTTGCTAGTGGAAAAGGGCCTCTGTAGACTGGATTTAGATATCCTCAAAAGCTGTGAATTGCTAAAATATAGAGCTTTAACTTGAGCTGTAACTGGTGATGCCAGTAACAAAGTTATTCTATACACAGTCTGTACAATAGTTAGAGGTTATTGTAGAGCTACATAAGATATATTAGCTATTTCATAACTTTGATTTTGCAGCTGTAATTTTATAAATGGCTGCAGAGATTTACAGTCGTAGGTTTGTAAGCATCACTTCTGCTTTGCTGAAACCTGAACTTGGGGATGGGGTTTGCATCTATTGAATATTTAGGAGAAAACTTGGCTAATCCTTACAAGCAAAAGTGGTATAGTTTGAGCTGCCTTGTTGAGACTGATAAGAAACTATCAGTGACATTGCCCCATGGAAAGGTTGTTAGGATATTCTGACAAGAAACCCTTTTGCATGACTCTTTCACAAAGCCATTCAAGGCACAGTTCACTCATCTTCCTGCATGTTACACATCACAATCCTCAGTGTCTGTTTTTGGGTCCATCCTGGGAGGTGATATTACAAAGCTGACAGGAGATGTCCTGTGCAGTGGCTGCTCACAGGATGTCCTGTGGCCATAATGGGATCAACCCTGAACAGTTTATCTCTGAGAAAGCAATCTGCCCTGCAAGAGGAAGCTCTGGGCATTTTCTTTCTTATAAATTTTGTGTGTTTTTACTGCTTCCTTAAAATGAACTGATGTTGTTTTGGTTTTCCTGTTGATTAATGCCATCACCATGATATAAATAATATGCATTTTCCCATAGGTTCAATGATAACAATATATTTAACATGAGATCTAGCCACATATCTACCTGAATCCAGTTTCACAACCTTCAAGCTTTAGAGCCACAGGAAAGGGCTGGAAATACTCAATAGTGGGGAGGGAAAATCAAGTTTGTTGGTTGCTTGCTTTTTGGGGTTTGGATTTTTGTAATTAGGATTAGCAATTCTCAGATTCTTGCTTCTTGACTGACAAAGCCCTTCCTGGTGATCCATAATATTAAAGATTTTTGACAGGTTGAGTTTTTTTCCTTACCAAGTTGTTGGAAGATTGGTCTAATGTCAGTTCTTTCTTCACACAGGTCAATGTGGAACAGAAAAAGGGTTTTTCCATTCAAGAGGAACCAAACGTAACTACTTCTGGTAGTTTGAAGAAATCTATACAAATTACAGAGAGCAAAAAAGACTGCTCAGAGGAGGAGAACAAATTCACCTCCATGCCAGAGTCTACTTTTCTCATCTCTGAGAAATGCAGCCTCCTGAAAAGGAAGTGCTGCTCAGAGGAGATGCGAAATGCTGAGGTGCCCTGCAAACTGATGAAGAAAGGTATGTTTAATTACAGAGAGGACAGGATCCATGGCATGCAACCCATGGAAACTTTTGTAGGATTCAGACAAAGAGGGACCAAATTACACCTTGCCTTTTATATTTTCTCTTTTGCCTAATCAGGGCATGCATGTTGTGGAATCTTTCCTCTTATGTGTAGAGAGAAAAAAGTCTAAAAGGGGCAAAAAAGGTTGGGGCGTGTGTTTTACTCAGCAGAGCTTTGTATCATTTAAATAATTTGAATCATTTAAAGAGCATCAGTGTTGTACATGGTCTTAACACTTTCTGTAACAATTTTAAAAGTACAAACTCTTAGTTTTTGATATCTGCGCTTGTTTTCATGCTGCGGTATGTATTTACAATGGTATGAGAGAAAAAATTGTCTCACTTTAGACTTTCAGTACTAACAAAAAGTGTTTTGACATTGATTGCTAATGCAAGGCCAGATTGAACCCTCTGTAAGTGGGCATAATGTGACCAAAATTAAGGGGAGATGTGCTGATTTGTGCCAAGGCTGAATTTGAAGCTTTGCATAGAAATTACTGCAATGATGCTTTGTGTTCAGTAAGTTGCAAGAATATACAACACATTTAAATATGAGATGCTGGCATAAATACATATGCATAGCATCGTGCTTGCATTGTTCTGTTCAATTACTTCTTTTTTTCCTTATTGATAGATGTAGTTGATACTAAGGAAAATAGTACTGGACAACATATTCCATTTGAAGTTGTGGATCCATCAGATTTGGACTGCTCCCTGTGTATGAGGTGTGTTCTTTTCTCACAGATATCTGTAGCTTTCCAGCTGTATCTTCCTTGCTTTTATGACCTAGAGCTTTTCTAGCTTACTTGGTATTTATTTTTGCTTCTATCATGAAATTAGCTTTTACTGTGATTTTTACTCCAGTGATGCATTTCTAAACCTTTGGTTCTGAGCACTGTTGATGAATGGGGTCTCTTTGATCTTCTCTGGGCTAGTGATTGCTTTGGAAAGGGCACACACAGTCACGTGAGGGTTTAGCCTGTTAGTGAAGGTGTCTGAAAGATTTGCTCTTACCACTGATACCCACCCAGCCACTCACAGAGTGCACAAACCCACAGTTTGTCATCTGGGAATTTGTAGAGCTGTTTGTCAGGAAAAATACCTGAAGAGATCAGATCCAGTGAATATTCTGAATTTGCATGTGAAGTACTGGGTTGCTGCTATTGCAATAGGAGGATCTTGCAAGTAAACAAGAGAATGTTTTAACTCTCTTGCTTGAGAGATGTGTTCCTCACTTTGCTGAGGCAAGCCGCTCCATTTGCTTGAAGATTTCTTCTTTCAGTTAAACAACAGTTATTCTTGGGAACAGCAATGGCTTAGTAAAACAGGTTGTCAACTGCATCTATTTTACTACTTGTTTTGTGCAAAGCATTTTAACTTTGACAAATACATTATGTGAGGTTTTTTAGTGACTTAGAAATATTGGGAAGGTGTTTCACTTGCTGCAGTGAGTGTTGCTTAGGTTATTTGTTTTTTTTAAATTACCCAGATTTATCTATATAATTCATGTTGGGGTTAGTTTTGCACAATATTTTTTAATTCTTAAATAGCAGATAGCCTCTTTAAGGATTTACTTCTGAAGGCCTCTGTTTTGAGAAATCTGGATTTTGTTTGTATGCAGAAGAGGAGGCTTCAATATATTTCAGACAAACTGAAAGCTTTGAGGATCAACTGCTGTATTGTCTGATTTGCTTCTGCTTGGAATGAATCAGATCTGCCCCCTCTCCCTCTGCCTGTCTACAGCTAAAATACGTTACAAAAGTTTATGCAGCTGTCAAAACACTCAGTAGTGCAAAGAGCAAAACTTTCCTCTAATAGCAAGCCACACAATTAGCCTTAGTTTAGTGTTTCTGCTTGCTTATCATGGTGTCCACAAAGCATTTTTCAGGTGTTTTCAATATAGTTAGTTAATCCTACTTTCTCATCCTCTATGTTAAATCAGAAATAGCCAGACTCCAATACATTTTTAAAGGAATTAGCCCAGGGATTACAGTATAGTGGATTGAATTGTAGTCCCAACTGCAGGCCTTGCCTTCAGAAGGATGTTAGCTTTGTAACACCCCTGCTCCAGGAAGGCTTGTGTTCAGGAATTCTCTCCTAAGATCTTTCTCGTTATTTATGCAGACCAATTATAATTATTTCCTAGCATGTCCTTCAGAAGTGTTCTGGGGATTTGGTTCCTGAGATACTTTGGACTAATTACCTAGTAACCTACTGACCTGTTCACAATTAACAGCAGGAGCTGTTATTAACCTGTTTGTCTGATGGAGTGGCCAAAATGTTATTGATCTACCTTTGCTCCAGCAGAGAGCAGAAAATACTAAGTAGTCAAAGCAACATACTGGTGAAAAAAGGAGCATTAATCTACAGCAATTTAGTTTCTGCTGTTACAGTAGCTCAAAATAATGTCATGAGGAGTCTTGCTGTGTAGTGTTTCTTTCTGCAAGTCATGGAGCTTGTCCAGGTCCTCTCAGAGTTGTTAGGAATAGCTGATGCTGGTTTTTGTGAGAGCTAGGGTAGACTCAGGAATTTTAACAGGAGTATCTTGTCTTTATGCAACATTTCAGATGAAGTCAATCCCTACCAAATAGTTATATATGCAGTGCTTACTGGAACACAGGGTAGAATTCAGTGTTTCACACTGTGTAAGTGAGGTTTCTGTTCATGAAACAGTTAACAAGTGTTTTCAATTACACCATCAAGTTGCAATTAGATAGGTGTGCATTTTAGATACTATTTCATATGTTCCATTGCTTAAATGTCAATGTTTTTAGTAACTAATGACATTTAATAAGCTCTCTATGGCGGTTAAAAGCCAATTGCATTCTTAAATACATTCAAAGATGTCAAAGATACTAATAACCGTGGGTTTATGTGTTGTAATTTCCACATGTTAAATAGAACATAGTGTACTCTTTTGATAAACTAATATTTTAAAGAAAAATTATTAATTCACCTAAATTATAGTGAGACTAGTATTTAAGACCTTAAAATGCTCAGACAGTATGTTGTAAAATACAGTATATTCCAGACAATTTAGTTTTTAGATTTAATTGTTTCTGTTTTATAAAAAATTATGTATTATATACATCTCAAGGTCTTCATTGACAAGGAGGCATGACTTTGCAATATCACATAATCATAATAAGGAAAAAAGTCTTTACGTGAGAATGGGTGTCATAGAGGTCCTTGAAATGGGTAGCGGATAGACATCATGATACTTTGAAGACCTGGCCTTATATATTTATATATTCTTCCAGATGAAACATGAACCTCCTGTCACTCATTTTCCAGAAAAGCAGTCACTTGAAGGTTAAAAATTCTATTTTTTTTTTTTTAAAGAGAGATGAATACCGATTAGAGCTGACATTAATAGAATAATAAAATTGTTTAGGTTGGAAAAGACCTCCAGGATCTTTGAGTTCCACCATTTATTCCAGATCTGCCAAGTCCCATTTTATTGCAATTACTGATATAGGCTATTACTGCAAATAGGTATTTTGTGCTTAGCTCTGCACATACAAGTAATCACAAAATTTCAGTAATAGTTGTGCAAGAATTGCTCAATTTCATTAGTGAAGTCGGATGGTCCAAGTGCTGGTTCTGTTTATTGGTCACACAGAGGAGAATTAAATGCTGGCTTGTTGGAAGTTTGTGACAGTATTGTCCCTCACATTCACTAAATTCAGAGCTCATGGGCTGCCTTTCATGTTGGGTGGCAATAAAAAAATCTGTAAGCTGAATAAATACAAAAGTTGTTTGAAGAAATTAAAAGAAAGAAGCATCTTTATCTCTGCAGTAGTCAGTAGTTAAGTTAGTTCAGCTTTTTTAGGTAGCAACTTTTTTCTTTTACTTTAGTACACGATATTGTTGTCTTTTTGCTCTTGGATTTTCCAATCCAGGCTCTTCTATGAACCTGTCACTACACCTTGTGGACACACCTTCTGCCTCAAATGTCTGGAGAGATGCCTGGATCACAACCCAAAATGTCCCCTGTGCAAGGAAGGGCTCTCAGAGGTAATCCTTGCCTTTTTTCAGCAGAAGTTCAATGCAAATGATAGGAACAACTTCACTTTCAGACTGCCTTGATGTTTCCCAGCACAAAAAGAAGTGTTACATAACTCAGGAAGAATGTGACTTTTAAAATGCTCTTGTGAGTTGCCAACCATGGCTAGTCTGTCTCTGTTCAAACCTTAGGACCAGCCCTGTACTTAAACAATCTGCAGGTGATTTTTACTTTTCAAATTTACTAAGTAAATGTCTGTATTTGAACACAGGGAATAGTTCAAAAAACAACTCTTCATTGGCAAGTTTAACAGATGATAGAATCACAGACATCAGGAAAAGGGGGTATTGGATGATGCCCTTTGCACAGGCACTGTACTCTGTGAGGTGCTGGATGTTCTCTCTAACTGCTTGTGTGTGTTCTTACTGCAGTGCTTGGCTATGAGGAAATACTGTAAAACAGTGCTAATGGAGGAGCTAATAGCCAGATACCTTCCAGAAGAACTCACTGAAAGGAGAAAGATTTATGAAGAGGAAATAGCAGAGCTTTCCAAGTATGTAATCCATTTATGTAAAATCCCATCTCTAATTCTGCTGCTGTTAGTTGTGAATGGCTCTGGCTGCTGTGGAACATGAGCTGAGAAGATGCTGATGGAGCTTCTTTCTCTGTATCATGTGATTTCAGAGAACAGGGTCCAGGTGAAACTCTGCTTGAGTGAGCATAAAAAATAGACACTGTTTTTTTTAAAAAAATAAAGAGAAGTAGAAGAAATCCAGAAGGTTGCTTTATAAACCAAGTACAAAGAAATGTGTCTGCTTTCAGTGAACCTCTGTGAAAGGCACAGAGTGAGACAATAGGTACAAGTAGTCTGACAGGATGGGGTTTGGAATATACTGGATAGGGAAGAAATGGGATTAAGGGAAATAAAATAAAAAAAGCAATATTAGAGGTCTAATAATGGTTTCACTAGCAAATCCAGAAAGCTCAATGAAAAATTTGTCTGGTATTAAGTGGTATATCATTTTCTAGAGTATTTAGTCAGTTAAAGGGAAAATAATTTTAGCTTTTACTCATTCCATTAAGAATTTTATTCTAAGGATGTTACAATTTCCATTTAAAGATGTTGTAATTTTAAAGAATATGAGACTTATGTGTCAGTAGTTTGGTAAAACATCATATCCTATTTTTCCTTCCTTTCTTACAGCCTAAATAAGAATGTCCCTATATTTGTGTGCACAATGGCTTATCCTACAGTCCCATGTCCTTTGCACATCTTTGAGCCGTGCTATCGGCTGATGATCCGCAGGTGCATGGAGACTGGCACCAAACAGTTTGGGATGTGCATCAGCGACCCTGTCAAGGGGTGAGTGAAGAGCTTGGACCATGTGAGGAACCCACTTAGTCTGGAGTCAGTGGAGAGATGCAGAAGGGTCCATGGCCGTAATATCTGCCATAGTTTTCCAGTAGAGAAAGTTTTTTCCTTATCTTGCAGGTTAAAGTCATTGAGGAGACAGTTTTTCTCTTGAGCACTTGGATTCTGACTAATATGATTAATAGGATAATATCTGTTCTCTCAAAATACTCATACTGAATGTGTGTAACATGTGATTGAGCTGCAGACATCCTGTAATACATGAAAAGAAAGCGTATTTTTCTCCTGCTGTCAAATCTGTTGAATGTTTTGGCACAAGAAGTCGAAATAGCAGTAAGGTCTGTTCTTGGGCGAAATTTCCTTAAGTTATGGGATATGTTTATATCCTCACTGTCCTGAATATAGTGGAGGCTACAGAAGTATAACAGGACCTTCATAAGGACTGGCTGAACATTTACACTGAGCCGTTTACAGTCAGTCTTAGGTAATTTGACTTCAATGTTTGACTCTCTATTTGGCTTTTCCTCCTTCTTTTTATGCTGTAAACCTACTGGGTATGTATACTCTGTGAAAATTGCTATTTGCAGAAACTACCCACCTGCAAATTAAAATCTGCTGAAATTGTGCAAAACCTTTTTTCTTCATAGATTTCCTAGTCCTTCCATAATGCTAATATTCTGAATTGCACTTGTCCTTCTGTACAAATTGAACATATTAGGATTATGGAGAAAGTTTGCTTCTGATCTGTATATCTTCCAGTTTCATAAGATGTTCCCTGTATTCCAAAACATCCAGTTAGCATTAATCAGATCAGACAGTCTGAATCTTCCTGATAGTTTTGCATACAATTGTGGAATAATTTGAACTACAGCAGGTCAGTGCTATGAACAATAGAAATGAGCTGACACTTGTAAATACCTTTGTGGTAGGGACTGGCTGTATGGCAGCTGTGTGGAACTCAGGGTGGAGAGAATAAGACTTGTTTACTTGCTTTTGTTCTGATTTCAATAGGTTTGCAGATTATGGCTGCATTCTGGAGATAAGAAATGTTGAATTCTTTGCTGATGGCCGCTCTGTTGTCGACAGCATTGGCAAGAGGAGATTTAAGGTGATCCAGCACAGCCAGCGTGATGGGTATAACACAGCAGATATTGAGTACATTGAAGATCAAAAGGTAAATTTAGAAATATTTCATTTACACCATATTACATGTGAAATTCTAAGCATGTATATTTTTAGCGACTTCTTTTTTTACGTGGAAGTTTCTAATAAAACAAATTTGTGGTATTTAGTAGCTGCTCATGGTAAAGGTGAAACACATAATAGTTAGCACAAGCATGCACACACACTGCCCATGTTCTGAAGAGTGTTTCCTGGAGGTATTTCTCAGAGGACAAGACAAAGTGAATCCAGGATGAGATCTTACTGCTCTTCTAGACAGAATAAATGCAGTTCATAAAGAGGATGGAGGGAGAACCTGGCACCATTTGTATGGAAGCCAGTTAGAAAATCCCCATTCATGTAAGAAGCAGCAGGATTGTGTGCACCATAACCTTCAAAATTACTTGCATTAATTCTTAAGAGCTTTTGGTATGTAATGGGAAGATAAAATGTCTACTCTGAGGCTCTACTGATTAAAAAAAAAAAGCTTTGCATAATCTTTCTCCCAGTTTTGTGCAATGCTTGTGTAAAAGTTTTTTCATACAACAATCCAGAAAGTGCAAATTCTACAAATAGATATTTTTGGTTTAGAATACAGTCCAAGTGAAGAATTTGGGTAAGGGAGGGGCATCAGAAGGGGAAACACCAAATGAGCCCTCAGTATTTATTCCAGAACTTTATTTTTTCTTTTCCCCTACCCAGCCCTGAAAATCCTATGCCTTCTCCAACATGCAGACTGAACTAACAGTAACCTTCCCCCTCTCATTTCTGATTTCAGGTGCAAGGACAAGAGTATGCTGCATTACTTGTTCTCCATGACTCCGTCTATGATCAGGCTTATATGTGGTTTAACTCCCTCAAGCAAGCACTCAAAAGTCGAATTCTCAGTCATTTTGGTCCAATGCCAGCTAAGGATCCTGACCCACAGGTATCCAGAAACAGTGGCTTATGTAACTTTTAGAGACAGAAATAGCAGGGATATCAGATAAGCTGGCAGGCATTATATTTTAAGATGAAAATATGAATAGTCTGCATTTACCCCATGTAAACTGAGACTCTGAATTCTGTTGCCACACACCAGTGGTAGCACAGTTCCAAAGAAAAAGCTCATATTTAATGTTGATAACTTTCTGAGACTGTTCATCTCACTGCATAAATCCCAGGAGACTGAACTGCCTTTTTGCCTGCTCTACTTCCCTAATTAAATGACTGAGAGTAAATAGACAACTGGAAACTTGGTACTTTTGTTAAAGGACTGCAAATGGTGGGGTCCTAAAATAACAGAATATAACAACAAGAGCTAAATATAAGGTAGTGTCATAAAGTATGGAAAAGGAAGACAGGAATCCTAAAGAGCTGGGTCAGTAGTAACATGGGGGGAAAAAATAGATTTAAAAAATCCAAAAGGTCTAGCCTATAAATTGTTGCTAGTAATAGAAATGCCTTTAGCATCCTATTTTTAGGAAAGATGCCACTTGTTTGTAATCTGTTTCAGGCCAAGCAGTAGTCACAAGCCATTAGGCTGCCAATGAAATTATCAACTTACTTCATTGCTACCAAAAACTCTGTTTTCAGAGTTAAATCCTCAAAAACAGGACTTTACCAGCTGTATGAATCCTGACTTCTAATTTGGTTTTTTTTTTTCCCCTGACTGCAGGCTAACCCCAACGGGCCAGCCTGGTGCTGGTGGGTCCTGGCTGTCCTTCCACTTGAGAACAGAGCTCAGCTCCCTTTCCTGGCCATGAAATCCCTCAAAGACCGCTTGAATGGCATCAGACGTGTCCTTACGTTCATGTCCCGCACCAGAGCGCGGTGATGGTGAGGAGCAGAGCTGGGGAGTCTCCCACAGTCCTTGACTGCAGACTGTCTCTTGTAACTTCATCTAACTGCAATAATGTCTTACAGATTTGAGTGTCAGGGTGTTTCAAGCCTGAATTTCAAAGAGAATGAATTATAAAAAGCAGGGGATGTTTATGGATACTTCAGTAGTTTCCGTTTGGAACCGAGACGAGTATTCAATCGCTGCACTGCTAAATTAATAACAAATGTGATAGAACAAAAAGTGATCTTGTTTGCCATAAACCTTTAAAAAATCTTAAGGGTTTTTTTAATTTATTTTATTTTTATTTTTTAGTGGATAAAGGATAAACTGTGCAGTTTAATGTGAAGCAGAAATAATAACATTAATGCATTATTTCAGTGAACTGCAAAGTCTTTTATTCAAATGGTTCAGGTTTTATATAGCATTGTGTAAAATAATGTTCACAACTTCTGTTTGATAATTTATTTTTGCACTATGATTTTTTTGTTTGTTTGTTTCAAAATGTGTATTATTTATGTGTTCATTCACTAAAGTGAGCTGCTCTATTTATAGTGTTTTTACCCTGTATTTATGACTGGGGGCAAAAATGGTGATTCTAGCAGTGCACAAGCAACTGCTTTGATAATTTTTCAGTTATTTGTGTTCAAATACTTTGAATGTTTTTCTACTCATCCCCAGTTCTACTGTAGCTTAAGAAGGCCCCCAAAACATCCTGCCTTGAAGTCTTTGAATACACAGATTGTCTGAGTTAATTCAAACACACCTATTGAAGGTTCATCCTATGCTTGTGGTGAGGTTCCTGATACAACCAAACAGTTAAGCACCTGCTTAGGCATGTGTTCGAGTGTGTGGGTAAATTCAAGTACTGATGGTTGATGTCAGTGGGAATTGACCATAGTGGTGACAGAATGCTCTATCCCCCAATATTTCACAGAACAGGATAACTTAAGTTGAATTTATATCTGAACTCTTTCTTGCAAAAATGGACAATGGCTACAAACAACTGCGAAGAAAGAGCTGCAATATTTGGAAAATGGCTTATCCTAGAGAAAACTGGAAGTACTGGTGTCATTTCATTGTGGGTTAATACATAGATTTTTTTTTTCCCCATCAACTCCCGTTGCTGTTAAGATGAGTTTTATTTCTTTTAATTGTTTGGTGGGGTTTGGCTTTGGAGTGTGTGTATGGGAGGGGGAGGGGGGAGTTATTTTGAACTGTAGGACTCAGAGGGTAGTTTGTGTCACATAAGAAGGAATATGTTGTAATAAATGCTATTTATTTCACCAATCTTCAGGTTTCTGTTAGCTTCAAGTCTCTACCCAGCTATTGCTTTTCTCTTAAGAGATTGGGTAGTGTTGCTAATAATAGTTCTCTCCCAAGGAAAGCAAGTGAATTTTACCGTGATTACTTCTAGCTATAAAGCAGGTAAAAATAGGGCAGAAATGAGAACAGGAAGTATCTTGGTTTTGTTTTTTTTTTTTTAATCAACAGTTCATATACTTCTTTTGCTGCTTTTATTGCTTACAGTGTACCACTTTCTGGGACTGCTCTTACCTTCATCTGATTTTGACTTTCACTGATTTCAATGTGAGCAAACCTGGGCCTTTTATTCTAAGCTACTGTTTTCCTTTTCAGTGGCAAAAACTAGAATGAAGTGAGAATGTTATGGAATGCTATAAATTTTTTGGGTTTTTTTAATGCAGGATAGCACTCTGCCATTTCATGCCTTTATGAAAAAAAATGCAGTAGAATCTAATGTCATTTTTCTGCATGCTTTTTCATCATTCATTATCTCATCAGAAATATTTATTAGTTGAACGTAGTTTCCATAAAACTACCTTTGTTCCCCTTTTGTTAAATTTGTAGGACTTTCTTATAAGGGTACCAAAGAAACAAATGGAAGACAAACATGTTTCACCCTTGTGGTACACATGGAATCTGTATCCTGTTTGCATTGAGCTACTTTGGAAATGCTGTAACTTCCCTCCATACTGCTGGATTGCTGCACTTCCTCCATGAGTGGTACTTGGCATGCTGAAAACAATGTATAAAAACACCTACATGTTCTGAACAGTACCAAGTGATGACGCCTGCTATGGCGTTTTGTCTTCATAAGTCAACAACAAAGTGGTTTCTACTTGTTTGGAAGTGAAGCTGCATTAAATGCAATGCTTCCACAAACCATTATGTGCTATTGCAGAGCATAATACTGCTCCCACAGGAAAAAAGCTTCCACTTTTGTTACTCTTACTTAAACTGTTTTCTCACTGATGTAATTATTATTTTATCCCACATGCTGTAACTTCTACATACTCATTCTGCCTATTTTGTAGTTTTAGAAACTGTCATGGAAAGAATCCTGTACTTTAGAGATAAATATTGGTTTTTTCTGTTAGCCTTGAGTAAATCTGCCAGAATTTCCAAGCAGAGACTTGTGTACATGCCCTGCATGGTGAACACCCAGTGCATTTGTTGCAGCCTGGAAACACTGGACCTACTGCATGTAATGCAAACAGGTGATCTGCATATGCACAACAAATCAAAATTCCATCTGTACAGGTATAGTAGCATTCTCTCTGGGGATATTCTATGGTCACACATCCTAGATTAGTGGCTAAAGTCTGCAAATTCCATCAGAAGTGAAAACCAATACTGAGAAGGATATATGCTAAAGAACACAAACCTGTCCAGGAAAAACTGGACAAGGAGTACCCTTAGCCTTCATTATGTTGAGATGCTAAACTTTCAGTAATGATGTTTAAAACCAAAAAAAACCACTAGGTATGCTACACTATCACTGCTTTTTTCAGTTGCATAAATAAGTACAAGGATGTAAATGCAACATTTATCACAGGCATGAATAAACAGCTGAACAGATTTAAAAATACCTTCAGTTTAATTATAGAAATAGCATTGATCAGATAAAATACTAATGGGGGATATTTTATTTAAGCTGCTCATATTTTTCTAGACACCAAACCCAGTTTTATAACCGGTCTCGCTCATCAGCTAAAAACAAAAAACCCAACAAACCAAATCATGACTCAAACTTGCATTTCCTGTGTGATCAGAAGTATTGATTAATCGTTGAGGGGGCATAAGTAATGCAGGCCGCTTAGACAGTAGTTCAGTAGTTTTAATAATGAAATGATAAAATGGTGTGATAGGCCTTGATGCTAAGTCTTAAGTGACATTCTGGTGTTAGGTGTAAAAGTTCCTCTTGCTTTTTTTTCTATAATTACTTTAATTGCTGCTATCTTCCATTACCATGTAGCAATAAGAGATACCAGCTGTCAGACTGAATGCCTGAAGTGTTGCTTGGCCCGTCCTTCTGTCCTGTATGACTGCTTACTGACAGAACACCTCAACCATGGATTTATTAATCCAAAGATTGTTTTAATCTTAAAAAAAAGAAAAGAAGTGGATTTGGATGTAGCAGATCTGTCTTAATCTGTGCTGTACAGAAAGAGCTTCATAGAGCTGAGTTCTGTTTTAGATGGTCTTTTCACAGAATCATAGAATCCCAGGTTGGAAGAGGGGATCTCAAAGATCAGCTGGTCCAACTTTTCTTGGTACAAGCATGGTCTAGACAAGGTAGTCCAGCAGGCTAGCCAGCCAAATCTCACAAGTGTCCAGTGTTGGGAAATCCAACACTTCCCTGGGAAGATTATTCCAATGGCTGATTGTTCTCATTGTGAAAAATTTTCTTTTTAATGATTTCTACTTGGTGCTGAAGTTTTACTGGTGTTTAAATCAATGACAGGAGTTGTATTTAAATGCAGTGTTTAGGAATGGAGAACATGTTCACAAACACTTATCTAAAAAAGAAAGCTAAAATTAACTATAGGGGTTTTGTGCATAAAAACCCTATGGACCTGTATGCACTTTGGGTAGTGCTCCCAATTTCCCCCAGGTCCTACATCAAAGGAACACAATCTCTCTTTTCAACCCCTGCTTAGTTCTCATTTAATTCACAACTGAAACTGTAACTAGTGCAGCATGTAGTTTAGGAGCTGGGGTTTATTTCCAAAGCCCAGTAATCACTGGAATTCTTATGGCTGTAGCAAAATAGTAGCTTGAGCAAAGTCACTCTCTTGAAACACTTTGCTAAATAAATGTTGTCTGAAAGAAGAAAGAAACTAATCTGCTTAGAGAGGATTAAAATGGTGGATAATAAAAACCTGAACTATTACATTGACTTGCTCATCCAGGTATCATGTGAAGTGCTTACTAATGTTGGATTTTCATAAGGTCTAAAGTAACCCTCACATAGAAGTGCCTGTATTCTGTTATTGCCATTCTTGAGCTTTTTAATAGTCATAGCCATATATTTTATAAATATAAAACATATGCACCTTTTAATCTTTACATTCAATTTGCAGAACAAAGGTTTACAGAGCAGAAGTGTAGCAAAAACAATGTAATAGCTTCTATAATTCCCTGATAAGGAATGGGAGAAGTACAAAAATGAGGAGCAAAAGACTATCTGTGTAAGATGTCTTAATTTGGAACCATATACTTGTCCAATTTAATTCCATCAAGCTATGTGGTTACAAGAGTGCCAGAAATATATCTATCAAGCCATTTTAAATAAAAAGTTTTGTGGACTTGTATATTCCATTTGTTTGTAAAACATCCTTTTGTGCACTGTAATGAACTTGAAATGAAACTTAAGTTATACTCTCATATCACTGGACAGAGTACTGTTCAGCTACCTCTACGTGAGTTTGAAGTAATTTGTTTTTTTTCCAGATTTGTTTGCATTGTCATATAAAATATATTTTAAAAACTCGTAGTCCAAAGAACCTGTATGTGTTTGTAGATGTACTTATAACTATGTTGTACCAACAAAGTCTGTGTGGAGAGTTGTTTCCTAATTAAAATTTTTGTCTTCTTTACTCTTTGGCTTGCATAACAACTATGGAGGTGAACAAATATTACATGGGATCTGCTTTTTGTAGGTGTTTTAGATAAAGGAACAAAGGACAACTCCTATATCCTGCAGTCACACAACAACACTTGAAGTGAAGAAGCCAAACCATAAAAATTAGGTTGTTCAAACCTCAGATGTTATAAAAGAGGACAGCAAGTGCTGCTGGTTTCTGGTGGGGGGGCATTGGGGCTTGGTTTTATTCCCCCTTCTCTCTTCCTTTGTTGCTGTGGCAAAGTAAAAGGAATGGGAGCTGAAGAAGGACCTGGGTTACTGCTCTACCCTGCACTTCTCTGGGCTTTGCTTCCTCTGATGCATTATTTGCTTTACAGGTTGCTGTGATTTAAACCTATGACCAGGATATCTTTTCATTTACAGTCTCAGGCAGGAATGCATCCCAGCCACATTTAAGTTGTGTCTGTGTGGTGATGAAAGGACTGCTTTCAGTGATGATCACTTAAGAAGTTCCATAGGGCTATCAAACTCAACTGAGAAAGCTAGAGAATACCTTTATTCATAAACCTAATACTAAGAGTCTCTTCTACAAAAAATATGAAGATTTGAAAATTTTTTGCAAGTTACATATTTATGGGCTGCTTCTTTTGCCTTGTCATTTAAGCAAGATGTAGCATGCTTGTGACTTGCTGCCTAAGCCCCAGCCACTGCTGGGGTCAGAGGTTGCCTTGCTGGCCTCTTAGGCAAGCTTGTTCAGGATCTGCATTTACTTTAGAATTCAGGGCACAGGCTAAGGCCTATGGTGAGCCTACAAACTCATTATGTCAAGGCCTCTCTTATCTGTAACAAAATATATTTGTATCTGATCAGAGGAAGTTTTGGTTGAAGTGTATTTTCATCAGGAAACAATGAATAGTCAAAACTGGGGCTTTTCTTGGGAGTGTGTTGATTTAAAACCAATAGTTTAAGTCATAACTTTAGTTTTGAAAGCTTTAAGAGTGTTTATTAAAAAGAGGGGTTAAGATGCAATATGAAACAGAATTTAACCCAAATATAGGATAGCAAAATATTTCCCAACTTTCTCACTATGTCCCCGTTTTATAACACTGTACCTACACAGATTGATTCAAATGGTATTTGAAATATGCTAAAGTCATCTACACTTACATAATGCTTCATATTGAAATGATCATTAGCAATTTTGGATGATTTCTATCCTGTAAAGCAGTTAAAGGAAAGCCACTGCCTCCAGTCAGCCTTTGCTCCCCAGCTCCCTGACACAAGACCCTGTGCCCACTTTGCTGTGCATGGGATCAGGACCCTGTGCCATACTGGGCAAAGGGAAGGGCATGGCATGGGACAGCTCCTGCCTGTGACCTGCCACAGCTTCAAAATGCCAGTAACATGTTTTTTTTCTGTGAATGGAATACCACAAAATCCTGGAACATCTCTTAATGTGCCGTGGTTCTCTGTGTGACTGGGTGAAAGATATAATAGTAACAGGTTTTATCTTCAAAAGAGGTGCTGACTTCTTAGTTTCAGCAGTTATTTAGCCTCTGCTATAGGAACCATGGGTTGCCAGGTGGTCTTTGCTCCATACTACTCACAACCAAGGAAAAGGTAAGGAAGGGTATCTCTCAGCCTCTTGGCCACATGTAGAGATGAAAGAAGACTAGAAACTGCTTTACTAAACTATTGTAGGGCTAGGATGGGTCTGTAAAGGTCTCTGATTTTCAAACAGGCTTTTGTCACTAATATCAGGTGTGGTAAAACCTACAAAACAGAAGAACTGGTTGCATCATTACTAGACAAGAGTAATGTTGTATTTTAACTATGCAGACAAAATAGAAACCAAAAATTAATATACAGAGGCTGCTAGAAACAAATGTAAAGAAGAAGCTTTGCTAAGAAGACCAGCCTTCCAGCTGATACATACTAAATACTTCTTAGGATAGGGTGATTTTCAAGTTGTTAAAGCCCAAAAATCACTGGCTGAAAGAATCTATATAATGGAAGTATGCACATGCTGTCAATACAGCTTTTATGCCAGTGTAACATCTTTTGTTTCAGTAGATCTGCTCCTGATTTATAATTCCATATAAATGAAAGGAGAATTAAGCTATTTATGTAAGTGACTTTATTTATATAACTGACTTACGCTGTATTATGTGATGGCAAAGAAAGCCAACCACATGTCTCTTTTGTGTTTTCTGTGAGCTACAGAAAAATTTTGTAAAAGTAATGCTAGCAATAAACAGTTTTCTCTATGTGACATTAGAAATTCATTCTCATCCACAGGGAGGTTTTATCATGAGTACAATACAGGGTAATAGATGATATGATAATGTGGAAGGATTTTAGCAAGTCTGCAGACAGTCTAGAAAATGTGAAAGCTGCACATCACAATTTAGACTGCAAATCAGTTCAACAAAGCAATTGTTATTCAGGCTCTTCCCTTCCTTGGATGAGTCAATGATTTGTACTGTGACTATTAGTACTGAATGTACCATCTAAAATTCATTTTGAAAGATTACTGAAGCATTAATGATTTTAAAATTGGTTCTACAAGTATTTTTTTTTTTATCAATGAGAAGTCCGAACACTATCAAGCCTAAAGAGCATAACACAGGGATTACCAACACAGCGGAATCAGGGGTTTTTTTTCCACATGCTTTTACATTGTTTTTTACTCCTTAGTGAACAATGACTATATAACATTAAGGAAATCAGGGTCAGTAGAGTAAATGTTTCTGTAGCAATGTGGCAGACACACCTTTCATAACTCATAAAGTCACTACTGGAAAGGCACAACTGGGTCACAGAAGTGCATGGTGGGATGCTGCTTTCCAGTTATGCAAGCAGGGTAACTAAAGGTTAGAGCAAGTACTTGAATAACGAGCTTTTTGCCAGAAAGAGTGGAACAGAAAAACAGTGTTTTTAAATGCTGGCTTCTGAGCAGCAGCCGCCTAACGTGTCTAGTTAGGAGTCATCACACCGAAATAGAACCGGATGCGTCAGAACTTTGAAGAATGGCAGTTCAACATCCCAAAAGAAAAATACATCTGCTTGTATTCCAAAAGCAGATTCTACCGGTTCTCTCTTTCCCACAGATGATACTAGAGACATTTGCAGCATGCTGCTCCACTTTTCCTCCTGGCTCACTGTGACTGGCTTTATCACTTATCTTTTTACTTTCTCCATCATCCAGCAACATTTCCAACTTTAGGAATTCCACAGTTTGCCCCGTTCTCTTTCTTCCTTCTATGTGTAAGTTGATAGATGACTTCTAATAAACATAATTAGTGTGGAATTACTTACCTAACTTCTGACAGAGGAAAGAGGAGAGGAAGGAAATTGTGCTTCCACACTACAATGATTTTCCGAGGTTTGGAAGGCTAGGACCACAGCTCAAGGGCACAAATTATGACATAACCAGCAACTAACTCCCATCAGGTTCAGGGATATTAGTTACAAAAACCAAAGGCTATTGCAAAGAGACTAAAGAAAATGGTGGTCTTTTAATCACAATTACATGTCCTGTTACAGCTGCACACCAGATAAATATATTAATCAAAATGACCTCATTTTAGGCAAGCATAGCAGTGTGTTATATAACCATGTTAAGTATGCTATTTTATTTTCCTCTCACCAAGGAGAAGTGGTGTTTGTCTCACAAGAGTTCCAAATACGTGTGGTTATAAAGTGATGGAGAAAAGAACAGGAGGAAGAGACAAAAGTGAGAGCATTAATAAGCAAAATGACTCATTTCCCAAGTGCAGAGGTGATGTTACACTCCACTTCTATCTCACAAGCTCTGTAGGAAACTAATGTTGTCATCAGCAGTCTCAGCATTCCTAACATGCCCAGTATTTCTCAGGATGGGAAAAACAGCTGTGTGACAAGGATGGAAACTACATCTTTTGAGACCTCATTGGTTCACAGCATTCCTGATCTGTTTTCAAAGCTGTTTTTGAAGGCTGCCTCAACAAACAAGGATTTGCAGAATCCCTGTCACTCTTTTTGTTGCTCACTTCTTTGGTGAAAAGTGCCATTCAATTAATTCTTTTCTAGTGCTACTAATGATGCTTTAAACAAGCTCGTAAGCACCCTTAAAAGTAGAATACATCCCCCTACAAACAACAAGGCTGAGGCTTGTCTGGATTCATACTGCACTACAGAAAAAAGGAGCAAGAGGCGTACATTTTTGCAATATAAGATCACTCAGCCAGAGAACTCTGATAAGTGCTGAAAATGTGAAAAACAAATGGCAGGGTATGCATTTCCCATTTGCTCAATACACACACATAAAAGAAACACTGTGTAGGCTTCACTGCAGCATACCAGTGCGTCCAAAACTCAAAGGTTAGTTACATAAATGATAAGGCGTGGGCTTAAATGCTTCATTCAGCTTGTTAATTACTTGCTTTGTGGCCTGAGCCAATGTTCTGAAGCAGGTTCATCCAATATTGTGCTGCTTCCTCTGAATTTTCATTTACTGTATTAAGCTGAAGTGCTGAGAACAATTTGTTGCAATACCTAGGAAGAGTCTGTTTTCTTTTCAAGCAATTCACAGAACAAACTTACTCAGACTAATTCACAGATGCTCTTTAAATGTCCTTGCTATTTCAGAAAATTATGAAATTTAATTCTTTGAGTATCCTCCTTAAACAAGGGAACTGCTGGCTGCATAAATATGCATGTGTTATTGGCGTATGTTTGAGGGTTCCTTTTTTGTGTTCTTTTCAATCTACAGATCCAATGTGGGGAAATGAATGGCAATGTGTTAGAAAACTCTCAAAATGCTTATTATGTCTCTGGCAGAATATAAGAAGCTAAATTTTAATAGCAGATGGTAATACTTCCACCTTCAATTCAGTTAACTGGGACACCTTGTCAATAAGGCTCTTTAATGCCCTGGCTATGAACAAGACCTCGTTATTGAACAGCCCATCCCAAGACAGACAAACCAACTTGCTATTTCCTGAGATGTGCAGGCAGAAACTGGAGTTTAGAAGTCTTTACCTGTGTGGAAATAAATCATATTGTATTCAGAGAAAACTGTAGTTTTACCTCGAGATCTGTCCTCAAGATTGCACCTGGGAAACCTGAGATTTACATCTAACAACAGAATTTGTTTTAAAATTAAAACTTCCCAACCTGCTTTGTTTTCATCAGTGTATACTTGCAGACAGCTTGATTTGCAGCTCAGACATGGGCTAAGAAGCCTATGGAGACCTTGAATTAATACCTGCAATAATGTGGAAGTAAACTGAACACAAACATCTCAGAAACTCTTGACTAACCTGCATTTTAAAAATTAAGGAACATCCTTCAAACATATGAAGGCTCCATCTTTTCTTTCTTTGGTAAGGATGCCACTTAGAGATTTCTGAGTCACAAATGCAGATTACCATTTGGATTTGAATTACATGTCAAAAAAAGGAGGCTGGCTGAAATGGAAACCTCATCCAGTCCATTGTAAGGGCCAACTGCAAAGCACCGACCACAGCTGCAAGTCTGGGCTAAAGCATCTGGCTGTACAGACTGCTGAGGGAAAGGTGATGACATTATCATGCTGCCACCCTATGTAAAACTTTCTTTCTATATCATCTCTAGACTTTTGAATTTGCTCATTCCTTTTGTTTCTTCATTTCATATTATTTTCCCTACTGCTACTGGTTTGCTGCACTTTGCAAATTTCCTTATTTCCTGCCCATGGGTCATATCACATCACTTCATCAATATTTTACCAGAATTACTTCCTACTGGAATCAGTACAGATTTCTGCTTAAAAATTGATGGTGCAATATGGTCCCATGTTTCTATCCTTATGCACCTGTTCCTCCTGAGGTTCAATTCCTCCATGTCTTAATACTTTCATTCTTCACATTGTTCAGAATAGCAGAGTAGGTTTAACTGTATTTAAACTACCAAATGAATAAAGTTTCTAAGTTAGAACATGTATAAAAATGCCTTTTCCATTAGCAAGTGAGACTCAGCCACACTATTTAGCTGATTTTGCTACACAGATCACTTTTGTCTTCAGGCTAAACATTGTTTCTTCAAACTGAAGATGAAAACTACAATTAAATATAGGCCACAGATGTTCAGAATGCAGAGGACAAAAATATAGGTTTCATAACTCGACAGTTATGCAACCAGTTGCTTTTCACATATCAAAATGAACATTTAATTTTATGGTCTTATTTATGCTTAATTTAAACACAAATAAACCTGCATAGAGTCCTTAAAATGGATAGACTTCTGATCTATTTTAATTTTTGATAATACTTTCCTCAAAACATTCATTCTTTTCTGATTTAACTTCAGGTCCCTAAATACTCACACATCCAGTTCTCCATTGCTTTAATGAGACACCTAAAAAACTTTGAGGATTTCAGTGTTGTCATATATCTGTCAAAGGCTAGACTGTTTTAAAATAATGTCTATTATATATAGATGTTATTTACCTTACCTACTGCATTTTACTTAAAGTATCTACCCTGAAGGGGTCAAAGTCCTCTCTGGGACTGGCTGCATGACACCCTGCAGCACTGAAACCTTCATCTAGTAGAGCACAGTCACACATGCAAGAGAAAAATTTTTTATAGCAGCTGAATCTAGACTATGGAATTTAATCCTGTAGCAGATAAAAATGATCAGGGGAATAAGCACTTTCTGTACTTATATAAAAATCCCTTTTTTCAACTTAGTTTCCCTCTAGTAAATCACACATATTAATTCTCTCACACAAAGCAGCAAACAAAACACGTTCGGTAAAGGGAGAAAATGTAAAAATGAGAGAATGTTCTTCTTACAAATATTTATAGTTTTAGCCTGGGTTTATACAGAACTTCACTTACAATATGCTCCTGCATGTCCATAATCTCTGAGAAGCTTTGAACAAGGTGGCTTTTAACCATTTTTTAAAAATATGTATTTCTACCAGCTCCTTTCAAATTTCAAACTGCCAGCCAATCATCCAACATGCAGGTGCACACAGAGGGAAGGTGGTGAACTTCCAGGTGGCTCTGGACTATCTGCAAGGTGGAGTGGAGGATACAAGGGATGGGGAACAATGCACTGGGAAATATGGGAAGAGAAGATATACAACTCTGTCTGAGAGAAAACTTCTTCAGTGTCAGTATTCACAGAATTAACTTCTTAATTATTCAGAAGGCACTTGAATATTTTAGCAGAATGAGCACAGTTCCCAGAATGAGAAATATAAACTGAGTCTTGCCAGGTGTTTCACAAGTTTTTTAAACTAAGGCCACAGAGAAATACCTTAATAATAATAACAACCAAAAAACAAATAGGAAGACAACAGGTTTGCCCAGAGTCAATAAAGGCACTCATTCCCACAGCAAGTCATTTTTTGTCATCAACAAGACAGGCTTTGTAGATATGTCAATCTGTATTTTGCACCAGTGTGGATATGCAGAACTAGCATGCCTTTATTTTTGAGCCAAAAAAGTTTAGTTCAGACACAAGACAGAGTCTCACAATACCATTTTTGCAGCATAATTGCACTCTGAAGAATGTAAATCAGACAAACTAAGAGTCTAAGATTTCTTAGAGCAAAATCCACCTAGAAGACCTCTTGACCCTCTTGCAATGTCTGAGGAACTGGAAAGCTACACGAACAAAACACTTAATAAATCTGAATTACAGCTGTTGGTAAAAAAACCTGATGTGTGCATCAGTTCATTCTGGGACCCCACAGCCTTGCAAAGGCAGAATCAGCTGTTCCCAACCCCTGAAGAAAATCTTCATCAATCTCTTCTAAGAATCTGACACAAGTCGGTTGGGTCTGTCAGGTTCAGCCAAGCTGCATGAGTCGGGTCACACGAGTCAAGAATAGAGTTTTACTGTTAACTTGGAAAGAGAGAGACAGAGAGATGGTTGTTTTAAAGACCCTATAATAGCCCGTCTGAATCTGGCAGGCCAGTTCTTCTCCACAGCACAAAGCAAGCTTCTCACAGTTTCTAAATGAAGCACAAAGTTCTTAATGCAGTTACTAAATGAGAAGTGGCATCTCAGTGGGCTGCCTCAGTGGATTAATTTTAAATGCATAATTCAATATAGACCCACATAAACCTTTATGAATAGAAATAGAGGTTATATAAGCATGTTCTTACAGCATATATTGCAAATTTAAAGGCCAGTTTGAGTATAAATCAACTCTATCTTTTATTAATATTTTCACCTTCCCATTGGTTCATTTCTCTAGAAAATGTGCTAATCAGATTACTTCCTCACTCATACATTGAGATGCCTAAAATAAAAACAGCATTTCATTGCCAGAGACCAACTTTTTTCCTCAATCCTGTAAGAAAAGTTTGCACTGGGCTTATTCTGTGGAGGCAGTTTGCATCAGTGGTAGTTCAGCAAAGGCACTGAACATGAAACCATCATTTCACATTGGCCAAAGTCAACCGCCCACAAGTCCTGCAGGTCTCACAAAGCCTTGTCTCACCAGAGCATAAAAGATGCTGGACAAGCTTCCATAGCAAACCAGCGCTAGAAGGCAAATTTGCAGAACGTATTCTGTGGAATAGGTCAGGCAAGAGTGAAGTGGGATGTCCTGTAGAAAACAGGCAAAAGCTCTATGTCTACTCCCTGCATTCTTTGGAGCCAAAACACACACACTCTTCAGGGAAACCAGAATGGGAATCAGCTTCTTATTTTCAGCCCTTCCTAGCTAGAGAAAAAATTGCCTCCAAACACAGGCCTGCATTAGACACAGGCACTTCAGTGCTTCTGTGACGACAAATGGTCACTGGTCATTCAGTTTAGTTCTCATTTCTGTGCTTTAAGCACACAGCTGTTAACTCATCAAAGACTTCAGAAAGCAAAAATAAACTAAGACCTACCCCAAAACTATTTTTCATGCGTTTCCCATAAACTGATTTCTTTCAATGCACCTCACTGCACTACAAAGAACAGAGAAAAATAAAGGTTAGTTTGATGATTCCAGAAATACAAAGCTAGTCATCTTTTTAACCAGGGATTAATACTGCCTTCAAGCAAGGTAAGTCCCTAGCCCATTGAATGCCACTTTAGCAAAAGTGATTAGCAGCCTCGCCAATTAAAAAATATGTCCAAAGCATTACTACAATTTATTATTAAGCATAACCAGATTAATTAGAGTCAGAATGTCAGGCTTGGGCTACTAGTAGAAATATTTATTATTATATGCCGATAATAGCAGCTATTCTGCTACCAGGCTGTATATTAATAGAGCGAGTCCAAAATTCTGCATGTAAGAACAAGAAATTTGTACGGGTTTAAAAACAAAAACAATCCTCCAAATATCCCCACACTTTGAGGGAGTTCAGATCCAAATCTGGACCAGGGCAGCATCTCTGCATTACAGTTCCACAACACACAGAACAAAACCCTCAAATTTGCTGTGGTCAGCCTGTGACATCTTCCACTCTGGGACAGCTCAGGGGAAGGAAAATCTGCAGTCACAGTGACAGTGAAGTCAAAGAAACCAGCAAAACAGTATTTCTAGTAAGAGACTAGAACTGTTAATTACTAATCAAGTTCTGAAAGGGCTACCAAGGAAACACAGATGTTAGTTCAACCATTTTTGTGCTGTAGGCTATCAGGCAGTGTGAATGTGGGGCAATTTCCCCCAATTTCAACATAGTTCTGGCATAGCTAGGAGGAGACTTGACCTCAAGTTGTTTACTGGAATTTATTTTTGAGCAATGCAGAAACAAAAAGGCCCAATTATAATCTTATTTAGACCAAACTAATTCCATTGGCTTTAGCAGATTTGTTCCTGTCTGGCAGAGCTATTCCTCAGATCTGAAAGAAAGCCTAAAGTGCCACTTAGCACTGAAATTCTTGCTGTTATTTAACATTTCTCTGGAAAATTGCATAAAGGCTGTTGTTGTTTAGGTCACTCCCTAAAATAAAAAACATTTACTGCAGTACTGTGGTTACAGACCCATACTGTTAATTTAAAAAAAAACCAAAAAACCAAAAAACAAAAAAAACAGAAGTCTAGCAAAAGTATGAGTTCTGTCTGGAAAATTGTTGGTTTTATCTGCTCAGTTAATACAAAAGTGTGTGCACACACTTCTGAAATTCCCATTATTAAACAGAGTGATGAGAAGTCTGACAAGCTGCTTGTCCGAGGCAAAGGAATCAGATGTTCCAGCAGCTCTGGCTCTGGACACCGCCGGCACTGCAGGCACCACTCCTTTCACACAGCAAAAGCTAAAGAGAAAGTAATTTTGAGGACCAGGTTATTATGCAACGGCCTTGGTTACATCAGCACAGCGAGGGAAACACAAGGGGAGAGTAAATAAACGCCAGGACTTTGAGCCTGAGCGCCGCAGCCGCCTGCGGAGCGTCCGCAGGGAGCCGAGGCACCGATCCCGCTGGGAAGAGCGGCCCCGGCTGCGGCGCCCAGAGCAGGGATGCGGCGGGATGCTCCAGCCTCCTGCTTCACCCCACTGCTCCCAAACCAGCAATCAGGCTGCTGGCCAGGGCACAGAAGGTCGAGCAGGGAAGGGAATAGGCTCTGCCACACCCCAAGTCTCCACAGAGGGGTCCAGGCATCCTACCATTCCATCCCAGCTCCTTCTGCTATGTCCTCAGCTTTTGAGAGGTACAAACCGCCCTTTTAAAGGAGTGGCATGCTCTAAAAACGAATTAGTCAGAACAGCGTGTCTGTATACTTTTACTTTTGAGCCACTCCCTCAAAGGTGAAAGCCACAATAGGAGGATGGAATAAGGTATAAACCAACATAAACAAATTACATTGACTCAGTTCCTGTCAATTCCAGTGACTTTGGTGAAGTTGCTGTATGCAAACTGAGAGCACTGGGCCAAATCAGTGCCTCGTCAGAGCCATAAAGACACCTGTGCTGTAGGAAACCCACTGAGCCAGATTAATCAAACATGCCATGGAACACACCTGTCTGGGTAAGGGCTGGCCACAGCTCTCTCAAGAGAGCCCCTAAACTGAAGCTGCAGGAACACTCCTGAGGGACAGCAGGAAGGAGCAAAGCCAAACCTGCAGGGCGACTCTGGGATGGAAATGCACTGCACTGAGCAGCCACTGCTCAATCCTAAAATTGGGATTTACAGGACTCTCAGGGGTGACTTACTGAATGTGGCTATAGAGAAGATGCATTTGCTTGTATCTGACCAATTCAGATACAATTTTGGGGCGCATTACCTAGGAATACGTGAAGACCTTCACACCTAGCAAGTCCAAGGCAAACACATGTCATAGAGGCATTAGACTGAGCACAGCCCCAGAACCACACCAGCCTGGTTACCAGGCTTGGATTCCCAGGAGTAAGTGGTAAGATCCAACTTTTCCCCCATGCAAGTATGACTGGACTCTAGATTGCAACACTACACTTTGCCACATCAGCCTATGTCATAGCAACCCCTGAGTTATATCGCTTGAATTTGCATTACATGGTTCATTATTACAAAAATAACACCCTTTTCTGAAAGCTTTTGTTCTACTCTGCTTAAACATCTCTTAAAAGGGGCATAATCCAATTTGCACTGTGTCCAGTGAGGGGCAGGACTAGACCCACAATCTACCTTTGGACAGGCCCCACAGGGTCAGTCCAAGCCCCAGCCCACACTGAACCACGATGGAGTACTTGGCAGAATTTGGGCTTTAGTAGCAAGTCATGCTTTTAAACATTAAATAAATAGCAAATAAGAACTGACATTGATTCTTCTAGCACTTTACACACAATTATTTTGTGATTATTCTACCACAATATGTGTTACATCTCACAGTCAAAGCTCTTATTTTATAAACAATGCAAAGTAGGAGGCAGTTATCATAACTCTAAGGATGCTTATGTAATAAATTGTTCTGTCAAAGTGGAAGAAAAACCCCCACAAAATGAGGCTCTGTTCTGATTCCTTTTCATGCAACTACAGATGAGGTCACTCATCTTTGGGCAGAACTCCCTTTATGAATTAAATGTTGTACTAAAACATATATTTATTCCTCCCCTTTGAAATATGTATGACTCAGGATCCAAGCTGAGTACATGCCTCTTGTGTTTAAAACACAGTTCTAGTTTAATGTGGATATAGCCTAATTTGTACATCTAGCTGTGACAGAAATGTCACTTTATTTACTCCTGCATGAATAAAACATATTCCTACATCTCACAAAGTCCAGTGAAGTTATTTTATCGTAGAGGCATAACTGGTAAATCTGCACCTTTGGGGTGCAAGTCACCCCTGCACTGCTGCTCAGTGACTGTCACTTTACACCCCTTGCCCACGTCACCAGTGACGTAAACACTGAGCACAGCCTGAATGTCACCCATGAGGAGCCAACCAGCACCATCCCCTCCTGCTTTGTCAGCTCTCAGAGCTCCCAGTGACACTGTCAGGAGAGGCTGCTGCATGGAATTTAAACTCTATGGAAACACAACACAGCCTCAGGACTTCGACCTTTTCCCATACATTGCTGCAGTTGCCACAGTGAACTTATTGTGTAACTTGGAAGGAGTTACCTCAATGCCATAGAAACATATTCCTAAGTAATGTGGAAAGGCTCTAATTTTAAAGCAGTTAATCCCACCCTTCTGTGTTGGAAAAATACCTGTAAAACACAACTAATTTGGAGTCAGAATGACTATGAAAATAACAGGGAAAATGCAATGAAGTATGAGCTTAACCATGTAGATCAGGGTGAACTTTGAACAAGGGTTGCCAGTATTGACAGGTGTGTGATTTTGAGTTTGTCAGCTTCTCATCCAAATTCTGTAAAATAGGACTGATTACAAAACAGGTTATGTAAAAATTGGGTTTGATGCCCCAAATGAAAAGTAAGAGTGTTTAGATAGGGAAGTGATATATTCTGAGGCAGAGAGAAGAAAGGCTAGAACAAGGTTTCCGATTGTCTTTCTATTTCTACATCATACAAAATTATATAAATTAAATACTCCACACTTCACCCATTTGCATACCTGCTTCTTGTTTAGTGACTAACTTGGTTTACAGATCAGTTCAAGACTTGACAGTTAATAATCCTGTTAAGATAATCTGCCTCTAGATTCTTCTTCTTTGAACTGCATCTAAAAAGTAAACAGCTATTAAAATAGCTTCTTTTTAAATCACTCCTAGCACAATGAGAATAAAAATAGCATCTCGCATTTTCCATAGTCAATAATCTGCCCCTCAAGTCAGAGGAAGCTGCTAAACTTTGGCTTAGCTCACTCCTGAGAAGTTGCATTTTTAATGCACAGGTCATACAGCAATTCCATTTAAAGTGCTGCACTGCTGTGGACTTGATCAGCAGATCACAACAGGTTTTGATTTGCAGGGTAGTCATGGTGCTCACCTACTTAATGTGGTTTAAAACAATGAGGTCTGGTATCCCTTATGTGCAGAGAGAAATCCAGGAAAAGCCACTATTTAAAGGTCCCCTTCAGTGCTCTTCCTTGGGCTTAGATCCATCCCACTATGAAAGAATAATTTGAATTGTAGCTTCCCACTCTAAGCCTTCCATTTATCAAGCTGAACTTTCACTCATCATCGAGCCATGCCCCTTCAACTACTCAGCTGGAAATACCTGAGTAACCTTTTTGTTCTGGACAGATGCACGGGTTTGTGTTCCAAATCCAGAATTCATAGTTTATTTCACCTGCCCACTTCCATAAAAGACATAAAAAGCCATTTTCAATGAAAAACAGAAGTTTCAGTGAACCTCTGCACCAAGAGCTATCCCAGGCTGTAGCCTTGTAACAAATATTGATCCTTTGGGTGCCATACCTCCTGACAACACAGAGGAGACAGAATTCTATGGTACAACAAGCAAATCAAGGTCAGAATCTTAAATAGATGCTCAGATTCCCCAAGAGGTGCCACATCATCATTACTTACAGTTTGGTGACTATTGATGTGACAAATTGGTCGCATCTTATAACCAGGATAAACCTCTAACAAAACCCTGGGTAGGTTAGAAACACTGGCGGAAAAGACAAGAGAAAGCTTTGCCTTTTTTATTAGGCTGCTAATCATCTCTCTCATTACCTGTATCCTTCAGATCCATCCTCTTCCAGGAACAATTCTAAAGGACAGAGTACCCTCGCAGGCTAATATCTTTCCTGTATTGATCCGAAAAGCACTTAGGAGAGCAGGTGGCACACACTCAGGAACTGCAGCTTTTCTGAGCTGAGAATTTCTAGTGTAATGCTTCAAAACAAATTACATCCTTTATTTTAGACAACAGCCCTTAAAACGACATAATATAATACATTTAGGGGGGCCCCTCTCTGTCCAAATTTCTAAGTGAGAAGGCTGGTGTTTAGTGCTTTCCTCTCATTGTAACAGTGCACATACAAACATACACTGAAATTCTTCTCCTCCTGTGCTGCTCAGGGATGGCACCAGCACCCTCTGCTGTCACACAGAGACAAGTCCCAGGCACAGGGAATTCCAGAAACAGCTTCCTACATCCTCCACTGTAGACTCTGAGCCACAAAACCTTACAGTGATGTTCTGCAATGAACTCTGCACTTCAACACAGCTTATTTTCAAATACAGTGACTGTGTCTAGAAAAAGACACCCAAAATGAGCTTATTATATTAGTTATTTTTACTCATTGAACACCTAAAAACTACACTAGGACAAGAAATCAAAACCATGGTAATAGATTTACCAGCTTCTGTAAATGCAACAATAAATCACTGATATTTTAACATTTATCTTATAATCCCATCTTCTAGCCTTCTGTGACTACATGAGACTCTGTTTTGATGTTTTCTCTACATGCTTTTTGTTCTCTTAGTTGCACAGAGAGACTTGAAAACATTAACTGCAGAAATCCAGAATGCAAGTGAATTTCAAATACACATCACATGATTCTCTTGTGTTTTCCTTCTTTATTAAAGCACTCCAAAAAATGTCCTAGAGCAGCTTCTTTGAACACATGCAAACAAGTATTTTCAAGGCTTCCTATGACCACAAGTGCTTACCTTCAAACCAACCCTGCACTGAAGGAGCAATAACTCCAGAACAACAGGGGAGCCATCAGCTCTCTCATGATGTTTTACTCTTAGATTTAGAGAAGTTCCTTAGTTTGACCAGCTGCATTGATCAGTCTTAAGTCATACAAAATCACCTCAGAACAAAATCTATGCAGTTTATCCATGTATAGAGTCAATATTGACCAAAAACCTCTTTTTATTTCTTCCTTAATGAATGAGGGCCATACATCCCTCTTCTTTTCCCAGAAATTATATCATCATCACTGGTGACAGCATTTAATAGTAAACCAAATATGGGAATGGAATACAAAACAGGTTCTCTCAAGACAAGGATTACAAAAACATATATACATACCAAACATAAAAGACAGGAACAATATTAAGATTAAAAGGAAACACAGGGAAAGGGAGATTATAGAATACATTGCAGTACTTTGTGTGAAGAGTCACGATCCCCATTAACAGAATGAGAAGAGATTTTGCTAAATATAGAAAGGTCTGTATTTTACACAGGGTCAGTAAGCTTGTGGTGGGATGACAACTGTGCAAAACTTCAGGAATCAAAGCTGAGTATATTCTTTTACATTACACTCCAAAGTTTCAGAGAGATACAAATGTTTCAGCTCTTTGTGTGGAAAGATATGCTTCCTAAAGCACAGAAAGAACAAGTTACAAAATAGGCATCAATTACCAAGCCACTGTGAAACTCCTATTCTTTCTGGTGTTAGTCCAGAATAAATAGTATCTATAGGTTCTGAGCCTTCCTGGGCAAGTAAGTTTTCACCTATATAAAAAAAGTTTAAAATCACAGTCTAGCTCCTAGTTAATACTGTTTTCAAATTGCAAAAGCTACATATTAAATTCAGGCCAAGACTGAAGATTAAAGTCTTGCTTGAGCTGATCTGAAACCAATTTTCTTTGGTTTGCAGTTAATCCTATCAATAGATAATATTTTCCTTTAAAAATTCTGACCAACTTTCCAGCTAAAAACAGTCCATCAGCCTTCAAATTTTGCACTGACAGTAAACAAAAACTACATAAACGTGCAATGCTGCAAGAACTGGAAGGACCAGTAAGTGCCACTGTCTCTCAAGCCACCAACATCATTTCACAAAGCTTATTTTTCAAATGTCTGCATCCTTCAAAGTCAATAGCAAAGCTTTTGTGAGTTTAAGTGCCTGCAAGGCCAGGTCTTGAGAGAATAATCCTGCTCCAGCTGCACATTCTCAGGCTGATGTTGAGTTAATGGTTAAAGACTGAAGAAACAAGAAGGAAAGCAGATCCCCCTTTTATGACTAACATTAGATACAACTGACTAAATATATATCCTTATGAACATGGAGAGTGACATTTCTTGAAAATAAGATGCCACTTTCTAAGGAGCAAGTTCTCTCCCCAACACACTCTTAAAGAGAGACAATTGGCTGAGGAATCTCACAAAAAAAAAAAATCACTATTTGCCATAATTAAAGAAAGGAAGGATTTTTTTTTTTTTAGCAGAATGTTTAATTTACCCAGATTTCTAAAGGTGTAACTAAAAGCAGTTACAGTTATATAGTTATATGCTACAGTGTGGTGGTTTTCCAGTGCATGAGAGAGAATGGGTGTGCAGCTCTGGGCCACTCCAGTGGGTATCAGCGAGCAAAGCACAAGACCAACAGCACTGAGACTTCAAATCACTGAAGCCAGAATCACTCCAGCTCACAATGTGTTTAGATCTCACAGCTGTCACAAACCAGATCCACTGACAATCTGAAGCAGAGTAAGACTGCCCATAGCAGAGCACTAGAGAAAGAAGTGTGATGACATCAGTGTCTATGACTCATGGTGCATCAGTGCCCAGCATTGTATCTATTTTAAAGCAAACATTAATTTTTTAGCTCAAAGCCAAACTGCAAAACACTGTATGGTCTTTTTAAAAGAACAAGTTTCTTTAAAAGAAACTTTAAAAATGTATTTGCTAGAGAAATGTTTCAAAAGCCTGAAGCATGTCTTAGAATATCACCATCAGATGTGTAAGCATATAAAAGTGAATCAAATTTTCCTAATGCTTGGTAGCAGGAAAAGCTCAGCTTCCTAATACATCAAATTAAGCCCACAATGGCATTTTGTCATTATGTCTTTACATACAACAGTGTGATGAAAAGTTTTAAGGCTCTTATTTCTCAAAAGAAAAAAGTGGTCACAGTAAAGAAGGGATTAAATGGAGTTAACACAGCTATTGGCAATGCAAAGAAGGATGCTCATGTCATTTGCTATTGTACCATCTGGGGCATTTCACTCCATGCTTTGGCTTTCTTCTTGGCCAGGGACAGCCAGGGCGGTTCAGCAGGACTGCAGGGTGTCATTGGCAGGCTAGAGGTGTGCCTTGCTTCCTTTTCAACAGCAGGAACCACAGATGCTTCCTGAGAAATTGGTCCAACTTTAACTTTACCTGCCCATGAGAAGACATACGTCACTCACCAGAAGTCTAGACAGTTAAAAATCCAATTTCTTCCAACAGTATTTTCTTCTCTCAAAAGAAACTGTTTTACCACCGAAAATGCTTGTGACTCACCAATAAGTCAAAGGAATTGTTAACTGGCTAGGGCTGACACTCTGGTCCAGCTACAGCAATGGTGAGGACCCGCTACTGCAAAAGGAAACTTGATACTAAACAGTGAGTAATGTGCCCATAAAAAAACACTTCTCAGTCCAAACAGCAAGTGTCTAAGCCCAGACAGATGAAGGAAATTTTTCAGAATTCTTCATGTGAAGCATGTGAAGACTATAGCCCCAATTATTTGTCTAATTCATATTCTTGGTTAATTAATTTTTTAGTTTTTCAAACTCTTGATTTCTATTAAAGTGCACAGCAAGGAGTTCCACAGGCTAATTCTGCTCTATGAGAGCAAGAAAATCTAGGAATAAGACTCCTGAGTATGCAGGAAAACAGAAACAAAATAGCTGCAGGATAAGGATTACCCCAGGCTTGCTGTGGAGCTAAAAGTTTATGTCTTCCAATACTGAGAAGACTTAAAGATTTTTTTAGTCTTCACTGCCAACACAACTCTTGCTCCAGCAATATTATTAAATAGTAGGTAGGAATCAAATCACTGGTTTATGTACTTTCACTTGTAAGCTATGATGGTGGGATTCTGATGGTACTAGGTGTTATTCCTAATGCAGCCTAACAGACACCTGTCATACTCACAAAGGATGTAGGAATACAGAAAATGCTTCTTTGGTGGCTTTCAGTTCCTATTTAGAAAAGGCCTGCTCCATTCACCTTGTTTGAAATTTTTCAAAATTAATGTCTAAGTCATGTTAAGTACAAGAAGCTTGATCTTGTTTGCACTGAAATCAATGGAAAATATCCATCAGCTCCATTAGTCATGCTCCATGAGCAGAGCTAAAGTAGTTCCCTATATTCACTCAGGAGGCCTCTGGTCTTTTAAAAGTTCTGGCTGGTTGGTAGTTTGCAGGAGGCAAACTGTACTTTAGAATATTGGAGGAAGGATACTGTCCATGAAACAGGCTGCAGCTCTACATACACAAGAAATTTTCAGAAGTATCTAAGATGAGGTAGGAATTCAAATGTTACCGAAATTTTGATTTTGAAAACTAATTTCCACATTTTGGGAGAGAAACTTTTTCACAATAAGCACAACAATCCAAATAAGTAATTCTTCTGGATATTAACTCTACATCCTTTCCATCACCAGCACTTTCAACTAGACAAAGTCCTGGCTGGGCTAATGGGAACCAAATCAGAGAAGAGAAGCGTTTACATTTAGGATTTCAAGTTTCCTACTCATGTGTAGACAGTGATGAACATTTCCTAAACAACAGGGCTTGGTTTTCTGAGCAGCAGAAGAACAGTGTTCTCCTTAAACATCAGCACTAGTCAGAACTTTTTGTGATGCTCAAGTCAAGGGACATCAGAACATGCCTATAAATGTTACCCCTGGAGGAGAGAAAACAGTCACTGGATGTCAGGAAACTTGGCCAGTTCTGGGGAAGAGGTAGCACACAAAAACTTGTAATTCTGCTGTAAGCACCACAAAGACTGTAAGTTCTAATAAATGAGTAGCAGAGCAATTTGTGAATTTCTGAATTTTAACCAAAGGCTGCTGGGCTTCCAAAGCTAGGATAATGTAATAAATAGAAATCCAGAAATCGAGAAAAACAGCCTTTCAGAGGGAAGACCTCATCTGAGCAAGAATCTTGGCCTGTTTATTTTTCATCTCTCACTTTGCACCTAAAACCATTAGACAAGAATCTTTTTAAAAAGGTGTGGTATTTTAATGACACAAACATACACAAAATTAGCTGCAACTGACATCAGAGCCTCTGTGCAGGTGCAAACATCCTGAGCCGGTCACTTATTGTAGTAAGGGAGAAAGCTAATTTTGTAGAACCTGTAGATTCAGAAATGTTTAACAGCTCTAGCAATAACTCCTACAGAGAGCAGCAGAAATACTCTCAGATAGCTCTAGTACAACAGCTCTGGGTGCTGCTGGATTACACAGGGAAAGAAAGGGGCCAGATGAGTGGGCTCCCTCTAGACAGTATCTCTTACTGTGTCAGCTACAGGAATCTGCATCCATTGCCACAGGTCTGACACAGCGGTGCATTTTTTATCTATTTAGGCAGTATCTGCAACCAATAGCTTTCAGCTAGCACAAAATGCTTTTACAGCTGAAGGACTGGCTTATCTGTATCTATCTGGAGTGTGTCTCTGAGGTTTGGCACCACACTGAGTGAGCTGCAGCCCAGCAGAAACCCTGGAAGAGGTAATGTGAGTCACCAAGTGAGTCACACTCTTCCCCTGCATTTTTAATATAGAAGAAACACAGCTAAGTGTTTAGGAGAGGGGCCATCCAACTCCTGTGTTCACCTGAGGGTGAAACTGACTCTACCTAAACTATTCTTGATACATATTTATCTATTCAACATATTTGTCCATAGAAACTGCACACTCTCCATATGCAAACCATGTTCTTCTGCACCTCACTGCTCGTATTGTTAGAAAGTATTTCCTAACATCTAAGCTAAACATCCCCTGGTGCATTTTAAATTCATGCTGGCCATAAAGACTACTCTTGTTCTCTGCAGAAAAATTTTGTTGTCTTTTCTAGACTAAACAACTCCTATCAGTATTTCCTGGCTGACTGGAGATCTAGAAGACCTGACCTTTTCTGCTGCTCTCTTCTGGACATTCTCCAACTTCAACTGCTATTCTTTAGTACTGATCTTGGCCAGTAATAAATCACCAGACTGTTTATATGACATTTGACAAACTGGCAGTGAAGATAAGAGTTCCTCACTTGCTTTCTGTGCTGAGCAAACAAGCCATTATGTTGACTTATACAAAAACCAAGGTCTGAACAGGCCTTACATAAAGTGTGCTGATTATAAAAATGGTGTTCCTCTTCCCCCATCACCTGCCACCTGCACCACTTACTGGTGCAAACTGGCCACTATGCAAAGAAATAGAATACCTGCTGCTGCAGACACACCCATCTTCATTTGTGTTTTCTTGTCCTGAGAGCTGGAAGGCATATTCTTCTTCAGTGTGTTCTCACTAGCACACATCTCTTGCTGCAATGTGAGGAGAGAAGAAAAAAAACCAACTGACCGCCAGCCATGGGCACTCAAAAAGCCCACCCTGGCAACCTCTCAAACCTGGCTGTGGGAATGCAGCAAAAGCCAGGCAAGGATGGTTGGGAACATCCTATAGGAGGGAGGGAGAAGGCAGTGAGGAAGATAATGCAACTCAAAGCAGCTACATAAATATGCTGTGGGCAATCAGAAAGCTCTGAAAAGCTTTGAGCAGTGCAAAGGGACATATAGGACGATCCAGCCCTGAAACTAATCCCTGTGACAGTGCAGTCACAGGTGTTTGCTCACTTGCATCAGTTGTCTGTCTCAGTGCTTTAGAGGCCAGGCCTGCAAAGCTCTCCTTGAGTAGTGCTCACCACACACCTCCCATGAAGACAATACTGAACAGTTTGCAAAAGTACCCAAGTGACCTGGGGCAGGATTCACACCCATGCAACATTACTTGGTACTCTACCTCCCCTTGATCCACTTTGGTCAAAGCTTTGTCTTCATCTTTATGTTCTTTGGCAAGAGGATGGTCCTGGAAACCCTTTTGTTTTAGCTTTGCCATGGAGACCCAAGCTGGTTCAGAGGAAGCAGTTTCCAAATATGGAGAGACTTTTTCTACAAAAGAAGCATTTTTGAAGTAAAGAAGGAATTTAGGTCAAGTCAGCCTAAAGCTAGTGCTTCATGTTTTAAATCCTTCAGCATCTGTAATACCCTTTGAACACAGTGGAGATAAAACTACCTTCCCTAATGATTTTGTCCTTGGCAATAACTGTTTTTTCTGTTTATTCTCAAGTTTTTGACCCAACTGTGCTTCTGTCTAAGTCAATGGCAGATGTCCCACTGAGATCGTTGTGAACTGGATTTTGCCTTTGAAACAACATCCTTCCATTGCAGATTAAATGAGTACTACAATAATGATTTTTTTTCATGTAGGCAGTAAAATCCAGGTTTCTTTGTAATTTTTAAAATATATTAAATTAAATAATTTTTAAAAAGAAAATTCACACCTAATGCAACTCCTAGTCAAGGTTTGAGCAGCTACAGTCTGAATTTTTAACTATGAAACTGCAGTACGTTGTAAAAAGCTGTGTTAAAACTCCAACTATATGCACAAATACCCTGTACCAGAAATGTTTCAGAGGCATTTAAGCTATTATTCTGTTGTTATTCTCACTGGAACATACCCTTCATTAAGATAAGCCAAGAATTCTCTTGACTGGCCAAATCATCAAGCCAATCAAATTGTAGTGGTGACGAACTCAAGGCTGAATTTGGTTCTTAGCCAAGAGGATTTTTGTGTTGTTGCCAATCTGCCAAGGTTTTTTACATGACCACAGTTTTCCACTGGTTTCCACAAAGTTTGGGTACAAATACAGCATAAATACCTGGAGGTTTATAACTATTTTGCTTCTTTGCCACTTCTTCTGGTCTTGCCTTGGCAGGATTTTTGTCTTCTAGGAGATCTGGTTTTTTAACAACTGATTTTGTGTTAAGAGGAAGGCTTGGAGGTGGCTTCCCAGTGCCCATCAATTTCTGATCCTCCTTGACTGAAGCAGAAGAAGCAACTGGAACAGCTGAGGGGATCAGCTTTGGAGGCTCTACATGGCTTTCATTCTGGTATTTTAGTAAAGATGATGTTCTCCTTAGTCTGACCCCAAACGGGTTCTCAAAATTTTGTGTTTCATGGTCAGCCCAGTCCATAAAAGACTTCAAATGCAGATCTCTGTCCTTACAATCTCGATCAAATCTATCTGAGTTGGGTTTTGCTGATTCCTGCATAACTGCATCAAAACGTGTGTGTTCTTTTGTCATTCCTTCAAAGAACTCTGGTCTTATAGGGGATGTTGGAGAACTTCTGGAATAGGAATCCTCCTTTGAATTTGAACCCCCGGAGAGAGATCTTTGCCATGCTGGTGCAATAGTAAATCTGACTGGTTTAGCAGAAGCAGTCTTCACTGGAGTTTTTACATTTTCATCTGATAATTGATTGCCTTCTGCTGTTTTCCTGTGAGAAGCTGTACTGCTTATCTGGCACTCCTTACTGTCAGCATCAGAAGATATATTACTCTTCAAGCCAGCCAAACTTGAAGAGGCAAGACACCCAATGGAAAGTTTTTCAGAAATGTATGATGCATTGGCCTGTTGACTGCTTTGGTTACCCTTTGAAACAGGAACAATTTCTGCTTTAAAACATCCTTCCAATTTACTGCAAGGTACCACGCAAACTGCTTCTGAGACAGGTGCAGCAGTGTCTATTTTTTTTTCCACACTGTCCTTGGATAACTGAAATTCCATAATTTCACCAGTTTCTTTGTCATTTTTTGCTACTGAACTCTTTTCAGACCTCAGAACAGCCACTGTCTTGATGTCAGGACAAGAGTCTGAGTCAGCTACTGCAACTTGTGGAGTGCTCAGTGCAGTATCTGAGACAGCATGGTTGGAATGATCCCCATTAGTACCAAAGCAGAGTTCTTCTTTGCCAGTAAACAGTGGATCCCCTTTTTCCTGGACTTCAATGTTTAGATCCACAGAATTTACTGAGGATCTTTGTGCAACATCTGGCAATATGTCCATGCCTACTCTTTCCACACCACTGCTAAACAAGTCAGCTGCTGGTATGTCTGGAGGCACAACAGCTTCTCCTTCAAGTTGTTGCAATTCTGGAAGTGCAGGTACTTCAGCACCAGTACTTTGTGGATGTAATTTCAATTCATTAGCAGACTCATCTGCAGAGTACAACACTTTTGCACTCTGGTGTTCTTCCAGGTTTACTGGAGAAGGCTCAGGCCTTGGAAGGAGTGTGACTCCTTTTGAGTGATGGTCCGCACCAGGAAGGCACCCATCCTCTTGCAGCAAAGCACAGGGGTCTTCTACCACAGGTGTGGCATCATGAGAGTCAGGGGCAGCATCAGTGGGAGTTTTTACCCCTGGTGTCTCCTTAAAACCACCTCCCTTTGCACAGTGTCCCACCTGGGCTGATAATCCTACATTAAACAGAGGAAAAGAGTGTTCACTTAAAGGTTACAGACACCACCAGTGTGCATTCCAGATAGGGCAATCCTTTAACATGAATGTCCCATGTCTGGGTACTGCTGACTGATAAGAAAGCCTGCTCAGAGCCTATTTAGAAATGGGCTGTCCAAGTGAGAGACTAATAAAGTTTTAGTTTGAACATTCCTAACCCAGGGAATGACTGAAAGTTGCTGTCTATTTCAGGTGTACCACTTTAGTTGCTGCTTAGCTGTTTCCTGTGCATACCCTTAGTTGTAAGACTACTACCCAGATTTCCCTAGACATTTCTACACGTGTGTGCCCAGAAAAGCCATCAACAATGACTGGGAAAATTCTCTCTGGGTGAGTGGCAAAGGAAGATCCAGTTAACAGACGCCAGTCAAAGTCACCTGACACACAACATATAATGCCAAGGTTAAGGTTTTTCTGAGTGTCACGGAACAGAGTTTCACGTTCATTGAGGTCCAGCCAGCTGCGTAGGGCAGGTGCTTCTGAACATGGTGCGTGCACCTCATGTTTTTTTAATGCTGCCCTCAAAGTTCACCACTTCAGCATCACTTTGTTGCATGTACTTGACTTTTTTCATCACAGCAATTTAGCAGCCAAGACTGGTTTTATGTTATAGAACAAAATGATGCCTAGTTTGAAAAGACTTAGAATTCAAACAGGTCCCGTCAGTGTTACACAGATGAGCTCAAGCACCCAAAGTAGCAATACCTATGTCTTCATTACCTTCCCAATTGCTTTTATGTTTATCACTCTCAAGTAACTCTGTTGAATTTCCCTTCCTTTCTGGAGTTGCAGAAAGACATGCTTCATTTTCCAGCTGTTCCACCTAAAGAAGTGAAGATGCTTTAACTGAAGAAGCATGCACAAAAATTGTACTTTATACACACGCATTTCTATGAATACTCAAATCATAGACACAAAACCTCCATCCTGTAATTTACCAACACTGTGGGTAATACACTATTCCACTTAAGAAAAAGATTTGTGAAAATAGACTCAGGCTTCTTTAAAACTGACATTTAGCTTTTCAAACACCAGAAGTGTTTTTACAAATGAAGCATAACCCACAATTTTTGCTAAATAATGAAAACCAAAATCAGTTTCCATTATATTTAAGTTTTCAGAGTCTTTTTGTTTGGTTGGTTGGTGTAAAAGAGGTGTTCTCCCTTCTAGAAAGGGAATGGAAGAAGTAAAATGGAAGTAAAGGAACAGGGATAGAAAAGAAAAGAGAAATTTAAATATTTAAAATAATAATTAAAAACAACACTAATTTCTTTCTGCTCAGTGATTCTTTTTCACAAAACCCCTACCTGGAGGGGTAGCTGATGCTTGCTGGTAAAGCCTTTCTGTTTACGAGGGTTGATGGCAATCCTGTGCCTGGCTGCTGAGGTGTCCAGGCAGCCAAGGGGACTGGCAGGGATGGTAAAATCAACAGGAAGGAAGCTGCTGCCTCTTGAGATGGGGGTCCCCTGAGTGGTAGAGGATAAAGGACTGATGGGCCTGGAGGAAGCTCCAGAAGGTATCTGTAAAACAGAAATACAATGCTGTATATATTTTGCTCTATTTCCCCATGTCTCTGGAACTTTTCCTTTGCTAGCTCATTCCATTTCAGAAGCTTGAAACAGCTGCAGTTTTGGACATAAATCCTCATTTTAAAATGCATGCCTAAAGTCATCCCTGCAGAGAGATTACTCGATTCTCTGTGTTCAGCTGTACATACCATAGAAGGAGAAATACCTGTCTGTGCTCTTTGTCCCCACCCTAGTTCTCATCTGCAAACCCGTTTGCACTATGTGCACACACCAGCAGGAGACACTGCTGCCGTTTGTATGGCTGCCTTTTCATCCCAGCAACCTGACCCAGCACAGAAATACATTATTAAAAAGCCACAGAAATAGCACGGATGCTTGCTCCTCATTACGTCTAAGAAAGCTGCCATAGCCACTTTTCTCCTTCAATATCCACTTTCAGGAAAATCAAACGCTTCTCAGTATACCAGAATAACCTCCCACACAGTGATGTGGATCTCATCCTCACAGCAATGCTGCTCTGGGGAGCTGAACAGCAGTAACCTTAGATTGTGTAATCAAAATAAAGGGTTTGCAGAAATGTTTGCAGAAAAGCCCCTAAACATGAAGTTTTAGTAGTTTTGCTGCTGTTTTGAAATGCAGACCAAACTTTCTGGTTCTGGGACACTTGCAAAATGTCACAGACGTGACAAACAAGCTTCATTCATAAAGCTGGGTGACACACAGCCATTGCACTGTGCCTGCCATTCACAATTTAGATTTGTTTAAGCCTAGGATATAACACAGCACTTTAAACATGTATGCTGATGAAGTTTTAAAGATCACGAAAATATCTTCACATCTCATCTATAAAAACTGTCAAGGTACATCAAAAAATACGACCTCTGTAAATTTTTCCAATCTGGTCAAAGATTGTGTCATTCTGAGTGCAGAACCTGCTGCTCCTCATGGTCGTTTATCATCCAAAGAAAATTGCAAATTAAAACACACCCCTTCCTGTGGAATACCTGGCATCAGGAAAGGTTGGTCCTGCAATCATTTCCCATGATAAGAGAGATGGAGGGCATTGTTCACAAGCCACCACTGATGGGAAGGTGTGATTATCTGATATGGGGGCCCTGGGACACGGAAGCAGAATTGAAGTGCTTTGCCTGGTCCAATTTTTTGTGTAACTTTATGGATTCATACTGTGTCACAGAGCTGCCTCTGTGCTGTTCACACAACCCACTTGCCAGTAGATTTCTTCCTGTCTTTATTCCTTATTCAAAACCCTGAGAGGTACATTTTAAGTATCATTTGCCTCACTCTGGACTCTTAAAGAATTGTTTCCTAGGATACACTGTACTTAGAATGAATTTTAAAAAATAAAATTACTGTACTGGCTCCATATGGAGTCCAAATATGCCATCTCAGGGAAGTTTATTAGCAGGAAAAGGAGCTATTTACCTGTTCATCTTCACTGTCTGTCCCGCCTAAACTCAAAGAGCTATGACGCTGAACAGGGTTGGAGGACTGTGGGATAAAATGAGGAAGAGGGTAAGTCAAGGGAAGTATCACACTGAATTATCTTGAGCTGGATATCCAGTGCTAATCATGAGAAAACACAAGAGGAAAAATAAAGGAAGGTTCGCTGGGTCCTTGCCTTACACAGTAGGTTTAATTTCTTCATTGGCATCAAATACAAAGTAGGGAAGATCTCTCCTGCATTGAGATGCGCCAGGAAGGTTGACCACAGGAGGCAGCATATTTTATAAAGTTATTTTAGGTTATTGTATTAGAATTATTAGACTTACAAATTCTCACAAGTTCACTGAAGTCTAAAATCAGGCATTTGCTAATGACAGAGGTCAGAGTCCTGGTCTCCATAAAAGCATGGAAAATTGTACCCAGAAAGGATATTTATAGGGTCAATTTCTAGATATAACTCAGAGTGAAAAGTCCACAATCCATCCAGGTGATTTCTTCTGGTTCTAACTGATCTGTACTGTCATGTTTTATCATACGCAAACAAAAAGGTCTTCCCCTTCTCTAGGCAGATTTTATCTTTTCTGTGAGGGTGGTCACTAAGCTGACATGACAATTATACCTTGTTTGGCGAATCTGTCAGAACTTCATGAAGGGTTGAAATTTCAGGAGGGCTTCTAGGTAAACCATCATCTTCAGAAACAGCACCTGCATCTTCCAGTTTTTTCCCAGTTATAACAAGAGGAGGTGATCCAAGTCTGACATTCTGCTGCAGCTGAAGCTGTGGTTGAAATATAGAATATAAACTTTCAGTGGTACAATTTAAAGGAGATGTTCAGGACATGGTAACCCAGATGCTCCTATTAGGTATGTAGAATCTTTTAGTTAACAGAAAAACTTGAAGTAACAGACCATTTATAGAAAAGAGACACTGATAAATTTTATCCAGCTGCATTCATCAAGGACCCATCATTAAAACAGGTGTTGGCATAAAATTAAAATCAAAATCAGTTTTATTCAGTAATTTACCAAAAGAAGACAGGAATTTCACCATTCCAGAAAATTTACTACATTTTAACTCCATTTAAATTAAAAACTTTCAAAATTATAGATTTAATTCTTTAGTCACATAAATTTAAGTATTTAGTCACACAAAGTATTGCCTGTCAGATTCCCAATCCCAGGTTTATGTAGTCATCTTTCCCTCATAAAGTCCTTCAAAATTTGAAAGCTTGCTACAGCCCTCTCCCACACACGTAGCTGAGTCACGATTTTTATACAATACGAAATTAATTTCATTTCTGGTCCACCCTAACGAATTGCTTGTTAATTTTCCCCATCATCCCAGCTTGGCTGTGTCTACAGCAAGAATGGGAACAGCAGCCAGGAACAGCTTTGTTTGTAAAAGAGTATGGGGATTCTTTTCCAGGATTGCACAAAAGAATGCTCTGGCAGGCCCTGACCCTAGAAAAATACAACAAAGTCTGCAAACTCACAAGCAGCCAGATGTTCCCTCAAACTAAAAATGTTCAGATCTCAGGAAACACCATTACTAAAATTCTTGGCTTAAGTCTGTCAGCTGTGGTGAAGCTGGAAAAGAAACAAGGTCTGAGCACAAACTTTGTCCTTCAACTGAAAACATCTCAACAGAATATTCCCAAGATAAACATGCAGATTTTTTTTTTTTGTTTCTTTGCTTATTAAACCATATTGGGTAATTTTAAGCCTAGTTTTGTGTTTTCCTGGAATCTATTCCTGCATTCATTTACACCTCTGTAAAATAGACCTAAAAGCTGAAATTCTTATTCAGCAATATTCATTTGCAATATAATTCCTACAGATCTGGCTGCCACACAAGGCAGCACAGAGTCTAGCCAGTCCCACAGTACAAACAGCTTTCTTTTGCAATTTATGGGCAATATATTGTAATACTGTGATATATGGACAACACAAGGCATACAACATAAGTGTGCACTTAATGGGAAGGAAAAGAAAATCAATTTTGCTTTGGTCTCTTTTCACAACTTCCCGTCTTAGATTTATTAAATTTATTACATGCAGACCACAGCAAAGTGGTGTGGGGAAAACTGAATTTGCATTCTGTCTTCTACTGGTAAAAGTTAATTTACATTGCTAAAAAAGCAACTGTTTTTATTAGTGCATGGCTTTTATTGTGACAGGAGTCAAGCTTACAGAAAAAGCCTGTCTGTTAAAGCTACAAAAATAATGCTGGCAGTATTACATTACTATGCAGAATGATGGATGAGGAGGGGGCACAGTGGACTGCAAACAGCACGAAAAGAGCTTTCCCCCAACCATGTTCTGTAATATATAAACATGATTTTTTCTGCTACTCCCTTTGTTATACAAAAAATAGCTTCATCTATTTTGCAGTCTTAGAGAGGGAACAAGTCCCTCTGTGCATCTTCTATTACTTAACATGTGACTCAATTGTCTTTTGCAACATGAAGCCCACACTGAGCAAAGGAAGAATTTCAATGACCTTTGGCTCCTTTATCAACCATTTGTATTCAGTCTCTGGAAAAACCTTAAACTTTTATCGGAGTGTTCCAAGCTGGGCAGTTAGTGAAATGTGAGTAATATAATCAACAGTTCATAAGGGGGCTGTCAAGGAGGGTTCAGTATTGCCTTGGAAGAAGGAAATGACCCAGTGGAATACAATATCTTTTGCTGGCAGAGAGCAAAAGAATAATTATATAAATAAAGCTGTCAGAGCATCCTGACCTATCCATCATCCCACACACTTACACAGCCACTGGTACTACCATGTATAGTGGAAACATCTGAGCCAGAACTGCCAAAAAGAGTAACACAGATAATATTTAAAGAATAACAGTGTAAAGGACACACTACAGTATAAATAAATGGCCTTAACCCAAAAGCAGTAGCTATGAAGTAAAGAATATGAATCCCATTGGAAGAGGACACACTTAATAAGGAAAGTTTCCAAGAGCTCATGAACTGGATTGACATCACACACTATGAGATCTGGGCAAGGCTGAAAGCACCAGGACTGCTCCAAAATTCAGCTTCCAAGAGGCAGAGCAGATCCAAAAGTAGCAAATTTGGCTTTGGATATTTCAGTCAGCAAAATCCTAAGGCAAACAGCAAAGGAATCAAGCAACAGACTTTCCTGGGAGACAGCTGACGAAAAGCAGCACTACTGATGAGGGGATGGTGTTCTCACCTGCAAAGTTTTCACTCTTCCAGGTAAGTTTTCCTGAGACAAGACATCACCTGTCACATTCCCTGGTGCAGACTCAAAAATGAAGACGCTGTCATGGGACAAGGCTTTGTTTCCCATGCTACCCTTGGGCCTGGAAAGGAAGGAAGGATGAGTGATCAGTGCACTGGGTACATTTCCCACACCACTCCACCAGGGCAGAAGGATGATAAAGAGGCCAGAGTGGGATGCATCTTGCTTAACTTCAGATTCGTGCATGTTTAAGATAGTCACTGTTTGCTTCTTTTATATTCAGAAGGGAGGAGAAACACATTTGATCAAATGCAGATGTCCCTTTGCAATGCACTCAGCATCTGCATTGAACACACAGGTCAGTCTGCAGACTAGAGAGGGAGTCCAATGTGATTAGGTCCAATGTCAGGAGTTAGGTGGATGCAAACCACCCTAAGAAAGGTCTACAGTACAGAAAGGGACAACAGGAGTCCCCTGTCCTCCTTCAGAGGCAGTGTGCCTAGCATGAGACATTCAGGACACAACTTTTGCTGCCTGGTGTGTGTCAAACCTGCCAAAGATGGTGGATTGTTTTTTCCCTCCTTGCAAATGTAGGCAGAAAATTTAACTTTATATATATTAACAAAATTGATTCCAATCCTCTCATGTCCAGCAATAAAACCAGATGCATTCACGCATATCCTAAACATGATCAGATCCCAAGAGTATAAAAAATGTAGATGGGACAAGTGTCCCTGGCTACAGTTACAGACCTATTAATGGCCAGGTTAAAGGGCCTAGGTAAGATATTCCTGCTCTGTTTCTGTGCTCTTTGAGTGTTCAGCCCAGTGAAGCAATGAGTTCCCACAACAGCTGTTAACTGAGCTGCAATTAACTGAGATTGATTGGGCTTGGGCTATTAAGTTAAGCAGTGCAAATTTTGCACTTGAGTGGCACAACAAGGAAGGCTCCAAATCATTTATCAACCAAGTTCCACCAGCATAGGCAGGTACTATGTTCATTACTTTGTCCAAAAGACAACAGGGATAGCCTCTACCAGGATTTCATCCTAGTCTTGAACTGGAAAACATCATAGAATATTCTCTCATTTTTGGCCATGAGACTATTAACAAATACAAATTACAAAGATTCCTTGGCTCAGGTGCTGCACAGGCAATGCTTCGCCTCTGAAAGTTTGACTCTGGGAAACAGAGGATGATTAGGAACACAACTCTGACAAGAAAAACTCAGTACGTCAAAGTTCTTCTGCAAGGAAATCAAACAGAAGAGCTCTCTGCTATTTGCCTAGCCACAGATTCTCTCTCTATTTAGAAGAAACCCATGAAAGACTGTGAATAATACTTAAGTAAATACACTATGTAAAAAAACCCAAACAAATTATTATTTTTCTCTTTTTACTCCTGCATCCCCCATCTTTACATCTCCAGAGACACCTTCTCTAGCTGCAGGACTAACCCTTCTGTTCCCTAAAGGTGTAATCAGTCAGTCTACAGCTATACACAGCCTCACAGTAGGACAAAATAAATTTGCTCCAAGATTATGTTGTGTCAAAGGCAATCAGAGTTGTTTCTCTCATAGCACAGGTCAGAGTTTGTGCTTCCTCCCATTATACATCATGGTTAATGTCTGTCTTAGTCTACAGGACAGCAGTCCTATAAGCTCTAAGTTTTATATGTCTTATTTCACAATTAATGAAGTCATTCCATCCTTTTGTGTTTGATTTTACAGCCTTTTCCAGCAGGAAAGGTACTCTATGTGGGCAAGACATAATTTTGCTGCATTAAGAAGAACAGTCAGGCAGATTTTATTTACTGTAATGTATATTCATTATTAGTTGGCATATTTTACTTATTGCAAAGAATGAATTTGCATTAGGATGTATTTGCCTTTCTAACTGGGGAATTCTTTACCCATAAGGGTTGAGGTCTCCTTGTTCTTGAGACTTCCAGTACAAGACCTCTGTCCTTCTTTCCTTCTCTCTCTACATATGTATCATATGTGTTTGCAAGAGAATTACTTTGTTTTTTTCTAGCAGTCACCAAAAAAGCATAGGATTAAATACAGAATTAACTGCAGCTTTAGTACAGATCAGTCTCTTATGTGCAAATCTACATTCCTTTGTAATTCCAGGCAGTATATTTATATTTATATTTATATTTATATTTATATTTATATTTATATTTATATTTATATTTGTATTTGTATTTATATTTATATTTATCCTGGTGCTAAAGATGCTCTCACTTATGCCCAGATGCTTCAGCCATTGTATGTCCACACTGATTTCCCTATACAAATGCTCACTTCGTTCACATGTATCAACACTCAAGCTTCCCACCAAGGCAGAGGAAATGATGGGACTCTACAAGCAGCCACAAGGTTCTCAAACCCATCATGGCTTGTTCCATCTTCCATTTCTTGTTGCTGCAACCCCACTACTTTTATTAGTGTTTGAAGCTGAGGGATGAGCAGTGATGGTAATTGGTGAGTGATCTCTCCCTGTCCTTATCTTGATCCACGAAGCTTTTAATTAACTTTTCTCTGCCATGTCCAGCTGAGGACAGAAGTGACAGAGCAGCTTTGGTGGGCACCTGATATCCATCAGGGTCAGCCAACCACACATGGTTTAAGAAAAAAGAAGAAAAAAGGAAATCAGTGCTTCTGCCTAAAGAAGAAGCAAACAGCAGCATTGTTCTAGAACTGGGTTTTATATTCTGCATGCCAGAAATTGCAAAGCTCAGGGTCCTACTATAAACCCTTCAGAAGATGTATTTCCAGTCATATTTCCAAGCTTTCAGGATCAGGTTTTATTAAGGATTATGTAGTTCAATCTCTTTAGGTACTTACAAAATGTGTTTATGCAGACCCTGTACATGACAGGGCGTTCAAGTAGCACAAACATATCCCTAAGCTTTTTGGATAGTCCCTCTCATCCTATCTCTAAGGGAAAAAAAAAAAAAAAAGGGTTTTAGTCACTTCCTGATCTCTGATCTTGCACAACAGTTCAAAATCACTGGAGGATAGAACTGAGGTAAACAGTAGTTGGACTTGAAATACTTGGTTAAGACCAAGAAAAAAGAGTTCTCACCCACAGTGCCTCTGGAGCAGACAGCTGATTTTAAGCCAGATCTCTCCTATGGGCTGATGGGGCAAGCTCAGATGTTCCTAAGCTTTTTGGACTGGGCTGACTTTAATTTCCTGTGCCCCAGGAGACTGGCTGTGTGGTCACTTAAAATGTTGTTGTTATGCTAACAAACAAAATAATTTTTTTCATTCCCAGACCATTTCCATTACACACAGAGCAAGTGGGGAAAGGTGGGGCAAGGAGGAACAAGCACCCATGAGAAAGTAAGATCTACAAGTTTTCCACCAAAGAAATGGAGTGCCCAGCTCCACTAAATGCCTTGTTTCATGATAGAAAGCATCTGGCAGCAGTGCTGATTTCAGCATGTCCCACTCTAGTCATCTATTCATTTCCTCTGCTAGTGCCACCTCCATCCAATGACTCCTCCAGCAAAACACTGCAAACCACTGGACATGGCCAGTGTTTGGTCACACTTTGTGTGTGCTGGCTCCACAACCCAAGCCCTAGACAATCCAGAGAGAAGCCTGGCTGAGTGGCTAACAGGGGAGGATGAGGAGGGTGGGGAGCTGGAGAACAGCCAAATTACAGGTTACCTGAGACCATTCCATGATGCCCCTGGAAAGAGACATGACCACGCTCACAGGGTTGTTCCAGGCCAGAGTCAGTTAGAGATTTGCAATGGAGGTGTTGTGTAGTTTGGTGGTCTAAAGATTGTTAGTGAAGAAGTGTTTGCAGTGCAGGCTGATAGTTTGTATTGCACTGACTGAGAAAACAACATTGTTTTGGACTAACACCATTCCAGAGAGCTGAGAAATGCTCTCATGGACTTGCTCTCAGTTACGTGCACAGCCCTCTAGGGGTGGCTGACACAAAACCAGGGGCCTTCAGTTGTTATCTATGTTTAAAGGGCTAGGTAAGAAAGTTAAAGAAGCAATCACACACTGATAATATACCAGAAATACTTTTGTCTTTACTGCAGCCATGACAGAGGGCATCACTGGTGCTGAAAAACAACCACGCAGCTTCACACTTCTCTGTACTAGCAGTACTCAGTCTTCATCCTCTTCTTGAAAAGTTCCTACTGATCAGACCTTCCTAGACAGATTTCAAACCCTAAGATCAATCAAAGCAATCTGGGCTATCTGCAGATTTGCACTAAGAGGTTGGATCACCCCTGCTCCCGGCTGCCCTCCCCCTCCTTTTCAGGCTGACTCCTCAAGCACTAGCAAAGAAAGAGGAAATTCCTGGAATTCCTTCATCAGCATTAGGGCTTGTTTTGCACAAATTTGGACAGAGGTTGCTCCTAAGGGGCCAACTCATGCTTTCACCCTACTGCTGTGAGAGGTCCACTTTTATTTATTTTCCTTCCCCGCCAGCTTACCCAGCCTCCCTCGGTGAATGAAGTGCAGTAGTGTCGAGCACAGCGATGCTGACATCGCTGCTGGACTGGCAAGGTTTTAAATTACTCTCTCCCCTGGGAGGTGGAGGTTCTTTCCTTTTCTTCTTGGCAAAGAAGTTCTTGAAAGTCTGAAATTTGGATTTTTTCTTTCCTGCAATATGAAAAAAAAAGAACATTTTTGACAGTTGATGGTATTGCTTAGCTTGAGTAATGTTATCCCTTAAATTTTGGAGGAAGCCTCAAAGCTAGAGCAGCCCATTCAGTTTCAGTCAGCTCCTCTGTAAATAATTCAGTGCTGGAGTCCAGTGAAAGGTGAAGCTTCAATTTTTACATTTGGTTCCTATAAAGCAACACTGGCATTAAGCTGACAATAGTGGTGCTTACCTAGGTTCCAGTCTATGCAAAAATATATCTTTTATAGAGAATGTATCTATCTACAACTGAATCGTGATCATATTTGGTATATTTTCAATAAAAAATGCTGCCAATGTCTTTAGCTATTAATGTTCTTTACTTAGTTTGGTTTAGTTCTTTACTCAGTTTACTCTTTCTCAGTGTTCTAAGGAGACAACACCCGAAGGACATTCAACATTGGCAAAAAATATTAAAACTGGAAGAAGAATTTATAAACTCTAAACTCAAAATATCTATTTCCACATTAAACAACTGTCCCAAAATAAAATCAACAAATCCTCCAGGGACAAAGAAGCAAACTTTAATTTAAGACATTGTCTTGCAGGACATGAAAGCCCCAAACAGAGCAGCCCTAAGAATACAATTGGAAAATTGTTAATTCATTTTCAGATTTTCCATAGTCTGAATGAAAATACAAAAACAACAACAAAACCAAAAACAAACAAAAAAACCTACCACCATGAAACATCACTGATCTCTTTTTTTAATAATCTAAAATACTTCAACATTCTTATGTATATTTTCTTTCAGCACACAAATACAGCATTTTGTCCCTGACCCTTGCACTGAGGGGTCACTTTGAGTGGTTTGGGCCAAACTATTGTACTAAGACCCCTGTGATGGACTTAAATACAAACTCAGAGCAATAACATCATTGCCTATCTAAGCCAACTTCATTGTTCAATTAATACTTTACAGCAGTTGGCATAATACATGCCCACAGCTGGAGAGTCCTTTCATAAGTGAGGCGTTATTTCAACACAATTATTGTCTTCTCCCAGCAATGATTTAGTTGGTGATGCTCTGTCTCAACGTGTGCCCTGTACGTGTGGGGATCTCTGCCAGTGGGCCTTATCGGGGCTGAAACTGTGCCACCACACAGCTGCATCAGACAGTGGCCACTTTGAGAAACAAACAATGATACTGAGATCCACTCCCCCTGTCTCCTCCCTGCTCCCCAGCCCCGTGCCAGCACCACGTGCCAGGACACACAAGGACGCTGCCACCGTGTCCGGCACAGCCTGGTGACACGGCCACCCCTGTGCAGAGCCACCACAGACCTGCATGCTGCTTTCCAAATGACCTGGGCTGTTCCTGAGACCAAAGTATCTTTCAAACCATGTAAAGTGAACTCTCACTGGAGTCACACTCATCTTGATAACAATGGGAATGTGGCTGCTCTTAGGGAGGGTTTATCAGTAGAAGGCATTTTTATCTTCCACTGCTGCATATCAGGCAATAAGTGAATGAGACAGTCACAGAAAACATAGAGGTTGTATTGCTGTGGCCCAGACAACAGAGCTAATCCCAAGGGTTTGGGATTTGTTAAGACTCCCACAGGGCTCAATGAATTTCATGCTGCACCCACAGCAAGAACTGGCAAGAGAAGACACAGCAAGCATACAGAGCCTCTCAAGTTAAAAAAACCAAGATAAGTGTGCTTCCGAGTCTTTAGAAGCACATCCTGACCGTTCCTGTCTCATATATCAGCAATTAGACCATCTGTATGGTATTCTTCCAGGAAACTTTGTCAAAGCTGATCTGGTTTATCTTAGATAGGCAAAACAAAAGTTTAACCACTTTAATGAAAGCAGTTCCCCAAAAATATCAATTCTGCAATGTCTGCCAACACAGTCAATGACTCATAGAACTAAAGGCAAACTTTGAGACAGGCAAGGAGCTCTGCAACTCAAAAACTATTCTCTAAATGAGAAACAGTGTACATTGGTCTTGTACACTGATGAACTGTCAGTTATACAGACAGAAAGCAAGCTGGATTCTAATGTGAGCATTACTGATGAGCTTAATTAGATGTGGGTATTTCCAAAGAACCAGGAGTGTTAAAAAAATCCAAACAAACACACACACTAAAAAACCCACCACACAATAACAAGTGATCCTAAGGATGTTAAAGAGAAACAGACATAAGTCTTGCCACAAAAGCAAACATTGCCAAGGTACTACTCCAAATACTTGTCTAGATCAGAAGTGGCACTAACTCCAAAATGGAAGCCACAGAACGGATTTCCAAACACTGCCAATGAGCAAACCCCAGCTGGCATGGGACAACACTTGCACCATTGTGTAACAGAGAGTTTCTGATGCAGACACATCAGTTACTGCAGTGCCTCCTCTAGACTCTAATTTATTACTGATGTGCTGGTTACATCCCCTCCAGCAATAACTCCTCTTCAACCATGTTTTGCTCAGCTGCAAACACTCAGTTGCCTCAGATGAATGAGAAGACAGTAAGTTTCCCTGCAGTTCCAGAGACTGGCACTCGCCATATTATTATGTAAAAAAAAAGATAAAATCACTACTGGACCCTTAGTGCTGGATGTAGATGAAAATTGTGGGACTGTTCTATGTGAGAGCACTTAGCAAAAAAGACATGGTTCAGAAAGACCATGTTTGTTTCCTGCTGCCAACAGTTGTGCTCTGGTTTTGCACACCACTAAAAGGATGCCACCTTTAAGATAAAGGTGCATACATCTCAGTGTGAAGCAGCCCAATATAACACTAAATTGGCAGAATGCTCAACGACACTTGAACTAATAAAAGACAAGAGGACGTTAATACTCAAATTGGAAAAAAAAAATCATTGCATAACAAAAAACCCAAGCTCAAAAAACTATGCTTATTTCCCCTTCATCCACTGGTGATTTTTGAAATCTTATGATTGCCAATCTTCAGTTTTATGTCATTAAAAATAAAATACTAAATTTCTAGGTTACTGTCCTAAAAAGAAAAAGCCTTTCTAAAAATTAGTTGCCTATACTATGTTTTAGCCAACTGTAACAGAAAAGAAGCAGGAATAAGTATTTTCCTTTCTCCATAAAGTTTGTGTATTCTGTATTTTTTACTGCCTGTGTACTGCCTATTTCACTGTGTCTCCTGTGCACAGAGAGAGTTAACTTCTGTTCTTCGAATAGTTCTTCCCTATAACAAGATAGAAAAAGAAAGGATGCTTCTTCCAGTGCAAAAATTGAAATTGCAGCATCTCATTCGGGAGGTCAATGATCATATTTAAATTAAACCTTTCATTCAGGGATCTTCTATGGTCTCTGACTTCCCAGGGTGCAGTAAGGATGTATTTTCTATCTTTTTTTTCCCCTCAAATCCAAGGACTAGATAGTTTCAACATTAAAAATAATTGAAAAAAAAATCCCCACTCATAAACAAGATTCTCAGAAAATGTCATGATTCTAGCTTCATAAAAAATACCAGATATTGGCAGACAGGCAATAAAATCACGGAATTCACTACCACTAACACTGGGTGCTGACAGTTTTTGGGCAGCAACCTGGTTCCTGCCACAAAGAAGGGGCAGCATGCACTGGAAGCCTTGTACTAGGGACAATAAGGCAAACCTCAAGAAATCAGTCTAACGCACTGGGCTGTGAAGGTGGGGATTTTATCCTCCTAGAACCTTTACATCATGAGCTAATGATGAAGAGGGAGAGGTGAGGCAATCCTCCATTACATTGGAAATAAACAGAAGATTCAAAAATGGCTTTGTCCATGTCCAGCCAAGTGTCTCCTGAGCTTCTTGGCAACAGCACAGCAGCCTTTAACTATTTAAAATTTTGTTCATTTAGGGTCAGAAATATTCCTGGTGGATTTAGAGCCAACACTTCAGATCATGAGCCATCTACTGCTTTTCCTATGTCCCAGATCAGAACTTGATCCCTTTACTGAATCTTCTAGTGAACGTGAGTACAAAATTTTCATGCATGGGCTTTTCACAAGCTTACCAGTTTGATGGGATAGCACTAGATTGTGTGACAAACTACATTATAAATCTAAGAAACCAGAGAGTGCTGACATCTATCACTACACTTTCTTCACCTCTATCCGTCTGCCAAGCAGAGTTCAACTAACAGTCTTTTTGCCATTTGCTTATCTCCTCTAACAATATTTTGATAGTGGCAAATATATTTCTAAAGGGTAAAGCAAGATGACCTTTGAAACACAAACTTTTAAGATGATTGCAAAACATTAGCCAAAGAAAAGAGATAAAAATCAAATGGTTGTGACAGCCACTTCTCCAGAGATGCTTCTGACATGATGCTATTCCTCTTATTTGAACTGGCAAAAGGGATATCCTTTAATGTAGACAAGTCTCTGGCATAAGTAAGATATTTTCCTTTCTTGACTATTACTCCATCCCTTCACACTGTTTGCATCAAACCATGCCACCAAATTAAAGAATAAATAACAAACAGCTGCCTGTGGCCAGAAGCAGAGAAAGAAAGATGCTGCCGGGGGTACTGATACAGCTCCCACAGACAGAGGCTCCCATCTCTGCAGGATACATCAATGCAGGCACAACAATCAGCCCTTCAATCTCTAACATGCTGCTTTTAAAATCTAAGTCAGAATCAAAAGGAATACCTTCCAACAGGATATGTCGTTCCAGTATTGTACATTAAAACATCTTTTCCGTGATACTGACAGCTGACAAAGACACACAGAATTTTCTTTACACTACAATAGAAGTCCCCAAAAAACAACACTGCAAAACAAGTCACTACAGAACTGAAGAAAATAAATCTTCCAAATCAGCTATACATTCAGAGAACAACTGCTTACCGGTGCACTCTTCAACTGTGTCTCCAGTTTCAGGTGACTGTGTGACCTCTGTGGGTCTCGTAGCCATTATATAGTCACTGAAACACAGATGAAAGCATCAGTTAAATTTCAGTCCATCTCCCCAGCAGAATATGGTCCCACCCAGCAGGAAGAAAGAACACAGCTGAATCCTTTCTACAACTACATGTCCGAATGGTTATCACAAACATGCCTTGCACACTTTTTTGCACTTTGGCCACAGAACTTTTTGCTTTTCAGTGACACTTATTTCTCCAGTCACAACTAACAATCCAGTCTAATCATTGCCAGCACCTCTCTCTTGTTAGGAGATGAGAATCAAAGCTTGCTTTCAGGAAGGATGTCGTTACACTTGCTCAGCAAATACTGTAATGCTTCCCAATCTTAGAATAATGAACATTTGCTAGAGAGTGACAGCTCCACGCTACTGTAAAAAACATAAGTAAGTGCTCAGCTGCCCAGGGTTCATGTATTGCTGTCCTCACAGCAGGCGCCAGTCTAGTCTGTCATCATTATTAAAACCAGTTAGGCATCAGCACTGAAACATCATTCCAGGCTATGCTACATTTGTGGAAACCAATAGATCAAATTAATTTTGGATCCAGTGCAATCAGCTTTTAACCACAAGCTCTGAAACCTTATCGCCAGCAGGGCTATTGATCAACCAAATTAGCTGATGGCATCATCTTCCTCCCTGATGAAAACAGAAGTTCAGCCTAGTTTTAATATCATGCAGTGTTAACTGGCTCCACTTTGTATTTTCCAAATGGGTGTCTATCACAGACAAAGGAATGAAGCAGCAGACCACAAGAGTTACAGTACAAATGTCAAGCAACAATGGAAATGTGACAGTTTAGCAGGGCAGCTCATAAATACTGTCCTTTGTTATGGAATATACCTCAGTGATACTTTTATATAGTGACAGGTTCCCATATGTTGTCAGGACTCAAAGAGTAAGAAACATTTACAACCAATTCATGCTCCCTTTTCTGCATAGATCACATCTAACAATTTGCCACATTTAAGTGGTGTAACAATACAGCCAAGTCAAGCATCCCAACAGCAAATAAGACTGTGATTCTGCACTGATTTGGCCAAGCACTAAACTCTTCCGTTTTCTCTGTATCACCCACAAACTCCAAAATCTGTCATGCTCAAAAGCACTGGGACCTTTCTATGAGCCCACATCCTCAGACAGCTTTAAAAGATAAGGTGCACAAAATCAGAGGCAGAGGTGTCTGTCAGAGAAAAGAATGGAGCAGCTCATGGAGGTAAAACAAGCAGGGCTCCTGTGAAAGAAGAAGCCATGGAGCTAAGCATTCCCTGCACTGGCCACACAGACATGTAAATTGTCAAGCTGCTGAACTGTGGGGAGGAATAGGGATGGTATAAAAGAGAAGCAAAGTGCAGTCAAACAGATCCCCTGAGAGCACTGGGCACAGGAGAGCATTAACACAATGTAGTTCCAAATAATCTAACTTCAACTTGTTAAAAAACAATGAAAAAGTCATTGCAACAACCAGGACTGATTACACCTTTCCTAACTGAGATGCACTGAGGCTGTTCTTGAAACAATTGTCAAGCAATATTGACAAGCAGTGAAAAATTATTTCTAAGTTTCCTCCTGGATGCTCATAACCACATGACTTTTATCCTTTTTTCCCTTGTCTCATCAATTATCTGTGAAAACGTTTGCATTTCCTGCATACTTTCTTTAAATCAGCCACCAGTATACCTTCTTATAGACTCTTTCTTTATATTAAAAAGAAATTCTCTTCCAATTTTTCGTCTCAACTTTATACACCATGCATACTGTGTTAGATTTTTCTGAGGCAAAGGGAAATGCATTTGAAATAAAATACAAAAAAAGCATTCAACAAATTTACAGGGACAAACTGACAAGTCTCCAGATTAGTTTATTTTCACAGAATGTGAGTGGACCTGTCATTTGTCTCACCTAGACCTCCAACTTCTGCTTTACCCACCTTCAACTAAACCAAAGCAAGAGAAAATTGATGTTTTCAGATCCAACTTTGTTTGCATCAGTTCAACATTTATTTAACTCGCTCAACCATCGCAGCTGCTCACTCAGAATCCTTCCAGCCTTTGAAGGTATTTTGACTACAGTGTTTATTATAACTGCAAGCATGTATTTCCAATTGGTATGTCCTTCATACAAGTAGAACTACAACTGCAACTCAGTTTTGAGGCAATTTCTTCACAGTCAAATCAGCTCCACCATTAACTCAATTTTATGGCTGAGCTCTCTGGGGGACATGGAGCTCAAGGGTCAATTATAAGGGTGCCCCACTCAGGACCTAATGGTTTGGTGCCTTTGTATACCTCATAATCTTTTTCCAGTGAACTGAACATCACAGATTTTCTCATGCTTTGAGTTAGTTGAAGTAGCTGAATCACAAGAAAAAAACCCCATATATACATAATACATGGTGTATATATTCCATCAGCAAAGTGGAGGTTCCATCATTAAAAATCTGACAACATACCTGGAGGAAAGCTACCAATCAGATGGCATTTAGACTTCAAATTCTGGTGGCAGTGAGTTTTGCTTTACAGAGAACAGTTAACAAATGTTCTGAGCAACAAACCCTAGCCTGGAGGTCAGCGTAATGGAGAAAAAGAGGACAAAACCCCTTCAATACAAATACATGTGAGAGCACAGGCATTAACCAATCGAACCTCCAGATATTCACCACTTCCAGGCCTTAATAACAGCAGACAGACACAGTGTCAGGATGCATCAATACCATGTACATGCAGTTCAATCAGCTGTACTAAAACCCTGTGAGCTCTCCCAGAGTATTACACCAATAGAGACAAAGTTTTAAACAAATACTGTCTGTGTATTGATTTTCAGTGATGAAAATATCAGGTTAAATAAATGGCCTTTTAGAGCAGCATTTCTGATACTCTTGAGATGCTATAGGACAGCTGGGAGAAGATGCTTGCAGTGGGATGCAGGAGACTTCTCCTCAGTGTGGGAGCAGGGACAGACATGGCCAGCCGAGACAGGGGAGCTGCCAAGTCACAGCTACTGTTTCCTTCCCACCTAAAGTGGAACAGTGGGCACATTTCCCCACTCTACAGCTTTCTAATATGTTCTTAATCCTGTCTCAAACAGTATTTGCAATCTCTGCATATGCACAGACCTCCTGCTGCAGAGGTACAGGGCACACAAGACTTTGAATCTCTGCCACACCCCTCAAAAGCCAGACTCAGCCATGGTCAGTAAGTCCACTGCATCAATTCCTGGGTAGGGCCATGGAAAAGACTGAAAGTTTACCAAAAGCACAGGTTTTGCCTCTCCCTGCACAGGGTGAAGGGCTGGATCACCACAACTGTGAATTAATAATTACTTGTAAAGAGTGACTTCCTATGCAGATGCAATCACAAAAATAATAATGACATTATCAGACCCTTTGTGCATTGCTAGGGTGTACTTTAAAGCAATTAAACTCCTACAAAGTTGCAGGGTTTGCTTTACCCTCAAAACAGACAATGGAACATAGTGGTCACCACTACTCTCACTTGGTTTGATGTTTTAGATCTAGTCTCTCTGTTATCCCATAAAAAATTTCCATTGATAACCCTACTGTGTTGCATTCATCTGGAGCTCTTCAACTCATTATGGGAACTAATGGGTCTGAAAAGTAAAAAGAAATCTCCAGGAACAGGAGAAATGCCCTTGTCTCCCCTTTACAAACTGAACCAACTGGACAAATATTTGGAGTACTCTATGGGAGGGCAGTGATAAAAGAAAATAAAGTTCCAGGATGGTGTTCTGACCATTTGCTTTGCTGAGCTGAACACAAGACTTAATATGTACATGGGGGGTAGAGGGGTGGGAGAATGGTAAATGAATAAAAGACAATTCCCTTTCACTGCTTGGTTTGTGTGTTTAAGGACTCCTGGGATGTTAGCATTGTACAGGACTCAAGTTTCCTGCATTCAACGAAGGTCCAAGACAAACGCTTTCTGCTCAGCCTCAGAAAAGGGGCACAGCCTCCTTGCTGTCTCTCCAGTGGAGCAGAAGACTTGGAAACTGCACAGCAAGCAAGCTCCTACCCCACCTTTAGTGTTTCTTCAGCTTCAGTCCCATGGTTCTGCATAAGCATTCCAGAAGGCCTTATGACAGAGAGATCAAAGGAGATGCTGAACCCTGAACAGCCTCTTTCTTATCAAATAAATGCTTGAGGAAATAAAGCCTCAAGAATGCGAGGCACTGCATTCAGTTAGCATCTTCATAGCCTATAGAAGACAGACAGTGGCAAGCAGCCCAGAGAAAGAGGTGAAATTTTTGCCTGGAGCTTCTAAAGACCAATTTCCTCCAAGCTACAAAAATTATTTGAAATCAAGCTCATGCTCCAGATTTCAGGATACATACTTTTCACAGCAAGATGCATCAGCACAGGAAAATGGGTCCTGTGGGCCTCATCTGGTCCTCCATGTCACCACCCTGAAGGCAGCCTCTCCCAGAACACACTTCATGCTATTGCAGGACCTCAGAGAAAGCCCCTCTATTTCTCCTGAAAACCACGGTTCAAAAAACACAGAATGCAGGATGTTTTAATATTCAGATTACATTCTGCAGCAAAAGGTGACTGAGAGATTAAATTTTCTCCTCTCTTATTAAAGCACATTAGAGGACTTTGTTCTGCCAAAATGTGGTTGATGGCCTTCCTCTCTGGGAAGCCATCAATGAACTCATTAATCCAATGACAGCTAAGTGAAGTAAAGTTTACCCTCTGCAACTCCACAGAACAGGATTTCAGAGTCAATCATACAGCAATAGCACTGCCACCCAGATTTCTATTCAATTTTCACATCCCTTGAGCACATCAGAGACTCAGCAACCAAAGCTGCCTTTGCTCTCCATGAGATGAGTGACCTGCACTTCAAGGCCCATGGTCACAGAATATGCTGAACAGCATGGGATTCCACAAACAGCTTTGTTGAAACAGGGTACAAGCCAACATGCAGGGGAAACCAGGACCTGACCTTGTACTGCTGATCCCATTGTGCTCTTCCACAATGTAGTGCTTCTAGCATGAAATTCTCAGAGTTTTTCTGGCAACCCCAAGCTGGTATCTCCCATGGGGTGCCACCCATGTGGTCTCTCCCATGACTGTTTTATGTAGGTATAAAAGAATAGCACAAACAGCAGTCTACACCAGGATTCTTGCTACTTTCTCCACTGGTAATGGTGAGGGGAAGAATTTATAAAGTTAATGAATATTGATTTTGTAATTTTCACTGAAGGAGGGATAATTAAAGAAAGTTTAAGGTCCTTTTCCAAGGATCACAAATAACAAATACAGCAGTAGTACCCAACAGGAAGTCTGGATAAGCATCTAGATAATACTTAATATCAATAAAATATTCTCCCAGAATCAAGCAGGGGGTTGTAACTTCCCATACCAACAGACAACATGCAGCTGACAAGATATCCACAGCAAACAACCATCCACATGGATAGATCTGTCCACAGATCTCACACTTTGCATTCAGACAATGCCCCCAGCCCCACTCTGTCCCCACACCTTGGCTCCTCTGTGAAGACTCACCGGAAGACAGGTCCCAAAGTGCTGAACTCTTGTTAGCTACAATCTGCTTTGAGGAGCCTCTGCCTGACAGCAATTCTGAAGGATTTCTGCTGTTCAACAGTGCCTGAAGCATTATGTCCTGCCCTCCTAGTGAGTGTGTGTGTAACACTAATGGAAAGCAGCTGGTGGGCTGAAGCAGACTTTAAAAAAAAAAAGTAAGAGGAGGAAATGCCTTTCATACAGTCACACAGACTCATTCTGTAATTGTGTGAGAAGCAAAGAGGATAAGAAGGGGGAAGGGTAAACGGGAAAAATTCATAAGCAGCCTGTTACCAGTCCAGAAACCGAGAGAGTCAATGCCTCCATCCCCTGCACTGCTGCGCCATCTCCCCAGGCCTCCTCTCTCCCTCCCTGCACTCCTGACATTTGTTGATTTAGCAGGAGAGAACTGTGTGCCTGCATGTGGGGACTGGACTGTAGCACAGACCTGGTACCTTAAACCTGAGACAGGTAGCAGCAGCAGGGCAGCTGTAGGTTTGTACTCAGCTTGGGAGGCCAAACTGAAGTCCCTGAAGCTACCAGAGCTTTGCAACACTTGGCACCCACGCCAGACAGATTAACTTGGTTTGGTGCCACTTTCAAGCTGCCCTCATGCACTTAATTACTCTGCTGTGCTTATTAGCACTATCTTGGGTAGCTGCTGTCTGTGCAAGATCTCTGCTGCAAGTTTGTGTCAGCTCCAACAATAGAGAAAACATCTATCTCTTGGCCAAAAGCCAAGGAAAATGGTTCTTGATAGCCCATCCCTAATAATAATTTATCACAGAGCATTTGCGGGTCAGTACCAATCAGGAGAAATGTGACAGAAATTTGCCCAAATCAAGACTGGCAAAGAAGAATGGCAAAGACAGTCATGATCTAAGCCACAGCAAGATTTTGGCCCCAGACTGTCTCCATTTTAAAGGAATGGACATTAAATGACCCAGTTAAATTCTACCACTTGGCATTAGCATAGGAGTAAGCTTTTCTCATGTAGTAATTCTTTTCCTTTACACTAACACATTGGGGAAATTTCAGGAAACAGCTGGAATGAGGCTCTTCTCCCACTCCTCATAAAAAGAAGAAAAAGAACAGCAAAATCTTCCAGCAACCACACTAAAGGAACCAGTTGCCAGCAGCAGGAGACACTCTCAGATCCACTTGACATGGATACATTTGAAGTAGCTGCGGAGGAGGAGGAGCACACATTTAAAAATCAACAGGGATACAACCAAAGGCTGCCTTTGCCAGTTAGGGAGCTACTCCCAGTGTGCCTTACTGCCTTTGGAAATGGTTTCAAGGCAAAGCAACAGGAAATGTCAACCCACTATCACCGAACAGCAGACATGCCTCATGCCAGAAGAGTCAAGATGTCAGAGAGTCAAGTATGGGAATAACAGTCAAGCTGACTGGCTCTGCCTCTCCAAGTGGCAAATTCAACAAGTTAAGTGTAATCTTCCACCCCAGATCCGGCAGTGGGCATATTTAGCCACTGTTTTCTAGCTTAGGTATGTGCTTTTTACCACTTCTCCTAATTCCCAATTATTTTGTTTCACCTGGAGCCTTCAAGGATAAAGTTAGGTGACTGGGATCTGACCTGTGGTGTGCAGAGCCCTGGGGTCCTTGGGCTGCTTTGTAGGGACCAGCAAAAGGTGGCAAAGGAAAGAGCTTTACCATCAGCTGGCTTCAACCTGCTGTACAGGGGCTTGAAAGATTGTGAGCCTGAAAAAACTTCGTAGAAATTGCCAATATCTGCAAACTCTGAAGGTGACAAGTGTTTAGACAGCAAAATCTGTGAGACAAAGCTTGTCTTCTAAACATATTTCAGCAGATGGAGACTATTAGGGTTGGACTTGGGTAAATTCACTGGTTTTCCTGGCTCTGTCGTTGAATAGCAGGACAAATTACTGGATTTCTAACAAGAGCCAAGTTATTTATCACTCAGCCATGAGCTTCTTTACCTGTGGAACCACAGTGGTCACACTGAACTCCTGGAAAGTTTAATGAGCCCTGTGGAAGAGTTAAGTACCACCTCTGCTGCAGGAGCCCCAGCATGCTGGAACCACATGGACTGACACAAGTGCTGGAACAACACAGAAGGTAAATAACAAAAAACCCCATAACATTTCAGAAGAGTAATCTGCATATCTGCCATGTCCCCGTATTTGAGTCATGGTGATTTCCAATATGTTATTCTCAGAAACTGGGAAGAATCATTACATCCTGGGCCTGAAAGAAAAGAGACTGGAGGCATTTTTGCCAAACTAAGCTGTCTCACTATTGCAGGAAAAATGAGGCTGAAACAACAGAGAACTGAACACCAGAACTGAAACATGGAACTTTAGGCTGTATCTAAAGCTTTCTCTTTTTTAAAAGTTTTTCTGAAACAGTCACTTATCCCTCAATTTTTGGTTAAAAAGCAGTTTAAAGATAGGGGAAAAAAAATCTTCAGATAGGATGAAATTCTCAGGACAAGAGACAATAAAGTCATTTAATGGCTAAGAATTCAAAGTGCGCTGAAAAAAAAAAAAAAGCCAGGGAGGCAAACAGAAAAATCTGGGACAAACTGTTATAAATTTTCACTCTGAAGATCAAAATGCCATAAAACCAGTCAGCCATCTTTTGGCTACAAAGAAGCAAATAAAACCCAGGCTTTGTGGTCTCAGAAGCTGCCTTTGGCAGGAAGCTCAGGAAATCTCCCTTCATGTGAAGTCCCAAAACCTATTTGTCAGTATCTACTGCCTGTACACGCAACAAATGAAAACAAGGCCAGCTCCTTCCTATGTTGAAACACACTGTGCTGGCCAACCCTGAGTTCCCACTGCCCCTGGGCATTTCTGCAGTCCAGAGCCCATTTTGACTCCTGATGAAGGAATGCCAGAGGCAGCCTCCGTGCTTGCAGAGGGGTTCTTCTGCAGCTGTGTGTGAAGTCTGATCGTTTTCCTCCCTTCTTCTATTCTGAAGAAAACCTCCTGCTGTCCCTGCTCTGTTCTCCCAACTGCTCTCTCTAGAGCCTCGAGTTAGGCAGCTCCTGAAGTACAACTGGTCTTGAAGCACATGGAGAACTGTTGGAGCCAAGGGAGATCATCCATGTGCTCAAAGCTGCTCCTGAGCCATTTCTGTCCCAAGGGCAGCTACCGACCTTTCACTCTAGTACAAGCAACTACTAAAAAGGGACCCTGCTTCTCTGGGATTCCAGACACAAATACCTCTCTAAAACAGGATCATCTAAAATAAGATTATCTGAGCTAATGCTGTTTTGCACCAATGGGGTATCAAGCTGAATTCAACTGTATTTTAAGGCAGTGGTACAGTAGCATCGGGGAGCACAGACAGTACATGACAACAGAAAAACCCAGGAGTGTGACACCAAAGACAACAAGAGCTGCAAGAGGGGTAGTGACTAGCAGGCACATCAGGAGAGAATCAGATGGGCACAGACATTCTGTAAGATCTTCACAGGCCAACGCTGCAAGAAAGGAAGCAATAAGACAATTTGCATCTTCTTAATTTAAGCTTTTGAAACATTCTTTTCACTAAGCTGAAATTATGGAAAAGCCGTTTGACTGCTGGAGTGAACCAGCAAGCAGCTCTTCCACACCTCTGTCAACTCTGTATTTTACCATGTACATAGACAGCTTGAAGGTTACCACAATGTCTCCATCCTAATTCTGAGCTAGACCACTCAAATAAATCCCATTTGCATCAGAACTACTGTGTGGATCACAAGTGCCTTGTTAGATAGGTGATACCTGGAATCCCCAGCAGAAGTGCATGTTTCTGAGAATGTATAAGCATAAATGAATTCATCATGAATACAGGTCAAACTTTTAGTTCACTAATCAACACCAGATCCTTGAATCTCAGAGGCCAAAAGGAACAACCACCACAAAATTCTGAAGCTGGAATGCCACCTTGGCTCTGGATGGATGGTTAGAAAGCAAAATTGGGTAGCTTTGTTTGCACAGCCAAGTTTCCCTGCTCTGTGCTTCAACTCCCTCTAAGAGCACCCTGGTCTGGGCTGAGGTAATTTTCATCATAGCAGCTGGTATAGAGCTGTGGTTTGGATTTGTGCTTGAAACAGAGTTGATAACTCAGAGATGCTTCCTTTACCACCAAGCAAGTCTTACCCAGAGCCTTTTCTGCTCCTCCTACCAGTGAGGAGGCTGGGGGTGAATGAGGAGCTGGGAGGGGACACAGCCAGGACAGCTGATCCCAACTGACCCAAGGGATATCCCAGACCATACGACCTCATGCTCAGCATATAAATCTAGAGGAGAAGGAGGAAGGGGGGACATTTGGAGGCATAGTGTTTGTCTTCCTGTCACCCGTACATGTGACAGAGCCCTGCTGTTCTAGGGATGATAAACACCTGCCTGCCCTGGGGAAGTGGGGAATAAAATCTTTGTTTTGCTTTGCTTGTGTGCATGACCTTTGCTTTACCTATTAAATTGTCTTGATTTCAACTCATGAGTTTTCTCACATTTACCCTGGTATTCTCTCTCCAGTCCCACCAGGGGAGAGTGAGTGAGTGGCTGTTGTAGGGCTTAATTTCTGGGGTTAAAGCACAACAGTCACAAAGATACCAACATGCTATAGCATGGAGATAGGATACAACAGAGCATAGAATGTCTTGGCATCTGTCCACTTATCCAAATGCAGCAGCACACACTGGCATAACAATACAGCTAAAGAAATGAATAATGATGTGTGTGGCCCAGGTCACACCCTTTTCACACACTTTGTGTTGGAAACCTTGGGCTGTTGGCACAACCTTGACTATTGGGCACAGTGATGAGCAGTGGCAGCTCAGCATCTGCAAGCAAAATCAGACAGGATATCAACTGGCTGGGGTTGGTTTTTTTTCTTTGTTTATACAGTGACTCCCGCAATGGAGTGGGAGGCCACCTGCTAACTTGAAGAAAATCATTATGAACAAAATAACTTTATAAACAAAATAAAATAAGAGTTTTCTGTCAGCATTTGCTGTATTCAAAATAATATTTAAAACTACTTAATCCATAACAGTTTTACCAGCCTTGAGACTATAACAGATGTAATGCAGAACTGTAAGCTTGAATCACATTAGTGTAGAACATCTTTTGCTCACCTGTTTTCTTACAGCAGGAGAAATCTGGGGGGTGGAAGGGAATCAACCTTGGAATTACCTTGGGTTTTTCTCCTGTTTCCCCATGGACAGATTTATCTCAGATTTTCTCAAATCTGGCTGGTAATCAGCTCTAGCTGCCCTACACCAGCTCAGGTAGGTTATCTACTGGAAATACAACTTGAACCCACTGCATTTTTGTCCCATATATCATCAGATTTCAGTTTTTACATCCAATTCTACACCTTCACATCACAGCAGATGTGAAAGCCTGAAACTTTGTAGACCCCTGCACAAGTAGGAAATGACAAATTAATCTCTCCAGTTAGCTCTAGGGGTACGAAGCTAGACATTTGGAGCAGCAGAAGTTTCTGTCTAAGAAGAGAACACAAGGGTAAATTATGACAAGATGTTTGCATGGCTCAGTCTGGCAAAATAATGCAGACAAAAAACCTGACAGTCAAATTATGCAGAAGAGTGAGACTCACATTCAGCAGATTGTTCCAACCCAAGCTTCTGCTACACTGCAAGTGCTGTAGGATAGGCAGCATTAGAGGTCAATTTGACAGCATATCTGCCAACTACTCAGAACCTTGGTGATAGCAAAAGGGCTGTTCTACTGAAACCAAATAAACAGGCCTGCTTGAAATTCCTCTGCCTACAGCCAGCAAACACACTGTACCACTGTGGCTGCTAAAACAAACACCATCCAGAGAGAAGCATGAACAGAATGAGGAGATGGGAGTGACTCACTGGTGTATTAAGCCAGAACTGAACTTCTTGCACAAAGATGAGTCAAACAGAATGAATCACAATGAAAAATAGTTGATTTTTTTGTTAATAATACAGCACCATTGTACTAACGGTGCCCAGCTGCCTGCAGTGCCATGGTTCTGACACCTCCTAACTGCTTTTTTCACCCTCTCTGCTTTTTTTGAATAAGAAAACAGGACTTAAGCCTCTATACGTTTAATACTGGGCAGAGCACTGAATGACTCCTGTGGGCTGAAGACAAAATGCTCACAAATGTCCAAACACTGTGTAATTGCCAAATACAGGAACATGCTCATAGGTTGTGTGCTGAAAGATTCCTCCAAGAGACTCACAACACCTGAGGAGTCTTTTCACCTCAGCTCACGCTCTCGGATTGGGATTTAGTGGGGAGAGCTCTCCACTTTCCAAAAAAGCTCTTTCTTGAAACGCATCCAAGGATTGTCTCTGCACAGGTGAACTTGCTTTGCTGGGCAGAAACCACCTATCACACTCAGATACTTTCATCTCATCTCCCAACACTGAAAAGCTGTTAAGGAGTGATTCTTGCTTTTGTTGTGAAATAAAATACTGAAGTGATGTACAATAAAAAGACATGTAAACAGACATATTTCAGAATACCAAAGTGTTTATGGAAAGCATTTCACCTCTCCTGAATTCATCAGCCACACAGACTGACCCCAGATCACCACAGGGGCAGTGACTCTGCCACAGCTCCCAGGAAGCCTGCACTGATCCCAAAGCTGCACAGCCTTCTGACAGCTGCCAGCTGAGCCCATGGACCATGGCTGAGCCAGGATGATGCTGGGGGATGCCACAGGCAGGGAGGGCCAGGGAACTCAGGGAACTTTAAACAGTTACTGGAGTCTTGGAGAGATGCTTCATGTCTAAAACTGTGCCAAAGCATCATTCCCTGCAGTCAGTCAGCAATGCAGCTCCTCAGCCCCCGTGGCAATTCCACGCCTCCAGAAAGAGAGAGAGACCACGGGAGGCAAACAAGCTGCTGACAGAGAAGAACCAACAGGCTCAAACTGCCCCGGCTCCCACGTGTCAAGTTGCTACTCCAGTAGCAGTTGGTGGAGCTTTAAACCCCTGCCAATTCACTTGTCTCTGTCCGAGCTGAAACAGCAGGTGCTTGCTGTGGATTACACAAACATGTGGAAGTTGGAAAAAGTGTAACTAGCCTCAAGAAAAAAGGGATTTTTGGGATTTCCACCGTCCCCCATGAGCCCCTTCAACAAGAAGGCTGGGGGGAAGGTGCTGGGGCAGTGAATAGACAGCTTATCCATCAGGTGGACAGCTCTGTACCATCTTTGGAATAAGCCCGGCAATCACCACAATCTCTTCCTGACACTTATCTGAACAGGCAACAACACAAAATACAGTAACAGCAGCTAACCCAGAAAACATATTTTACAGAATTGCATGGTCATAACATCATTTTAGATGGGCAATTGCTTTCATCTCAAACAATCTAGAAATATATTGAAAATTCTACTGATGCATTCCTTGATCAACTTGCTTCACCCAAATGCTGAACTTCCTTGCAGGATAAAAGTGCACATCAGCATTTTTTGACAATCATGGAGAAGAACAAAAGGAGAAGAACACAATATCCCATTGGAAGTGCAAAGCTTGGCAAAGCAGAAGACATTCAAGCTGAAATGTCCATAATTCTGGGATTGTTTGTGAAAGGCACCATGAAATCCTGAGTGACCACATTAAATACAGTTAAATACATTTTCTTATAGTCTGCTAGAGAAACCATTCTGAGCTGGCACATAAAGCCTTCAGCCAAATATTTTATATAGCTTCTAACACACTATATTTGTCCTTGGAAATTGGCAGTTTGCATTGACCATCAGTGAACCTTACTATTCAAGCAACCACATTTTCAGCTCATAACAACATATTTGGCTAGTCCTAAAAACTGAGGAGCATATTGAGGAAAAGGTTCCTCCACAGGCTTTAGGAAACTTTATCACATCTGTTCAGGTATAATTTTTTTTTTCTAGCACAATGCTTGGAGCAAGAAAAAAACAGAATTCTGCAACAAGTGTGATGAACTATAAATTTAGCAGAACAATTCAAGACTACTCGGGTAGTATATGCTGGTTAAAGAGAAATATGAAACAATCTAGAAGTTTTATTTCAGCAAAATAGCAGCCAAGATTGGGACTGTGGTGAAGAATTACCTGAATTAGGCTTTGGGTTCTTTTTTTCATTTCATAAGAGGACCTTAACAAAGCACAGGGACAAGACTATGTGTACAAAGACTAGATTCAGCCATACATTATTACAGTGTACCAAGGCAGAGCCTGTGCTTCCTCTTGTAAAATGTGGGGGAGTGGGATAAATGTGACAGCAGCACAGGAGAGCACCACCCAAAGCAGCTTTAGCCCTGGAGGAAACCCTTCCCCAAAGTCCATGGCAGGTTTCTTTGCAGGTACTGAGCTCTAAGTCTCTTTGGCCAAATTCCTACTGGTACCCAAGCCAATTTCTTAAAGCATAAAAGTAATTTCATTCCAAAAGAGCTTTCATTCAGAAAGCAAACTAACTCCTACAGGTCAAATGACCATGTGAGAATTAGGGGAAGTCATTCCAATGACACATTTGTCCAGAAAGACAAATACTTCATGTTAAACTTCAAACAAATTTCATTGAAAATTAATCTCAAGCTGAAAACATCACTATTATTGCAACTGGTGTCTTGAACCCATTTGAACTTAATTTGGCCAATAAACACAGTGAAATCAGCATTTAAAATTTGTGAAGACTGCAAAGGATTAGTAGTTGCACTAATTCACCTGGGAACTCATCACAGTGCTGAAATAACAGGCTGAGAAATATAACCTGTGTATATATAGATATATATCAAGTATAGAGATCTAACTGAAGAATATCAAGAAAGAAGAATCTGTTGAAGAAAAAAACGCTGTTCCTCATAAGTCAGGCAGGAAAGAAGAGATGGTTTACCATATGTAAAAAAAGCTTCATCTATCCAGCTTTTATAGCCCCTCTCTGAATTTCAATTTTGTGCATTAGATTCTGAAGGACTTGAGGCAGGGGAGGGGGTGGGGGTGGGGGTGGGATCAAACAATATAAATTTACTACTTTTTGTCAATTCAAGTGCCAATCCACCTGCTTTCACCAGGACTCACTCATAGCCCTTTTGCTAATTCTGATGGCACAGTCTCCCTTTATCTAAAGCAAACTTCTCTGCCAAATATTAATTCCCTGTCAAAAATTTCAGAGCAGGAAAGGAGTCAATATGGGATGGAAATCCTAACTGAAATCCAGTAGAAGTGGTGTGCCTTTGAAAATCCACATTTCCACCAGAGTGAGGTGAGACAAACTGCTGGTGTGAGAGATACAACCTTTGGGAGAAGGAAAAAGAGTCAGTTGCCAGCTCCACTTTTGAACTGGTTTCCTCCCTCTGCTATCCAGGACTTACCTACACATTTAACTATCAGTATTCACATCTAAAGCCTCAAGACACAATTTCACTTGCCTTCCATTGTGCATGTTCCCTGTCTGTAATCTCTCACCGGGTACAAGAATAGAGCCCTCTGTAGTCTGCCAGTGCAAAACATGATCAAACCACTCCTCAGGCTTGGCAGCAGGAAATCTTGTTCCGTTCCTCAGCAGGGGGAATGTCAAAACAGAATGCATCTTCATGGTGGTTTAAAGTACAAATACTAACATGGATTCTCTCATTCTCTCTTCCCTTGATAGTCTACTCCAACAGAACATGCCAGTGAAGCAATAAAAAATAATTCTTTTAAATACAACCAAATCTCTCAACAGGGAGCAATTACAGAGACAAACTTCAGATTGCTTAGAGAAAAACTGAGCTCATCAAGTTCTTGAAGAGCATTTACTGCCAGACTTCCAGCTGAACATTTTTTAAAAGCCAATGTGAATTTCTGTATTTCTCCTTTTTATGTGCAAATTTAAATACAATATAGCTAGTCGTTAGGGAAGAGGGCACTTTCCCTCTTGCCATGATTAAACAGGAAAAGATTCTTAATTCATTTCTCAATATTTCATGTTTATACCTCTGAAGGAGAAAAAAAAAATGACCAATTTTCACCAAACTAATATTTTAGCCAGGACTCATTTTTAGCACTTTCGTGCTCAGGCTGGTACTTCAGACCTAAGGCACAACCCCTTCGTTCAACGCTGCAGCTGCAATACAACAAAGACAGAATTTCAAAGCACCCACTAGCCTCAGCTCCCTTTGGGAAGGTGGAGGGGAGGGCTCAGCATGGCACTTACTTTTTACTTTTCAGGCACCCGTAGAACCCAGCCATGGTGCTTTCCCGGGAGGCGTGTGTGCATTTAATTCAGCCCTGTGTGTGTGGATGCCAGCACAGGGATTCTGCCCCCGCGCAGCGCGCTCCCTGCTCCATGCGCGCACGGGAACACCAGCGCTCCGCGGCAATTCCTGGCCAGATAGAGTTCCCGATCTGAGGCGCTCAGACTCTTGCTGAACTGGGTCCAAGGAGGGCTGTGCCTGCTCCATAAATGGTTATGAATTGTTAACTCCCCCTTCCCCTGTCTCCTTCCAGCTTATTGGTACGCACAGCATCCGAAGTGTAAAATACCATATGGCATTTTATTCCGTCTCCCTGTGGGACTAATGAGAGGCTTGGTTGTAATTAGGATGTGAAGAAGCCCTGAGGAGATTAATTGTTATTGTTATTTTTTAGACAGAGGAAAGCTACAGAAAATACTTGCAGCATCTTTGAAATAATGACTAAAAACTGTAGTTATTCTCCAGCACAAAAGGGGTGCACAGGATCTTTCAGAACAGGCATTACCCCAATTCACTGTAAATCACAATCTATTCTAACAAGCTATTCTGCACATTAACAGGAAAAGAAACCCCAAACAACTGCATCCCTGCAATATTGCAAGGTCAGGGAAAAAGTTTAAATTAGCCAGCACACCCATATGACAAAATTAACTGCCTGGTGATGACCTCTGACAATATACTAACAATTGTTACTCACTACCACAACTAAGGAGGCACTCACTGCATGTGGAAACAGGTAAATTCTGGGGAACATAAACCTGAAGGAGCCTCATTCACAGGGGTGACCCAAGTCCGGGGACAACACAGCTGTACACATTTCTGGCATTACACTGCATTAAATTCATATGGAAATGAATTTGCATCATGGCTACCAACAGCCCCTGTTGAGGTAAAAGCAGAGAGGAGGCAAGATGTGGCTCGTGCTGCCTGCACACAGGGAGGGAGCAGCAGCAGCCAGTGCCACAGTGTGAGCCTGCTCCTGGAGTCACACGGCTTGCTAAGAATATCAGCTCCTGATTAAAAAATACATGGATATTTAAAAGTAGGAGGTTCATAAGTCTCATAATAGCAAGGGAAAGATTTACAGTCATTCCTAGGAGATCAGAAGAAAACCACATTTGTATGTATTTCTCAGCTGGTACGCAGTGTTTGAATACTTGGGTCTGGCAAGCCAGTAGGAGGGAGTATTATTAAGTATTTTTATAAAGTTTCTTAAAGACATTTAGTAGAAATATCAGATCTACAGTGGAGAAGTCCTTTTGAATACTTGAAAAAAATACTTTAATACCTTTCTCATAAGAGACATGTAGTTTGAGAAATGGACCTCTGGTGAGGATTTCCATAAGTGCCTCAGCTGCAGCAGTTTCCAAGAGTGCAGGACATCTGCGAATGGACAACTCAATTTCTCAATTTTCTATAAAGGCCCCCACACAAAGGAAAGCTGTCACACAAATAATAGATGTCAAGAAGTGCAAGGGCCATCACAAACATGAAACAAATCATACTCTAGTCCAGTTTCCCACTTAGCTGGAAAGCAAAAGCCTCTACGAGCAGCCAACTTCAATGCCATCCACAGAGTGCATTTGCATTTGCAGATCAAAGCTGACCTCAAGCAGATACAATATATTTTCAGTCTCTTGGGAAAAGACAAAGCAGTAAAAATACAGTAGCACTAGTTGAAGTTTTACCCAAACGAGTTTCACTGTCAGGAGTTACTGCACTTGTCACAATGACTTCACACTGAATTCTTAATCTCAGCAGAAAAAGGATCACTAGAGAGCATTAATCTCCATCCATCAGACAAAGCCCACAGGAAAAAAAACATGCAAAACCAAGGCTTCAGTTATTGGGCAACCACCACCAGGAAGGAATTCCTGGAGATTACTGGAGAAACCTTCTGACTGGCTTAATACACAAAACCTTGGATGTAGGACTGCATCTGAAATCTGCCTGGCTTTTTGTTCAGAAAAATGCTGCCAACAGAAACATTTATACTACAGTAAGAAATGAAGGAGACCTCCTGAGAAATTCACATTTATATTTAAAATCAAGAAGATCAAATGGCCTTTCAGTGGGAAGGTACAACCCCTAAAGCTGGTGGAAGGGTGTAATCCTGATGACTTTGGAAGAATTTAATCACTTTAACTGGTGTAGAACACAGCCTGGAAGCTTCAAAAAATCAGCAGTTTTGCTAATATAAAGTATATTTCCTGTCTCCAAACTTCCTCAGATGGCTTGCCTTCAGAATATGCTTTCTTTCAATATTGTTTTTTTTCTTTAATGCCTTTTTTTCTTGAAGTTACTTACCTGAGCATGCAAAACTTCATCTGTTGGCTTCCATTTAGGTCAAACAGTCCTGTTCCCAGCAACTGGCAGTTTAGCAACACACATTGCACTATCTCAAAACCCCATTACTTTTTAAGAAGCACAGACTAGTAAACAGTCATTAAAAATAATTATCCCACCTCAGGATTTAATATTTTTTGATTCTCTATCTTCATATCACCCTCCAAGGCACTTCGTGCTGGATTTATTATTCACTGCTCTGCCTCTTTATCACTAGCACAGCTTCAAATGGCTTCACACTGAGCGTTTTGGGTACAGCCCTGAAATCTTAGATGTTGATAAACATCACAGCTCTATGTCCACAGGAAAATCAGTGCAAGCAAGCAGGTATGTGCTGTACCTGCTCTGACAGCCAGACTTCACTGCACCGACATTTGCTCCTCATTTGTCAAGTGCTAAAGTGAATGGGTAGCTCTGCTGCCAGTTAATTAATTGAAGCTGCTTTCAGCTGGGAGGTAGATGAACACCAAATAACCACAGGCTTTGGCAAAGTAAAGATGGTTCTTCAAAGATAAGAAAGACAGCAAGTTTAAACATCTGAAATCTCAATCAGATATGGATTTCCTCTAAAGTTTGTGGCTTGGCTTGATTGAAATAGCCCTGTCTAGGCCTCCTTTCGTTTGAAAATCGTGGCTGTCTTCAAACTCACTGTCATGGCTTTCCCTCAACAGCCCATCATTGCACCAGCCCCCTGCACATCCAAATCATTGCACATTCAAATCACTGCACATCCAAATCTTCCTCACTTCCCCTGCAGGGAGAACAAGCAGTCCTAGGCACAACCTGCCCTCCCACAGTGGTACCAGCAGCAAGCTCCCAGCGCCTGGTAAACTTCCCAACAGGTTTCTTAATTTCTCCAAAGAGAATGAGGGAGGCAAGACTGAGCAAGGTCCAGCCACCCAAGCATTGAGAAATCCTTGCACCAAAATACAGCTCCTAAATTCATCAAGCTATTTGTTTCACATGCACTGTCACTTGAGTCGTTGCGAAAAAGGCCTCTTCAACTTAAGTAACCAACAGCAACTACTAACCCAACAGAGGAAACTCAAATACACACATATTACAAATACCCAGGGTACGTGCCAACAGCCTGAGAGCAGAGGTGTTAGGAGCTACACACACAACTAGCAATCCTGAATGTTTCATGTCCCACAGAGCTACTGTGTTTCTTGCAGCCTCTTGCCACTGGAACTCTTAAGGGCTAACCACATCCTTGCCTCCCCAGCTCGCTGACTGCAAACACATTTCACTAAATGCTCATCCAAAGCTGGCTTGCCTGGCATCAGGACACACAGGGCACAGCAGCAGGAACAGACCAGATGTCACATATTTAGGAAATCACACATTTCACAAACTGTGTTTAAACAGGGGTGTTTGGTTTACATTTTTTAAAAAATTATTTTCAGGAAGAGACAAAAGTTTCACTTGAGCATTTCACTAAACAAATTTAGAAGTAGAAGTGAAAATCCTACACCAAGCTGATAGACAGTAGCATTCCAGATTTTGGGTATATTTTGATGCCTCCCAACTGACTTCTTCTTAGCAAGGTAAATGTCACATTGTGGTAGAGTGAGCCATCATGTACTGATCCTTGAGCCACTTGGATTTTATGAAGATTCTGAGCGTTCCTTACAAGAAAGTCACATTTGTATCCCTAGCAACACTTTGCAACTGTGTGCCAACGTAAGTGTGGCTCTCAAGAAACACTTCGCTGAAGAAGAAGAAATGGATTCAGCTTTCTTAAATTCCCAGGCTGGCAAATCGGCCAGGCTTAGAAATTTTCTGTGAAAACTCTTCAGTTCTAAAGAAACAACTAAACACGCATCACTGTTAAGAGCTGCACTATCAGAGCTTTAAACAAGCAGGGTTAGAAACAAACACAGTAGTCTGCAGACAACAAAGAAGTGGAGATAAGAGGATTTCTGCCTTGCAGAGTTTATACATCCATCTGTGATTAATATTATGAGGAAAATGAGGGTCAAAGCCTATCTCTGAAACTGAAAGTAGAGGGCGTAGTCGGAGGCATCCAACTATGCACTATTTCAGCTTTTTATTTATGCATTTACTTATATATTCATGAATAAATTCTTCATACCAGAAGAATTTGCCACGATATTTGCTCTGGAGTCTAATTACTCTATGCTGCTCTAATTATGTGTGTTTTCACACTTCGTGTACAATGTGCGGGATTTGGGGGATTTTTGTTGTTGTCGTTGCATGTTAGAGGGACTTCCTGCAATCTCCTTCAATAATAAGAATATTTCAACAACTGCAGCAATAATATAATCTCTTTGATTCCGGTGTTTGGTAATTCTGAGTCTTCATTGTTTTTGGCAGTTTATCACAAAGACACTGTCTTCTCCTCCTCTTCACAGAAAGAAGTGAGGAAAAACGTCAGTATGGGATATCCAGTGCATTACTGAATCCTAAAATATGGCCAGAAAAATACTGGCACTCTAAATCTATCCTTTGTATCTCCACAGCCAAATGTGAACTCTTCCTGGATTAACTGGAGATGAAGGTCAGGCCATGTGTCATTCAAAAGGTAATTTCCCCTAGATTTGCAACAGGATCACAGATGTAACCTCAGACTTCAGTGGCAGAAAATACCAATTGCCTAACAAATAATACAGGTCCAGAGATAGAATTGCTTGTTTGACATTTTACAATCTACAAGGATTTATTTGCATATAAATATGTCATTTATTTTTAGATAAGTAACAGCATCTCTATATACACAGACCAGGATATGTTGTCTCTCACATCTCCACTTTTTTCATCCAGGACCATAAATCTAAAATCTAACATTTAAAAGAATCTGAATGAAAAACAGATTACTTTTGACACAGTGGAAGAGCTGGTATTTCCTGTGAAAATACTAGCATGGTCAATATTTTATATACTGAGAAACTGTGGTTCTTTTGTCCTGGTGGGGTTAGTGCAGAAGCTGAACAAAGGAGCTCTATTTCTGCACATTCTGACTTAAGAAAATACCATGTTAAAGAATATTAAGTTCCAACAACATAACTTTTCCTTCTCAGTGTCCAGGCAGGCACCAATACACAAGACCATCTGGAAAGAAATGTGAGAACACAGTATGCAGCTACAGGCACATGGACCAGTGCCTGGTCTAAATGTCGAACATCAGAGGTAACAGTTACTGAGTCTAAACAAATATCCTGAGATGATGTGAATAATGAATTGAGTTTTCTACACGCCATTCTTCCCGAATTCCCCTCTAGGGATAGATCCAGTGAATGTCCTTCAAACACTCTTGCCAAGCTCCCTTGGAGACAGATCAGACCAACGCTGCCACTAATGCCTGTGTTGTGAACAGCAATCAAGTTTAATGACTTCCCATGTATATTAGCTTAACACTACTGTAGGCCCACCTCTTCCACAGAGTTACTTCTGATTTGTTTGTCCAGGTATAAGCCAGAGGAGAACCAGGGACTCACACATCTGAAATAATATTCCTAAAACCGTCAACATCCTGAATTCCAGCTGCAACTGAAATAAAACTTCAAAAGCGAAGGTCATCTCTGATACCATCTCAGTGACTGTCGACTGAAGCAATAGTACAGGAAATCACAGAAGCACAGCTCTGGGCAAAAGGCTGTCTGACTCCAATGCCTGCAAACACAAGGCTAAAGATAAGGTGACCATTAACCTTCAGAGAAGGGCAGGGAAGTCCCAGAACGTCCTGCCTGCAGGCTTTATTGCTCCAAGGGGAAATAAACAGAAAAATAAAACTCAGAACTGCATACTCTTGACATTTAACTCAAATGAGTATGCAATGGTAACATAGTGTTTTGTCTGTTACCTTTCCTCTTTTAAAGCCGTGAGTACAGCACCTGGTTCATTCCCCAGTCAGCAAAATAAGTGAAAATATTGAGTAATAATAAACTTATTCCTATCACTTGACATCTGTGAGATATCAGACCGGTGTCCCTCTGTACAGAATATATTATTCCACACTGTGGATACACTGGGGAGAACTGAGGACAAGTAATTCAGTGACTGTTCCAGTATCCTTAAACTGCCACTGAACTCAAAAGTTCCTGGTGACTGAAACTGTATTTTAGAGTCTTTCCCCATGCTGCCTTGCTCAATAAGGACAGCCAGAAAGACCCTACAAGAATAGGCACCCCATAAATATCCAAGATAACTTTAAGTTCACTAGCCAGCCTTCAGCCATGGGAACTCTTACAGGAATACTGGCATCAAAATGCTGAGTTAAATTAGAAATCAGTGACTGCACAACATTATTTGGCCACACATGTCAGGAGTTTTAAAATCATCACATAATAAAAAATACCTCATACTGAGCCAATTTCACCAGAGTGGACGCATAGCATATCAGAGTCCTTACACAGCAGCCTAACATATTACTCAGACAAGTTCTGGCAATCTTTAAATATCCCAGTGTGCTCTCGATTGTCTCTTAAATATGCTGGAACTGTTCCCACAGTAGTGGGAAGGGAAAATATCTGATACATACCCAGAGGCAGGAAATAAGCTAATTGCAGAAGAATTTTACCTTAAACTGTTGAATAAACCACAGTCCTGTGTCACTAAGTCCCATAATCACATGTTCAAACTGAATCCCTGCTTGGTTCTTCCCAACCATAGAGGCTGGCACACACTTTAAGCTATTTGTTGAGCTGATGGGTGTATCTATCATCCCAGGATCAGTGGTAGCCAAAAAAGCTGCAGTTAAGAGCCACGTCAAACTTAAGTTCATTGTTTTAGTATATTTCTGCTTTACCATGGAGTTTAGGGGGTACCACAGCTTTCCTAGGATAAACACCACTCCTATAGCTAACCTTTAAACAGAACATACTTGATATCCACTGGTGTTGGCATCAGGTGTTAAATCATCCTTGATGCTAAGTGGATCCTTCCACCCCAGGTATTCATACAGTGAAATGCCAGCCAACATTGCAGGTCCAAACAGACAGTGGAACAGTTGTCACCATGCACCATGGAGCTGAAAAGTCACCTACCCCTCCTACAGATTTTGTCAACACCTACCCAAGAACACAAACTCAGCTCCTCTCATGAAACAGTTGCTTTGGATATAACACAGAGCCAGTGTAGCTGGTACAGCCTGGCATGGTACTAATTGAGTCCTCAAGGGACTCTATATATTGCCTGGAGATAAGCTACTGTGAGGCCTAAAGATTAACTCTGCTTGTTCTACACTCTGAGAGCTCCTCTTGGTCATGGGAATTCTAAGTAAGCCCTCTTTCTATTTAGGACTGATCATATTTAATGTACATAAGACTAGATAGGATTTAAAAGTCACTGAAGATTGATGAGCTAAGTTAACAAGATGGATTTGCAGTGCTTTCCTGATTATGCAAAATTGATATTGTATTATTTTCTCACCACAGATGAGAGAGATTTAATTTTTCATTCAAAGGCAAATGCAACCATGTACAAATGCTAAACAATAATAAGACTTCCCAATATTTTTCTTAGCTTGTGCAAAGTTTTCTCACCATGTAGTTGCTAAATACAATGGCATGTTAGTCAAAATCATCTAAAGGAAATGCCACTGACACTTGCAGAATTACTACTGGTCACAGTTAAAATGGTATTAGTGATGACATGATTAAGCTTTCATTTTGATCAGAATCCATTAAAAAACCAGCAACCACCAACTCTCTAAAGAGTCCCATATACCATACAAATGTAACATCCATTCCACCAAAATGAAAACCTGTTCAAAATCTGAAATATGTTTCCTTTGCAGGAATGAGAACACATGATTGTGCTGATGCTGAATGATGTAGAGTAGAATAAAATCTAAGTCACACCCTACAGCTCTTTTAAGCCCTCTTATAACTATAGAATGAAGAGGAGATGCAATGGCCATAGTTTGAGGACCAGTACACCAGAAGAAATGAGATCATCAGAATCAGAGCAAGTAAATTGCTTGTATTTCTTTTTTTCCTCTATTCAATCCACAAAAGTTGTGATAATATTGATATAACATATTTTCATCAGACTCATCACAATAATTATGGCTGGTTTGCTCATTTGTTTCCCCTTTCCTCTACTTAACATGATTTTACATTGATATGAATTAAAAAGATAATATAAAAACTTTTGCATAGCCTAGAAGCTTGACAAATCAACTAAGGCAAGAATTGAGATAAACTATAGTCATTCTTTGGCTCAGATTTCTTGCTTTAAGCTGATTAATTGCAAGAACCTTAACATTTTAATGTATTTTCTTATACAATAAGGTATCACTTTTAATTATTGCACAACCCACAGCTTCCGGAGTTCAACTCATTAAATTCACTCCTCAGTCAGCACATAGTCTTCAGTAGCAACATAGTGTTAATGTACAGATGATAGATTAAAAAAAGAAAATAAGCACTAAAAATGCTCAAAGAAGTACATTCTGGTAGCTAACAACAGGTGAATAAACATTCTTGTGTTCTTCTGTTCACTGTACTGCTCTTGAACCCTTAAGAGCCCACAAACAGGTTGCACTGTGATTTTGAAATTTACTTTGATGTTATGCTATGCCGAACTGCATGCTATGCGTCTTTCAAAGTACAAAAATCTTTTAAAAATTAAAGCTTTATACATCTGTAAATAAGGTGTTCTTTTATCTACCTACAAACAAAGAACAAAAGGCTTTGAAAAAATTTTCATTAGTATTTTACAAAAGGCAATTCTGAAATGGCCAATCCAGCCAAGTTTAGTCTGCTAGTGCACAGCAGGTTTTCTGTGCCTCATTCTCTATAACATTGTGTTGACATCCCTGCTTATTTTAATTCAGATTTAGAGACTCAATTAAATAAATCCAGAAGGTCCCTATGACATGTTAAATAATTTGAAGACAGGCTCAAGCATAACATATAGATTGAAAAAGCAAGAAAATCAAGCAAGCACAATTCATAAATACTCCCTGCTTCTAGCACGTTTTTGGGAAGTTATACTATGGGTCTATAGTTTAAATTTGTAGAGAAACCACTGGATCATTTCTCAAATGTCAAGCAAACCACAGAGCCTATCTCTCCTGTCTTCTTTCACCTCCTCCTACTGAGAGAATGAAATCATTATCATACAAAAAACCAGGATAAATTCAGGAGAGCTCAGAAATCCTGACACTCTTGGAGAGATAACGGGATCAGAGAATGCATCTTCCCCAAAACTTCCCCCCAGTCATTACCAGTGCTTAGGTATATACAAACCAGCTTCTTGAGCAGTGGGATAAAATGCATCCTGACATTGCCAGAAGAGTCTTAGATCTCTGTTATCTGGCTGCAGCCCTGTGCAGTGAATGATAGAACTGGGAAAAAGGGTCACTTTGCCAGACACCAGGATTCAGAGAGAGACAAATATCTGCATATTGCATGGGGCCTGCAGCTCAACTCTATTAAGCTAGATGTCTTTTAAAAAGAAAAAAAAAGTCACAAAAAAAAAGACTTGACACTCAAGAGAGCAAAGACTGGCAAAGAAACAGACAAATACAGCAGCATTAATCCTCTGTGTGCTGGCAAGTACCCTTCCCAGTTAACCTAGTGGTATACAAAAATGGTCTCACAAAGCATTAACTTGGAGAAAAGAAAGGACACATTTGACCACAAGATACTATAATGTGATTTGCTGCAAATTGTACCAATAATATTTAACAGACTCCTATGAATGAAGGCAGCCTTTTTTATGGGCAAATATCAGTTAATTCTAAGAAATGCATGTTCAGCAGAAAGAAAATTAGTGGAACAGCAGATGAAAAGGATGGCAGTGAAATGACAGGATGGGCTGTGTGATTCCTTGACATGCCATTTTGCTGAGGTTAGCCCTAAAGAGGGTCAAAGCTGTAAGCAAAATAAGTATGCACACTAACCTCCATTTCCCCCCCACAGGCTTTTAAGCAGCAATTTCAAGAAGGAAGACCCTCATTACTTCCTACAGTTTTAAGAGCTTAGAATAGTGCAGCCCCCCCAAATTCAGCATTCCTGAGTCAGCTAAACCATGAGACAGCTTAAACAAGTATATTGGAAATAATATTTGGTGCTCTCTCAATATTTTGAGCTTCTGAATCATTAAAGATCCTGCTTTCAAGCTTTGTGACTTGTGAGTATGTATTTCGACAGTTTTTCTGCAGTTTTGGTTACTCATAATAATGTTCAGAGTCTTGCATGATCACTTGGCTGTGTGAGCTATGACCTGATGAGATCTTACAAGATTTTGGGGGAGAACTGCAATAGTCAGCAGGAGTCAGGGATGAATGGTAGTTGAAACAACCCTTGTTAATAACATCAGCGAGTGTCTGCTGCTTGCCAAAGAGGTGGTTTCAAGTTCTAACCTGTAGCACTCCTTCCCATTACACACACAAGCTGTCAACTGAAGATCTGGAGATAAACCTCTCCAAACTGAGAGAAATCTATTTATGTTTAGACTACACAATTGATTGAACTTAGACAGAAGAACTGGCACAGAAACTCATCTGAGGGAATGATGAGAACTGCATTTCCACTAAACCCAGTGTCAAGTACCAAAATCTCATGCAGTGTGTTTGACGAAAATGATGAAATACAGATGGCATCTGTGCTTGTGGCATTGGCACTCCTTTTAAACTTTGAGAGGATGTATATGTATCTGTGCACGCATGACTCAACATGATGCTGGTGGCACTCCAACAAAACCAAGCCACCAATTCTTGAGTTTGGGCCATATCCAGAGCTCATTAAAATCAATGACAGCCTTTCCACTAAATTCAGCTCTTCATATCACAGCAGTCAGCTTGCAGTCTGATGTACCACAGAGACTGCAGTCACACTGCTTTGTCCCCTGTTTGACTTACAGCACAGCTTGATGTTTATGTTACATAACTAAAGATATTGAGACCAACCACACCACGCACACTGTCCACAGTACAAACATAAGGATTACTGAAAATCCTCAGTGGGAAAAAAAATTTTAAAATCAGCTCCCCAGTTTAACATATTGTGTGTGCTTCCTTTTCATTTATATAGAGAGAGACTTCATATAAATCAATAAATACTTATGAATTAATGTGTAACACACTTCAACAGTATCAGATACAGGAAGAATTCCAGTCAAAGTTGTAGCGGATTTTAGCAGATATTAAACAGGAACAACTAAAGATGTGTCTGTTTATATTAAATGTATCAGATTCTCACACACAAAGTATTGTTTCCTAAGTACCCATTTTCACAGCTGTTCAAAACTGAGTAGCATCTTAGCCCCTTTTTTAATGCTTATGCAAGATTCCAATATTTGCACTTGCAGCTACTGCTTTCTTGTGAAATATTCTAAGTACCCACTGATCTCTAAATAAATGTATTTAGAATTTAAATAAATGGGCCTGTATTGAGCAAGTCCTTGGACCAAGTACAACTTCCTGTTTATTCTGTGACTGCCATACATCTCTCTGGTGAAAGAAAACATAGCTGCACATTAGTCTGAAGTAAATTAAGAACCATTACAAGTCGAAAAAAATGTTAACTTTGAAGCAGAAACCAGTGCCAGTAAAACTTCTCAAGTGACAAAATTTAACTTTTGATGTTTGTCTGCACTTAATTGCTCCCAGGAAAACTAAAAATAAGTCTAAAAGGGGATCTACTTCCCAAATGTCTGAATGCAGCCAAAAACCCTGCACTGTGGATTCCAAAGGACAAAGAGTTTTAAATCATCAAATCTGCATTAGGCATGTCTCCATCTCTGTGGTCACAGGAATTTGTGACATTTCATTTTTTGAAAACTCCCATCAAATCTTTGACAGAATCATAAGCAAACAGCTTATGTGGAAAAGCCTTCCAACTCACAGTGATCTGAAAAAATGGAGTGGTTTACTTTTTGTTCAAATAACATCCAAGTAATTTAGGTTTGCATATTAGAAAAAGCATTTATATACATAAATAAATGCCCTAAATATCTAAATATGTTCTAAACTTGAGTCAATTCAAGTCCAAGGTAAGAAGAAGTGCTTTGCACTTTCTTATACCATAGTGAGAACCAAGTTAACTTTTAATTTTGCAGATATGGACCAAAATTCTACATTGGACTGGACAGTTCTGAAATCCTTGCAAACCTCATAGTCTCTGTGTGATAGGGCTGCATTTCCTTATGACTATGTAGGAGCTCAGTCTGGAGAAGTGTAGCTATGTTCATCTTGATAAGTCATCTACTTATGATAACTGATCTACTGACATTCTTTGGAAACAGATGAGCAATTTCACTAAGTCAATGTAAATTTTTTGGTACAATATTCAGGAATTGGCCTGAAGCACTAGTAATGTACTGGTCCATGTATTATAGAGCTAGATGTCCAAACTATAAACAACCAGATGAGCAAACAGTGCAAAAATTTATTCCATGCCTACTAAATCACTGGATTAAGCTTTCATTGTATTTTTAGTATAACACAATGCAAATGTATATTTGCACTTCCTATCTTACAATGGATCTGCAAAGGTATTGGAGTCCTAATTATCATCTATCATATTGTGTGACAGAAAAAGAAATAGAAAACTCACCTTCATGAAGCTGTAAGTAAAAGATAAGGCCACCAAGCTTGCCTTTCTGTTTTAAAAGTTTCAAAGAGTACACTTCAAGTAACTGCTTTAACCTGTAACTGCTTTAACCTGTAACTGCTTTCAGTTTCTGTCAAATACCAAAAAGACAGCATGAAGTGTAAAAGATCCACAGTGACTGTAATCCCAAGTGGATCAGAATGTGGATACTAGCCTAACTCTTAATTTCTTCAGTCTGCTACACCAGCTCTGAAATGAGTAAGGCCCCATCCAAATGTGCATCAGACAAGCTCTACTCAGCACATAGATCTAGGCAAAGAAGTCCATTCAGACAGAGGATGTGGTGCAAGGACACAGCACAAGACCTAGAAGGGAAAAGGGTCACTTTGAATGCCATTTTCAAAAGAGGAGTTGAACTAGAAAATGAAAAAGGCTCTAGGTGGTTTGTTGGGGTTCTTGGATATTTTGTGCTCATACCCTGCCTGCAGCTTGTCACCTGGATGAAAGCACTTGCCCTTCCATAAGCCACTCTGACTTGTACAAGTGTAGTTACCATAGAAAATTCATCAAAGTTGTGATGCAATTAGGGCTTTATTTCTGCATACAACTGTTTGTTAAGATCAAGCAATTAAGTGCATCAGCAAAATAATAATGAAAGAAATGACACAAAGTCTTTTCATCCTACGACAGTTTATGGATCTGACCCTTTACAAGACCCTACTACTTCTCCCACGTCACTCCTGCACAGAAGCTCTGATATCACATGGATTCTCCCAGTCCCCTGCACCAGTGTTAAGATCTCACACCTGGGAGACAGCCACCAATTCCAGCAATTCTATTAACGACCCAAGAAATAAAATAAAGTCCAGTTTATATTAACAACCAGCTACCTAACTCCATCTACCTAACATAGGTTTAAAACCTGATTTGGAGCACAAAACGTAGAGATCCGACACTGGAAGACAGCAAGTCTGTAAGTTCGGGATGACGATGCCCACGTAGCCCGCCAGCCTCTCCGTTCGCAGCCGTACAGAGCCAAAAATACAGCATCGGAGCAAAGTGTGCCTCACGGAAAGCTCAGCCGCTCACCCCTGCCACCAACACCCTCCGGCGTCACCCCGGCCCCGCCGCCGGCCTCGCCTCAACCCGCTCCCCCGGCCCGGCAGAAATGCCCCAATCGCAAATACCATTAAGAGGCGATGATCTGCGCCATCTGTCCCTCGGACTTACCGCCCTCTCCACCCCCGGCGCCGCGCCGGATACGAGCTCAGCGAGCACAAAGCGAACGGGGAACGCACCGGGTGCCCCGGCTCCGCTCCCGCTCCGAACACCCCTCGCCTCCAGAAGGGAGCCCAACCACCACCCCGTGGGCACTGCCCCTTGCTGCCCTCACGGGATCCATTTTGTCGTCTCCCCGTCCTCCTCACACCCTCCCGGTCACTCCCATCTCGCCCCAGACTTCCACTTTCTGCACCCCACGGGGAGCACACCGCGGCTAGCGGTGCCCGGCGCTGCCCCGCGACCACCTGCCCGGGACCCCGTCACTCTCCCGCCCGGAGCGCCCCGGCGAGGCCGCCGGGGGGAGGCAGCAGCAGGACTTTCATAATAATAAATTAGACACTTCGGGGCCCGAGCCCGTCCCAGTGGAAATTCCCGTTAGCGGCAGGGGGTGGGGAAGTCCAGCGCCCAGGCGGAGGCTGATTAAATTCTTCCTCGGGAAGGGATTAGCGGCCGAGGGAGCCGGGGGCAGCCGAGGCGCGGGGGCTGCTCTCTGCCCCGCACCTCTCTGGCACCCCAGCCCGCCCTTCATCACGCGGGGCGGAGGGGGTAATGTTCGCTCCGTCCCCCACTCCGGTAGTTTGTCCTCCGCGCCCGCGGCGGGGCTGAGATCCCGTGCTCCTGCCAGGCGCGCGGGTACCGGCCAGCCCCCCCCCCGCCACGTCCCGCGGCACCTGCTCTCCCAGGAATGAGGGGGGATCGGTGCCCCCATCACCGCTCGCGTCTCGGGACCACCCTCTCCCTTTCAGCCGGCCCCGGGCAGGAGTTCCCCCCTCTCTCTCTCTCTCCCCGCGGCGCGGAGCCCAGTGGCGGAGCTGCCCCGAGCAGGTGGCTCTGCACGAGCGGCCATAAACCACCCCGGGGCACCCCAGCGGCGGGGCTACCTTTCCCTACCCCCTCCCCCTGACCCTCACCACGAAGCGGAGCCTGCCTGCTGCCCCCCCTCCCTCCCTTTTTTTTTTCCCCCCGGCTCTCCCGCCTTCCCCGGGCATCGCCGCCCGCAGGGGAACAAAGAGCCGCAGCCCGGCCCGCTAC
>JBBMKD010000194.1:9191023-9209515 GCA_037834095.1 Argya squamiceps
CCTACACACAGCTGGGTGACGTTGGGCTCGTCACAGCTCTTCAGAGTTTTCTTCTTCTCCTCCTCCTCTTCCTCCTCCTCCTCCTTTTCCTTCTTCTTCCTCCCTCCTCCCATTGCATGTTGCCTTAGTACAGTCCTGCCCTGTGCGGTGCTTTCCCTTTCACCTGGGGATCCTTGGCTGCTGGCATGCAGTTCCTACTTTAAAGTGAGCAGGACAGAGCTTTGTGTCATGGGGGGCACCATGGGGTGGGCACAGGAGGCTGCGAGGAGGGGGCGGCGGGCGAGAACGGCGGGCTGCTGCTGGAGATCATAGGCTCTCCGCTCAACCTCAGCCTGCTGGGCCTCTGTCTCTTCCTGCTCTACCAGATCCTGCGGGGCGAGCGGCCCGCGGCGCCCGCGGGCGAGGCGGACCCGCCGCCGCTGCCCAAGATGAAGCGCCGCGACTTCACGCTGGAGCAGCTGCGGCCCTTCGACGGCGTGAGCGACCCGCGCATCCTCATGGCCGTCAACGGCAAAGTCTTCGACGTGACCCGCGCCAGGAAGTTCTACGGGCCCGGTGAGGGCGGCGGCGGGTGGGGGCAGCGGGACGGGCCCAGCCGGGGCACTCCGCGCCGGGGGGAGCGGGAGGCGGGTCAGGGCCGGTGCTGGCCGGGAGCGCCTTCACTCAGCGGGGATCAGCCCTCCTGCCTGATCCCGTCCCGGTCCAGGTCCCGATGCGGAGGTTTGGAAAGGGCTCGGCTTGATTTTAGCCGGGAAGGCTGCGCGCCCCTGCAGCGCTGGAAGAGCTGCGTGCCGGTGAGCCGGTGGGCAGGGTGACTGCTGCCGCCCGGGCTCCAGAGTAGGGCCCCGGTGTTGCAGAAACTCCGGCTTCGCCAGTTTACGTTGTTTCCTTATTCTTGGTACTCTTCCATGGCAGGCCACAGGTACCATATAGGGTTGGGCGGCTTTGTCGTCTTAGTTTGCGTTTGGCGGGTGGCAGGCTGCACAAGCGAAGTGTTCTCTCAGTGTTGACATACCATTCCCAACTTTCAGTGGGTATCACTCTATTGCATAATATTTATACTGAATACTTGGCAGTTTAGATTAAACTAGCTTTCTACCAGGAGCATAGTTCAAACGTGCAAAGATTGAATAACCTATACTCGTAGAGCAGCCCTTGATGAGGTGGATGGAGTGTGTGCACTCAGGTGAAAGGGTTTTATCACCTCCACGAGGGCAGGAGGTTTTATTTTTATCAGAGGCTGCCTGTTAAAACGGCTGACTGAGGCTTGCTGATTTGTACCAGGATCTGCCTGGCATAACCATTCCTGAGCTGTCCAGACAGCCTGGTAGCTGCAGTAGTGAGCTGCCAGTGCTGCTTAGAGACAAGGAGGAAAATGTAGGAGACACCATGTTTTTGGAAGCATTATGTTACTACTTATGGGCCAAACATAGACGAGACTGTCACTGAACAATGCCAGGCTATAACTTTGCATTCTGCAGCAGTCAGGATGATGTGTACAGCGAGTTAGATGTGCGACTTTGTATTTGTGCAAACTAAAACCCACCTGACATAAGGTCCAAGCTTTAGGTGCTGCCTTCCTTGATGACAGTAAAAGCTGCCTGTTGCATCTGATTTGGTAATTGCTGAATGGTGCACCACAATGTCTGGCTAGTTTGGGTTTTCATTTTAATGGAAAAGATTCTTTTTATTAACTTAGGAAAAAGCACACTCTGGAAGTTGGCACGTGCTCTACAAAAAGCAGAGTTCACATCTAACTTCTTTAAGCTCCTTTTAAAAGAACTTTGAATGTCTCGTTGAATATGCACTATCTGAATTTTTGGCTTGTCATGCAAGCAAATTAATCATTAATGAAGTTTAGCAAGAGTTTATCTTGATGTCTCTGATCTGCTGTGAGTTGCATGTTTTGATCATTTGAGTTCATCTTGCATTTTGTTTTAATAGATGTTTCCTCCAACTTGATAATTTCTAGTAGCTCCACTATATTTGCTGTCAAGCCATCTTTTCATCTCAAGTCAGGAGTATCTGTTAGAAAACATTCATTTCACCCCAGACATAGAAATCCTTCCTCTGTTTCTTATTCCAAGGATGTGTCCCAGTCTGTATGCTTATCCTTACCCTGTTTATATGTGCCATATATATATATATATATTAATACCCATATATATATCTCTCTCTCTTTACCCTGTTTATATGTGCCATGCACCATTGTGTGGTTCATTGTCGTGACGTTTCAGCAAACCTCAGTACCTTTCTCCATGATTTTGTTTCCTTGTCCTCTTCCTCTATTTTTTCTTATTACCAATCAGAATAAAACTTTAAAGCATTTCAGAAGCTTGAGGCACCTGATGCGTGGCTCAGGGTAGAAATTCACCATCTCTTTTAGTTTGGAGACTCTGATCCACGAAGATAACATAGCATCTGTTACCTCTGCAGTAATGCTGCTTATGTTTTTATTTTAAAGAGGGCCCATATGGGATCTTTGCTGGAAGAGATGCATCCCGAGGTCTTGCCACTTTCTGCCTGGATAAGGAGGCATTGAGAGATACGTATGACGACCTCTCTGATCTCAACGCTACGCAGCAAGAGACCTTGAGGGACTGGGAGTCACAGTTCACTTGTAAGCAATTTTAAACCTATTTACAAAGAAATAGTTAACTGGTAATAGGGGAAGCAATAGTTAAAAGGCTGTAACCAGCTGGAAGCATCATATATGTAAATGATGGAAATTGCATACACCAGTAACTAGTATAGTGGAAATGTGTTTTCTTTTTAAATCTAGTGTTGAGACATATACTATAACCAGCTACAATGGAGTTTTCTCCTCATGATGTCATTAGAAATCTCAGTCCTGACCTGATGTGCCCCTACTATTTTGGCCCCCTTCCTGTTTTAATTAAGACTGTTAATCATGCCACACTGAATGGCTGTTTTATTATGCTGACAAGCTCAATACAGTAACCAGAATTGTGCTATCAAATATTTGACTTGAACTGGTGTTAAAATCTACCTTTACAAGTGTTGAGCATCAGGGCTGACAGTGAAGTCCACTCTTCTTATTGCTGTGTTCCTATTAAATATGGCACATAGTTGCTATAAATTGTTATAACAACATTGCTAGTCTGAAATACCTGTAATCAGGGGCTTCTTTTGCTTTGTTGAAGTTGACAGATAGGCTACATAGTATAGCTCTAAGTCCCTACATGTATATGATCTTGGCATTTTTACTTGCTCAGAAGGAGATATAAAATAAATCAGAGGCTTAATCACATAATCGGATAACAGATCCATCTTTATCTGTGGGAGAAAGGATCCCTCTCTGTCCTATTCTTAATACACATTACAAAAAATTAAACCCCCTCCAAGTTGTGTATATGTGTGCACATATGTATGTGCACGTTTAATGGATGTAAATAGTCTAACAATGCCTTTGGTTGAAAAATCAGCTTTGGCATTGGCAAGAGAAATAATCTAGGATTTTGTTTCTTTGGTGGGTGAGTCAATCAGTTTGTGTTTATTCATCTTTTGGTTTAGGCAACAAAATCAGAGTTACATTCACTTCACATGATTCTTACAACAAAAGTAATAGTAGTTCAGGTACTGGTTGATTTCAGCTTTTCTCCTTTTCCCCAGTGTTTGGAACAGGTTGCTCAGAGCGTTTTTATTAAACATAGCCATCCTGTTCATTCAGCAAACAGTTGGAGGAGTTTCAGAAGGTGTCTCTTCAGGGCAGAAAACTTACTTGGATTTTTTTTTCCCCCAGTTAAATATCATCATGTTGGTAAGCTGCTGAAGGAGGGTGAGGAACCCACTGTATACTCTGATGAAGACGAAAAAGATGCCCGGGATCCAAAGAAAGAGTAGATGTTGCAGTGAAGAACAATCTATTTTTGAAGCATAAAGGATAGTTTTTAACATTCCACTTCTGTTTCACAAGGTGCAGCAGCACCAAAGCTTACAAAAGGTCCAGAGGTACCGTGAATGGTTTCTTTTCAAAGATTTCAAATTCAGTGGGAGACTTCTCAAGGTCTTTGACCTGTCTTCCTTTAAACCCACATAATAAGAAGTACACATGACAAATGTCTGTGCAAAAGTAAACTGCAGTTTTGGCAATAAAGGACTATTTTTCTGCTATCACCATTTAGTGCAAAGCAAGTTTTTCATTACCAACACAGCACTGTGGACAAAAGCACATGAATAACTTCACATATGTAACACAAACACCACTAGATCTTCTCTTTTTTAGCTTCTGCAAGATCTGGCCCCTGGATTGTAATTCCTTTAGAAAAGGGACTATATTTTGTTTGTCCACAAAGCATCATGCTCATGTGTTGTGCAATTTGAATCATTATCACGTAAGATATTTTGGCTTTCAAGGCGTTGCATTAGTGACTTACAGATGAAACACTAACTGCTTTTAAAAAAGATGGAGAATTTTTGAGAGGTTAAATCACTTTTAAATATTTTATAAAGACTGATGAATGCTTGGTGTATTCAACATGCATAATTCTGCATAGACTAAAATTCCCTGTTTTCTTTTAAAGCACATTTATAGTGTTACAAAAGTTTAGATAATGAGTGGAACTGGGCATCCCTAAAGGTACACCATGGAGTGTGACTTGACTATTGTTCATTCTATTTTCTTCTTAGTAAAAAGCTCTCCTGTGAATGTTAGTGGAATTATATTAAACCTGGAAAATCAGCTGCTCTTGATTCCTAGGCCTAAAAAAAAAGAAGTTGCTGGTATGGCATGATTAGCAAGTGCTCTTGTACATACACCTTTACCTAGCAGAAAAACATTACTGGTCAACATAACTTACAGAAGTTATGTACAAAATAAAACAGTGTAATGTTTCTGCATTGAGGCCTTGGGTGGTTTGGAATGTTGCCATTAAAAGAATTGGCACAGTCTGATGCATAACCAGCAATGCTATACCTGTGGACCTGACCTTTGAGTTGCTTTTTACTTATTTGCTCTCTTGGCTTACCTCTATACTTAATTACTAGTTTTTTTCTAACTGACCTGCCTCCTACCAGAGAGGGCTGGGCAAATGGATATGACCAAGGAAAAATGTAAATGTTCATCATCCAAAATACTTCTCTAAAGCTTTCTTATAAATTCCAAGATAAGTAATGATTTGCTGATCACTTGTCCAGGTGATTCAGCTAGTGCAGAATATCCAGGGTGCCCTCTATTTAATTTCTCTGGCTCGGCTGTCTGGATGTTTCAATTTGGCAACATGACCAAAATGATGAACTGAGTCCTGAGTGGGAAAGTGTCAATTAGGCAAACGTGCTCGGAAGTGGAGCGCGTTGCACAACAGCAGCTTTCATAAACAAATTGACACCACGTAATAAAGTGCCTGAGACCATCTGTGGTGAGAACAACTGACTCTCCCTCAGTCCCAACACGGTCTTGGGATTTTCTTTTGGTTGCACTGGGCCTTCCAATGAAGAGTGAGGTTGTTAGAGCCAGAGAGATTGTGTAAAGTGGTACTGTATGAACTACCTAACAAAGGTCTAGAGACACGTGTAGACCTTGTCGTGACCCTTGTGTTGCTATTTTATTTTTAGAGACATTTATACTCTTTGCAAACTACTAGTAATGGTTTACCTCAAATTGGAAATGTGCTTTTATTTGTTTAAGGCAGAAAATAAAATACTCTTGCATAATGGTGGTGTTTGTTTTTATTTACTGCAACCAAATGCTGTATTTAATACTCCCCTAATGTTTCAAGTTTTATATTGTCTTTCTCCAATGTGTCACATTATCTAATGCACAGATTGAGTAAAATATGTTCAAATGGAATGCTTGTAAATGCAGTTCACTAGTAAAACTTTAACAGAATATTAAATAGAGAACATGCTCTATTGCAAAAACAGTGTTAGGCAGAAAAAAACCCCAAGTAATTGTTAATAGTGAGCAAAAGCTGGAGCTTTGGAAGGCTATAACCTCCCCTTCAGTGGACCCAATCCCTGACTCTTAAGTTATTCCATAAAGTCTCCCGACGAACTAACACGATTTTAAGTATTAATCTGTACATCAGAACATTATGCATCACAAAGAAAAACAGTAACCAAAATGATGCAGAAAACAGGCAGTAACACAAGACAAAGCTCATTGTTAATACTTCTTGAGGAGGAGGGATGACACTTAGGTAAGACTGTTACTTTTTCAGGGAAAACGGAGAATTTCTTGTGAAAGGAGAAGAAGCATGTTACAAAAGCTGCTCATAAAGCACCAGGCATGGGTTTTGCTTTCTTCTAAAGTGCTGAAGAAAATGGGTAGGTTTTAGCTTCCTTTTTAGTCTCTTCACTACAAATTGAACCCTTGCTTCAACAGTGACTGGCAGCAATGACTATGCAAAAAGAGCCATACTAGGCAGCTTATGAGGCTCTTCCTTAACCAGGTAGAACATGATGACCAATTAAATGCAGAGAATCTCACTAATCTCCCCCATCTGACATGTCCAACACCTGTCACAAAGATCTACTCTAGGATAAATCAAAACAATTGAGTTGTATCTTATTTCCAGCCAGGAAAACCCATACTGCTAACTGCTTTATACAATTCAGATATTGCTTAACCTGGACATCACCTGCCCTTAATCACCTTTATTAGCTCTTACATCCTGCTGTTTCAGTTAAACAAAAAAAGTTCAGTATTGAATGCTTCTGTTGAAAGTTATGTAAGGGGTTTTATGAAAGGTGAGGCATTTCTATGCATTGCCTGGAATCCCTGGATTAAGAAGAAAAGGCTTTATATTATAATTGCTGTATTGTATTTCAAGCAGATGGACTGATTTAGTAATGGGCCTAGTGTATTTCTGTTTTAAAACCAACCTGTAGGATTTTGACTTCAGCATTAAGCCCAAGGTACAACCCACAGGTCACATATTTTCAATGACAAAGCATTGTTCAGCCAGCTTCTCTTCACACCAGCTCTATGAGGAGCCACTTTCACTAGTTCTATACAGAAAATTAGATTTGATGGCAAGATCTGCAGTCTCAGTTTACTCTGACATGTATGAAGTTGGACCCTGTTTCCATAAAAAGCACCCAGCCTCTTGAAACAGCAGCTAGGCACAATAACACACGTCAGGTTCAAACTAAAGGTGTGAAATTATGTCAGAAATGTTCTACATTTCCAATGCTGAACTATATAAATGCTGCTTTTAATGCATCTTTTAATCTAATATATGCTTTAATTGCAAAAACATTTTGTAACTTTTATATCTGGGATGTGACATTTATACCAACTAAAATCCAATCCACAAAGCCATGCATTTTAAGTTTTAAAGCAAGCTGTTACATGCATCTTTAAAGATTAGCCTTCAGGATAATAAAATTATATTAAGCAGCCCTGTGTATGAAAAGGTGGGGCTCATATTAAATGTGCTGACAGGAAAAGAAAATTCTTCCCTGTGAACACAGTGAGGCTGTGGCAGAGGTTGCCAGAAGGAACTGGATGCCCCATCCCAGGAAGTGTTCAAGACCAGGCTGGACACTGCTTGGAGCAGGTGGAAGGTGCCTGTGCCCTTGGCATGTGGGTTGGAACAAGATGGTTTTTAAGGTCCCAATCCAAACCATTCTATGATTTTGTGAAAAGTAAAATTATTTCTTAAACACCTGAAATCAGGTTCTAAATAATGTCAAATAGGAAACACAGAAGTTCTCTTTTGGTATGAAGATTACAATGATGTCTCACATTTTAAAGTGCATGCATATTTTATTAACTAACAACATTATACATGGAATGAGGACTTGGGAGATAAAGCAAATCCTCTATCAGTTTCAGTCAATACAGGTGAACACATGAAGCAATTACAGAAATGGAGTATTTATTTGTTACTGGTTATTGTGACAGCATGGTGATAAAACACTGGAAATTTACACTGAAGGAAATCTTTAGTTCCTTCTCCCCCAGATTAACAAAAAGAAATACTTCCTTACCTGTCACCAAAAGGCCTGTCCATGGGAAATGAGTACTCATGGACACAAAACTGTCTACAGATTGACAGAGGGGGAAGTTTTGCTATCTTTAATCTGCAAATATTGCATAGAGGAAAAACACCCTTGGTATGTCACATCAGTGCAACTGAAAACATTTTACACAGTCAACAAATACAATAGTCCCTCTTCATTATAACTGTATAAAATACTAAAGTGGAGGCTTAAGAGGGGCCTAAATGTTCTCCAAAATAGTCAGAAAATATTTCTGTCAAGAAAATAACATCTTTTTAGATAAAAGTAATAGATTAACAGTACTTTGAATAGCAACCATTTGTCATTCATGATCCTAAAAAGGCACTCAACATCTGAACATATGAATAGAAAGACTGATAAAACCTAGCTTAGAAGCCTGTAGGAATCACCAGTGTTGAAGACTGGGGAAAAACCTATCTACCACAAACAATTACAATTATTCTTTTTTATTACTATTTATTAGAGCAGAAGTTACAAACATGGGTAAGATCTCATGTAATGAAGGCAACATTTTCACATTAACTTCATCTACTAACATGTAATAAATAAAGCATAAAATGAAAGCTGCAATAATCAGTGCATTGAACTTCAAACTCTGTATCTTGCTAAGGGACTTTGTCCAAAAGCAATTGTGTCTGTCTTCTAGATATAGCCAGATGAATAAATATGGATATAACTCAAGCTCCTAGACTGCATTTTCACATTTTTATCTACATGCAGCACAAATCTGGCAACATTTCACAATTCCTCTGGAAAGCATTTGTAAGCAAACTCATACTAAACAGCTACCTTACTATATGTGCCTTCAAAATCTTGTGAATTGTCAACCTGCATTTACACGAGGACTGACAGCAGGCTGACATGCACTGCCCTTTCATTATCTAACACTCAGAGCTTTGCTTAGACAACCATTCAGACTCCTGGAAGCACTACATCGAGCATAAGTTCAGTGAAATCCTTCCTCCCACAGGCCAGCAAGTTTTCAGAAACACTTCTAGAATTATGAATAGAAAGCAAGGATTCTTCTAGTGTGGGTTTTACAGAAGATGGCACTTTTTTCACATTTGGAAATCTATTTTTCTCAAAATTGAGTATAAATGTCTCCCATACCTTCCAGTTCCATCCTTATAACAATCTGATAGAGGAGGCACTATGCTTGCTCTAGGATTAAATTAGGTTTTTTTCCAATTACTTATTATGAGTAAATACTGTAATTTACATCGTTCCCTGCATTCAATCGAAGTGAATCCAAAGATCTCAGTCTGTGTCCTTTCAAGTTCTTTAGCCAGTAGTCCATGAAAGTTTGTTCTAGCTCTGGGGAAAGTTGGAAAGTTTTGGTCCTGTTATCCAAATGCAAATACAGATTCTGCTTTTGTGGCTCACTACACCAGTTATATATTCTAACCAAAGGAACTACCTAAGAAAACAAATAAACAAACAAAACAAAACAAAAAAAGGCAAAAAACCAACACAGTAGTTCATATATCTTTTAATAATCAAAGGGCTTTCTTCTCCCATTTCTTTATAAAAACTTCAGAGCTATAATACAGTAGCTGTTCAGCATCCTCTTCTGGGCTCTCCTCCACAGAAAGTATCTGAGAAGGGGTTTGTCTGAATTATCTCAAGAGGAAATAGGGGGCATCCTCTGACATCTGCATCCACCTCTCTTCTCAACATTAATTTCCTCTCATCTCCTGTAGATTAGAAAAAGTTTCTTGAAATGACTTTGTCAGGTGGGCAGGGAGGGAAAGGGAGGTGGCTGTAAGGGTATCCACCAACCAACTGGAAGCACAGCAAATTGCAAAAAATGCTCTAAGAACAGCCAGCAGCAATCCTGTATGAACATCAGATGCATTGTAGCTATATAAAAATTTAGTCACCTGAGACAGTACTTCCCACACAGCTGTGCCACACACTGAATTGCCTATCAATGTTTAAGTTGTCTAAAGCATGTTGTTACCATGCATGTTGTTAACAGAATAACCACCCATCTGCTAATGGCCAGGGAAGATACTGTGCTACCCAATTAAGTAGACAAATATTACTCTTGAGCTGCAGCTGTACTGAGCTAAACTGAACAAACCCTTAACTGCAGAGAAGTTGCACTGGGTTTTTTTATGCCATGCTTACACCTTTTAAAACCATTCATCACTGTAAGAATTGTGGCAACCTCACCTGCCACAGACCTGTCAAATTCAGTCCCCTTAAGCTGTGGTGTCCCTCTCTCTCACCTCTCCTCACAAGGGTCTCCTGAAGGGGTGAGCCATCATGAGGGGTAACATCTGGTGCTGCCATAGAGGTGTGATGTGCCTTGAATTTCACTTTTTTATGCAACATTTTCTTACATTTTCTCTGTATCTTTCTGAGCGACTCCAGCTGCATGCAACTGTCCATCTCTGAAAAGCCACATTCATCAGACAAAAGATTAGAAGAAAGCTTTTTTTGCTTTTTCTTCATTTTATGAGCATTTTTCTCCTTTTCCCTGGATTGTCTCTCACTTTTCTTTCCTTCATCTCTTAATTTACTACTAGACCTCTTGTACGGTTTTTTAAGTTTAGGTTCACACTGCCTTGCCAAACCCTCACGGACAGAGTTAGAACAGGAGTTACATTGGCTGATTTCCTTCTCTTGACCTTCCAGAGCTACATTTTTATGGTAAACCAGTGATTTTCTTTCCCTGGCTCTTGCAGACAAGCACCCTTTATTACAACTGCTGTAAATTTCTTCATACCTTCTTTCTGCTCTCTTCACTGAGCCACCATGTGTCTCTCTAAAGTACTCAGAATCACTGATCTCTTCCAACAAATCCTTTAATCTGCAAGCAGATCTACATGTTCCATATGGTACAGTGCCTTCATGACCACCATCTTCTTTTTTGAACTCCTTATTATGAGTAACAGTAGTGCACTCCAAAGAATGATGCAGTCCAGCATATGGTAAGTTATCAACAGTGAGTGAGTCATTCCTCTGCACTTGCAGCTTTTTTGCAAGCTTGCCCCCATGGACCTTGCTTTCTAACACTTTGTCTCTTGACTCAAGTTCCCCAAGAGTGACCACCAGCCTATACTTACTATCACTACTACAGTTTCTCTTGTGGAGGTTGTGTACAGGACTCACTTCTCTGAAGTGCTGACCATGTTTGTCACTCAAGCTGATGTCAAACCCACTACCATCATCAGACACCACTCGCTTCCACCGGGACTTGCTGGCAGTGTTTTTTGGCTCTAAGCAAACACGTGCATAGTGTGGTGTCTGGTAGTAGTTTAGTAAATAATGGATGAATTCATCAGTCTCATAAACCTTCCGCTTTTTGCAACCATCTTCCTCAGACACTGTCTGTGTGTGAGCTACATCCACAGGTGAGTGGTGCCTTCCACGGAGAGGTTCGATGACCCTGCCATCCTGGGTGACTGTGATCAGCAAGGGCCCACAGCCCTTGGAGGAGGAGTCGCACACATCCCTGCCAGGCAGTCTGTCACAGCTTGGGGCTGGAGAGGCATCATTTAAAATTGTCCTGACTATCTGACAAGCAGGTGCATGGAAGTTACTCACATCTCCTTCCTCACAACATAAACCACTACCTTTTTGGGTTAACGGGCACTTAAACTCCTTACATTTCAGCTCTTTGTCCGTACGATAAAGGGAGTTAATCAGCTCCTGCTGAATGTCTTTAAATGCTGTTTCAGAAAATGAATCATCCTTCTTTATATCCAGTGAAGGATCCACTTTTTGACTTGCCAACTGTGAAACCAAGAAAATAGAAATTTATTTAACACACCACATTCATAATTAAGAAACCCAATGTCAGATGTAATGGGGTCCTAAATTCATGCAGAATGGCAAGGGCAGCCTCTAACTTCAGTTCATAGTAAATTACAGTCCTTTGGAAATCTTTTACATTAAGGATTGGGAAAAATACACAGTTGTTAGAAGCTGCAAGCAAATTATGCACTTCAAATAAAGGAGACAAAGCCATACTAGAAATTAAAACCCTTGTTTTCATCTGAAACCTTTTTTTGCCCAAAGCACTAAACTTAATCTGCAAACATTAATCTGTGTGCAGAACATTCAAATTTTTATCACTTCTCTGCTGACTTTCTCAAGACATTATCTGAATCAAACTGAAATAAGCCTTGTAATAAGTGCTGGCCAAGAAAAGAGAAGAGGCAATTAGAAATGCAGCTGGTATAATCTGTGCCAGTTTAATTCACTCACTTGTAAACCTGAGACCAAAACAAGCAGAGAGAGCATCACTTACGTCCCCACTCTAAAATTCCTTGCTTGCAACACTGGATCAAGTCTAATAAGAGCTAATAAAGCCTTTCCAGCCCTATTTTTAATTCAGTAAAGACAAGGTCTTGAAAAAGCACCAAAGGCAAAGTTTCTGGGTGAAAATGCACTATGTTTGCTCTCAGGGCAAGACTGAGAGCAGATTGTCACAAGACATGGGCCTCAGGCCTTCTCAGTGTTCAGTCAGCCCCAAAGCAGTCTTCTGAACAGCATCAAGATATCAAATGTCTAGTGAATTATTCAAGCTCTAATAAATATCCTTAAAAATTTAAAATATGTTTTAAAATAGTCTTACTTTCACACGATTTAACAGCACTGTAAGCAGTCTGACAGACTCCACTCTTCTCTGAGCTAGCAGGGATTTCCTTTCTTCCCATTCAGGCATATTCTCTGGCCACTGCTGTTCTTCAGCCGGTACCTTCTGCTGCCTTGGGGGATGTTCCTCATCTCCATCTATCTGCCTCTCTTCTCTCCTCTCGGGCTTAGCTTTCCTTTTTCTCTCTTGAACTTCTTTTCATCACCACGTCTTTTTCTAGGCAATTATCAATATGGGACAATTTAGATGACACTTGTTTCACATTTTGCATCCTGGGGAATTGGATGTAAGTCTTTGAAGTGCTAATAATATGCAAACAGTCATCAAGAATCACATGTGGCTAACAAGGAATCTCATTCGCTTAAATAACATTTTGAAAAAAACATAAATTACACACAGCCAACTGATCCCCACAGTTAGAAAGTTGTCTCCTCAAACAGTTTGTGGGGTTTTTTTATAAGCACTGCCAAGATAACAGCATTACATGATTGTTTGTCCCCAAGGACACAACTACAGACTAATCATTTGGATCTGATTCTTAAATTAACAAATCTCCCCTACAGATTAGCATGAAGGTCCCATTTAAGAGGTATTACAAGAGCAATTCAGGGGTTATCACTGAGCAAGGCTTACCCAGAGCCAAGGCCTTTTCTGCTCGTCACACACCCCACCAGTGAGGAGGCAGGGGGTGAACAAGGAAATGGGAGGAGACACAGCCAGGACAGCTGATCCCAACTGACCCAAAGAATATCCCAGACAATATGGCCTCATGCTCAGCAATAAAGAGAGAGGAGAAGGAGGACAGAGGGGGCAGTTGGAGTGATAGTGTTTGCCTTCCCAAGTCACTGCTACGTGGGTTGGAGCCCTGCTGTCCTGAGGAAGTGGGGAATGAATTCCTTGTTTTGCTTTCCTTGCGTAAGTGGCCTTTGCTTTAGCTATGAAATAGCCTTGATCTCAACTCTCATGTTTTCTCACTTTTGTCTTTGTGATTTTCCTCCCATCCCACTGGGGAGAGGGGGAAGAAGTGAGCAGCTGTTGTAGGACCACAGCAGGCTATTTTTTGGAAAACTTTGCCCTGTAGGAAGTACCTCTACCAAATAATCAACATGACACATCACAAAAACCTCCAGAAAATTCAAGGAACAGTGTTCACACAGATGAGTGTTTTAAAATAGTTTTTTAAGAAGTACTTGAATGAGGAAGAATTAGCAACAGAAGCATAGCAATGCTTTTAGAGACCTATAATTAGATTCACTGTGCCCTGGATTCTAAGTGTCTGGATTTTTCAAGAAGGTGCATAACATGATTGATTACTAGTGACAATTTAGGTTGCCATCCAAACACATTATCCAAAGAATTAAAACTTCAGTATACTACTACTACTCATATGCAAATTTAAGAACACTGCACTAAAGATAACAATAAAAAGTAACATGCAAAAATGGGTAGAGACAGAAAAGTATTAGTTTCATAGCTTTGGATTTTCCAGCCAACTGGGAGGCACTGAGAAATGTACATCACAATAATTTTATTTTGTGGCATAGAACATTGATTTAAGATGTTAAGAGCATAAAGCAATACAAAAAGCCCACATGCAGAACCTTAAGGAATCAATCCTCAGAGCAATTTGAGAGCAACAGCTCTCTGATTTCACAGTAGGCCCACAGAATCATAGAACAATCCAATCTGAAAGGGACTTTGGCCTATCTCCAGTCCAACCTTTCTCATAATCCAGACCCCTGCATCTGATGTCTTACATGCAGAATTATCATTTTGGTTTTCTTTCCAATATATAAATTAACAACTGCATAGTATTGTTTCAATTTCTCCAACTCCTGTTTCCTCAAAGCCTGGACTTTTACACAGCCACTCTTCCTGTATTTTACTTGGTATGAGGAAGTGTAACAAACCTCAAGAAAATGGGACATTCTCTAAAAATATACTCTCATCTTTCAACCCCCTATCTTTTCTTCTCCCTTTTTTTTAATTTGCTCCTGTTCTTGCAGCTTAAATCTTTCCAGGCTTCTCTGTCTTATGGCTCCTTGACTAAAAACGTCTGGTGTGTCAAAAGCCACCTGTCACAGAAGCAGCAGAACCAGACTTAGCAGCCCAGTTTGCTGTGTAATTCTACAAACACAAACAACCTGCTGAGCAAGTGAGAGACCCCAGGTGACTACCAAAATACCACGACACTCGTGAGAATGCCTCTCTCTACCCTGACACACCAGAATTTTTGAAGAACATACTGGGTTGTCAGTCAAGCTCAAACACACCTCTCCCAAATGTCTCCTCCTGCTGTGACATCAGGGGCTCGCAATCTCACACCACACCTTCGACCAAACCCATTCCTTGTAGTCTTTTCTGGGGACTCAAAGTTCAGCATGTTCAGCACAGCATTCCTAGTTGCAGGAGACATGCAGTTCTGCAAAAACTAGAGTTCGCTGACACTTAGAGCAACATCTTTTGGATCCAATGCTTGTTTGCTTGCTTAAAAGTTGATGGATTCTGTTGATATGTGCTGCATTTCATCAGCTTCAAATGCCCAGCCTGAGCACATTAAAAGGAAACACTCAAGCAAGCTGTTCAAGGTCTATCTATGCTGAAGAAATAAGTAATAGGAAGTATTATTTCCAACATAGAGGGATATTTCAGAGTCACAGTTTCGAAATCACCATCTGGGAGAAAAAGATAAAACAGGGTACTCCCTAGTAAGTGCTTATGGAGGTAAACCAATAGGCTGCTGAAATGAAGCTTACAGGTTGTACATTTTCTTTTATAATGCAACACTAGGGATAACACTTCAATAGATTCATCTCTCAATACACTTTAAAAAAAAGGTACAGAGAAAAGAATAGGTACCATTTTCTAGCCAAGAATCACTGTCAGCTGCTACACCTACTTCATATTTAACAACAAGAAACTAAGTATCCTTCAGGGTCTCACCAGTTCCTGAGATCATTTCCCAGTTTCAGTACCAACTACACTGAAAATACTGACAACCTTTAGCTTACCCAGAGAAACTTTTCAGGAAATCAAAACAGTATAATGCTGGGTTTTGATTAAAGGAGTTAAGTTCAGATACCGGAACTCCATATATCAGTATACCTACATCTAGTACAAACAGGATAATCACACAGGGCTTTTTTGCCCCTCACATGCTTAATTGTCCAAAAGGTATACAGAGAAGCTTCCACTGGTTATTAAGGACTTTTTAGGCCTAAATTCAAGGAAAAAGAAGCAAGTTGGGAAACCACCATCTGCCAGTTTCTTCCACAAAGTCTCAGCACCTAGTTACAGGTAAAGCTTAGTGTATTTTAATGCTGTCCATATGCTGTATTTTTCTTTATTTTACATGTATCATTTTAACACAAATACAGACTAAATTAAGTGGAGAAAAAAAGATACATATACAAAGAGAAAGGCAAGAGTGCCACATAGACGCTTCCACTGAAGAAACATGGAAAAAAAGTTTGTAAGATGGTTTTCATAGGTACAAATCACACCACTAGTACTTGAAAAATGCCTGTTTGCTTTCAATATAGGCATGTACAAAGGAAGAGAAGCACAGAAACTGTTTGATAAATGAGGGTGATTACACTTTATTGAGAATGATGAAAAAAAAAACCCCACATATGTACTGGAGAAAAATCTAGTGCAATTAACACTAACATGAAATAACCAGGAATCTCTGGAAGCAGCAGCTACAGCAAAGACTGCAGCACTGAATCGCTCCCCTTAGGGAACTGCTGCCAAATGCACTCAGAATTAACTGGAACTTTGTCAGGCAAGGCTGAATCTCTCAGGATGAATTTCTGCACACAGCTGTGTATGTATACAGGCACATCTTCAGTGTGTCATCTAAGCAAAGCAGATACACAAAGTACTTTCTACAAAACTGAAGCCGTGAGTAATCTCTGGAGTCCTTTCTGCCCACTGTGCAATAAGATAAGGAGCTTCCTAAAGCTTTCCACCAAGTTAGTGCCAAATTTCTGCCACCCCATTAAGATTTGTGGTGCAGCAGGACACTGTTGTTACAACCTGTAGAGATGTGCATGTCAAGCCTGCAGACCATCTGGTGTACACAAAATCTTGTTCTGTTTTGCAAGAACATCTTCTATTAAACCAACTGATATATTATCCTGCCCTTCTAAATCTTCTTTCGTTTATATCCTTACACCATCACGGCTGCAACCATCTTCCTACTACTGCAATAAATCACCTAAAAGCCCTAAACTCTCTTCTTAGAGCTGAGTAAGCTATAGTGGTTTGCTACTGCACACCACTACCCTTGCTCTTCCCCACTTGTGTTCATAGCCAGGAGCTCTTCAAGCATCAGAAATTTATTTCTCACTACATTACTGTGTACAAAGCACAAAATTATTTACTGGCTGATCCACTGAATTGCTGCTCAGCAGCGTGGCCTCTTGGAATCAACCATGACATATCAAAAAGCCACTACCTTGACTTTAACCTTTGCAACTGACAAACACAAGGAATTTGACATTCAACCCCTTTATCAAATTATTATTTCCTTTTGGCCATTGTGCCACAGTAAAAAAATTTGGAACGCATCTGCCCTTGCACTAGGATTTACTGCAATAACGCAATAACTGCAGGCTGAACTGTCCTTATCTTACAACACCCTAAATTGTTTTGCCTGAGTTCATACTTTAAAACAAACACTTTAGGAAAAAAATTAACAGCCTGGCAATATCTAACCTGAAACACTCACACAGTCCACAAGAGCAACATGCAAGTAGTGGGAATAATTGTTCCAAAGGCACCCCTCACATTTGCTCACTGTACTGCTAGCTCAAACAGCTCTCATCATCTCCAGTTTCCCAGCTGGTCACTCATGCTAGGCCCTGGGCCATCACAACAGTTTCAGAGACCATACCTTCAACCAGGTCAGGAAAGAGGGTTATTTTGAAGAGGGGAAAAAAAAAATCATATTTTGATATTTTGCTAGGTTCCTTTTCAGACATTTTGTTTTCTTCTCTCAAAAACAGTGTAGCCCCTGAGCAGTTCCACCAGCAGAGGTGAAGTCAAGCTTAAGGCAAAGGAAATATTTTAATTCTTGAGGCAGAGGTGGGTATGCAGGAGCACTACAAGCTAATGCAATGTGGCAACTGTATGTACTGATCCACGTCAGTAGAGTTTATCATGGAGGGGAAAAAAGGCTGAGGTTGTTTAGCCTGGAGAAAAAGAGCCTCGGGTGGGGGGGGACCTTATGGCTCTCTACAATCACCTGAAAGGAGGCTGGAGCCAGGTGGAGGTCGGTCACTTCTCTCAAGTAAAGTGAGAGGAAACGGCCTCAAATTACATCAGAGGAGGTTTAGATTGGATATTAGGAAAAAAATCTCCACTGAAATGGTGATAAGGCATTGGAAGAGGCTGGAAACACCGTCCCTGCATATATGGCGCTTGGAGACATCGTTTAGTGGTAAACACGGTAAATGTTACTGGTTAGACTCTGTGATCTTACAGGACTTTTCCAACCCGAGTGATTGTATGGCAAGCACTTAACAGAAAGTCACTTGCAGAAGTTTAAAGACGAGCTTTAAACTGATTTTTAACGAATGAGTTTCTGATTTTTAACAACTGAGTTTATCAGCCTGCTCTATGCAAAATTAACTGAAAAGGAGCGATGATCAGAGTGCCGCTGCCCTCACGAATATTGCAATAAAGGAGCGTTTTGAAGCGAACACTCCCAGCACCGCTGTGCTCAACGCTGTCTGAGGTGAGGACAGAACAAACCGCCAGCCCCAGCCCAATGGAGGGAGCCACTGAAGGCCTCGGTCCCCGAGCTCCGGCAGCGCCGCAAGCCGGGTGCCGGCAGCGCCGGCCGAGGGCAGCCCTGCGGGCAAGGCCCAGCGCTCGGCGGCTGCAGCGGGAGCCAC
>JBBMKD010000194.1:9234830-9261433 GCA_037834095.1 Argya squamiceps
ACACACGCACACACCACAGCAGCCGCGCTGGCTTTCGCGTTTTTTATTTAAAATTTACATGAAAGTTAGAAAGGTAACAGGCGGAACAGTGCTGGTTCCTCAGTGTTTGCCGTGTAAATACAGAACGCGGTGCCGTTTTCACACACTTGCATTTGTAAAAAGGGAACGGGGCCGGCACGGGACGGTGGCTCGGGGAGCATGCGGGGCGCGGGCAGGGCAGCACCGGGGGGCGAGCAGTGCCCGGGCGGCTCCAGCCCCGCCGGGACACTGCAGCGGGCACGAATTCATCCTTACACCAGCCCCAGCATCGCCTCTCCCCGGCACTGCCAGCTTCTCCTAACTTTTAAAGAACAAGAGGAGGTGGAGTTAGGAAAGAGAACGTACCACTTGATTCACGTCCACCAGCCAATGGGGCTATCTTAACAGGATGGTGGGACACAGGAGGACACCAGTGAGAACACACAGTTCTTATTTTATTTCTTTGATAAAATTAAATATTTCGTGGCTGCCAACAGAGCAAGTTGCACCATGTTTGTATTTCCTTTGATTCTGAATGCACGGTTTCCAAAACCAATCAAACAACAGTATATTGAAAATATTCCTTAGGCTTCACCCCTCAGGGAAGCCCGTGACATTTATATTATTAAAGACAACATTAGAAAAAACATATGCCCATAACAACGTTTGAAAATGTATTCGCTACATCATTAGTCCCAACATCACATTTCTGTCGCTCTTCAAAATTCCAGGTCATCAGTTCCCCCCGCATCACCCTGTCTTGTCACACAAATTACAAGACACTTCAATTTTAAGTATCATGCAAGTCAGTAAAAGAGCTTCTTTCCAAGACACTAACACTTAGATTTGTTCCCCCCTCCCCAGACATAAGACCCTTAAACTCTTCTAGAAGTGGCAGTCTTCTCCCTCAGACACAGTGCAGCTGGCGAAGACAGATTAAAAAAAGCTACAGAGAGAGAAAAGGGGAAAAAAGAGAAAAAACAGAAGATTAGCAAAAAAGAGAAAGACATTCAAAAAGCAAGACAAAGAGATGCAACATGGAAACAGCCGACAGAGGAGAGATGGAACCTCCTTGTGGTACCTCAAGTAGTTCAGAGAAATCATAAAAGTAAAAACCTTTTTTTCTTTAAAGTCTTTTAAAACATTTCACATAACTTTAAATAACATTCTAATAAGGTAAATGGTCAGGAGGAACAGTGACCTGCAGTATGGTAAAAAAGTCACATTCAATTGTACTTTTAGCAGATTATCTAGAAATCATTGACAGATTAATATTGACTGGTTTTGGGAGCATGGAAACATTCAAAAGTAGAGGAAGAAGAAAATACTCAAATCATTTTAACTTGCTAAAAAAAATCCCAAACAAACCACAAAGTAATCAAAGAGCTCTAAGGGATATGAAATTGTATTTATGGTGAAACAGAATACCTGAGAAAATACACGGCAATCAAGAGTTTGGACTGCCTTGACTGCTGGGAACCGAGGCCAGGCCATGGTTTGACCTGGGGCTGCTGCTGTGAGCAGGAGCCAGGCTGTCCCTCTGCTGAAACTGCTCCTGAGCCTGTGGCATCACCCAGAGAACTGCTCAAGTAAAATCTCAGCAGCAGCTGGCACTAAACAGCATCACCTATCAGGGCTAGACCTGACATGTGCTTATCTTCTAAAACCCCAGGATCTGGAGGGGGTTTGTGCAGGCTGCCTGGCAGCACACATCTGATCTTTCAGCAGGGGCAGGATGTGTGGATTCACCACATACAGAGCACTGAGCCTGCCCAGAGCACGACTGGAGGATCGGGGCCACAACAACCAAGTCTAAAATGGAAACGAGGATTTACACGCTAGTCTTCAGATAGCATGAATTAGCAAAAGAAAACAATAAAAGCAAATGAAAAAAGATAGATGATGTCATGAAAATGACACCAAATATAATGAGAAAAGAGTGTTTTATCTCTGAACTACGTGATAATTAAACTAAGATGGTGTTGTCATTTTAATGTCATCAATAAATATATTTAAACTGTTTTGTTATTTTGCCAGCAAAAATAACTCAGAGAATTCATTTCCATATCCCCTATTTAGCTGGGTGGAACAAGACCAGGAAAAGGGAGAATCCATTAATTGTAAGGGAAAAAAAATATGGCAGGATTTAAAGTTGTAGCATCCAGAATCTTGTTATGACTAATTTTACATTGTTTAATAAAAGCAAACACCACCAGTACATAGTACAGACAGAATCAAAACGAGGACATAGGAGAGAGCAAGGATAACACCCTGGAAAGGTCACAGCTGAAATGCTGTCATGTTTTATTAGACCCTCCGATTTAACAAGTAAATGAAGGTCCATTCCAGGCCATTGTATTCAGGGGTAATTACTCAGTACAGAGCCATGGGTTACTGTAAAAGAAGGGCAAAGAAAACAAAAAAACAAAAGAAGAAAATGTTAACCAGAATTCACTGTCTGATGAACTCTTTATTTAAAAACAAAACTCAGCCAGAAATACACAGAGAAGACACTTGCAGGCAAACCACAGTTGCACAGTTAGCCAGAGTGAACTCCTGGCCCAGTGAGCAAAACACCCTCCTTTTCAGCGCAAATCTTGCAGTGAAAACAAGGTTTTTGCTGAATAGAAAATATGAGAAGAAACCTGTCAACATCTGTACAGTTTCAAAGAGATGCCAGATAAAAAAAAAATTAAGGTAGTATTTTTTTGCATTGAAACCAAAAATTGTTGGAATCACTGAGAAGAAAGTCAATGAAACAGCATCGTCTTTCTTCAGAAACACTGATATGTACAGCAAGGTGACCAGCTTTCCCTGAGATTGGATCCAGGATGTGCATCCAGGTCAGCACAGTGAGAAGGAGACCAGGCAAGAGATCCTTCATAACCCCTGCAGCATTCAGAGAACACTTAGTTGCAACCCATGGATCCAAATTTGAGATTTCCTCAAGCATAGGAACTAGAGGTTTGGACTTAGGCCCATGCCTGTGAGGATGTCAAGTTTTGCAAAAAGTCCTTGAAAGTAATTTGAGTCACAGATGGCAGCACAGGGGGTAATGAGGGTTTAGGGACAGCAAATTAACATGGGAAGAGGGCAGCCAGTCTCTGGAGGAAGCACATCCCACCCCACGGTGGGGTGCACCCACAGCAGGAGCTAAATGCACCTCCCAAGCAGCTCTAACAGCATGGAGCAGGGAAAAGCTGAGCAATGGGAGAGGGGACACTTGCCCAGGAGCAGTGGGTGTCCTGCTGCTGCCCAAAGGGCAGGAGGAACCTGGCAGGAGCCCCTCTGGCCAGGCAGGGTCCCTCACAAGAACAACCCCGGCAGCCAAGAGCTCTGGATTAACCCCGAGTGGTGAGCGCAGGAGGGGAGCAATGGGGAAGGTGAGCAAACAGGCACAATGGCACAGCCGAGGGTGGGGCATTCGCCTCTGGGGCCAAGGGAAAGGTTCTACAGGAAACCTGAACTGAAAATGAAAGAAAAAGGCAGGTTAATGGTTTTATGGATTAATGACAAAAAACAAAAAATAAAAATACAAGTTTTCCTAGGCGCACGCACACACAAAAAAGAAAATGTTGCTAAGTGTTAATAAGGTTTAATCTGACTACAAAACATGCTTTATGCAGACACACACACACACTCAGCAGTGGGATGAACCAAATTTATTTTCTGAAACAATCCTTTCATCGTTTTGCATGCTACAGGACTTATCAACTGTGACTTGTTTGTATCCTTGCAAAAAAGTGAAGCCCTGCAACACTATGAATCAATATGGAGAGTGTTTTTCTAAATCCTGGAAAAGTACCATATATACATATTTAATTTAGCAATGACAAACGCCCATTGAAAAAGGCACTGTCTGCATTTGTGTAGTGGGAACAAAGAACTTCATTTGATTCAAAGCCCAGCACACAACAGCGTACAGTTATGAGGACTGCCAAAAGCAATCCAAAACCAACAAAAATCAGTAATGTTCACTCTAACTGCACTTTAGCTGTGCCTTCGTACTCAGCACCAGAATGAACACTGTTATTCTTTGAGCTTATTTTTCCACGTTAGAGCCTGATAAGCAGAGAATTGTTCTTTTCATTGTTCTACAGTTACCACTGGCAGCAGAGACGTTCATTCAACCAGACAGCTCAAGACGACTGCAAGCGCCAGTTCGAGGCAGTGCAAGACCCCTCTGCAGCTCTTCTGTTAAGTGGAAGGTCCCATTTAAATTACATTCAAATGCCTCTCACTGGCAGCATAATGTTTACTTGCTTTTCCATTTCCCTTGGTGGAGTTAAGAGGGAAGGAATCCTGGAATCAGCTTCTACCAGTTCAAGGGTAGACCATAATTTAGTTGGGACTATCTGGGAGAGAATGTAAGTCTTAGCTTTGTCTGCAGGGAAGGGTGGGCTCAAGGGTGAGGTTCTTTATAGTTTCTTTCCTCCCTTCTCTGAGAGGCCTGTGCACCTCAGCCTGGGGCACTGTCACACTTGCCTTCAGTAGTGAGTATTGCTGCTCTGTAAAGCAGCAAGATATTCCTGTGGGAGGTTTCCTCTTCCTCTCACCAAAGAATCATCAGCAAATTAAAAATGCTCAATTAAACCCACTCAACCTAGCTGTAAGTAGACCACTGTCATTAACACTTTAACTAATAACCCTAATGAGGATGATAGAAACTAGTCTTGCATCTACCTTCATCTTCACTGTAACCACAAGTTAACATTACAGCTTGGAGGAGTGGGAGGAAGGGAGAAAAAGGAAGAGAGAGACATTTTCATGGCTAGCTGGGCTGTATCATCAGCACCACATCTCCATAGCAATTGTTGCCATAGTATCAACGTGGCCTGTGTGATTACAGAATATAATTTATTTTTAAGAGAGATGGAAAAAAGAGAACAGAGCCAATGAAGTGCAGGGAAGATTTAAAAGGAAGAGGATGTAATCCTTATTTTTCTGTGTTCCATATCCTGAGTCTCTGAATTTAATTTTGCAGAGTCTTTAAAGATAATTACATACTTTTTCTACAACTGCACATCTAGAGTGACTGGTAGAGCACATATAGTGGGGGTGAAAGCAGAGGAAGACAGAGATAATACTTATAAGCTTCAGGACTTGCACATAGTCTGCTTTTTTAGGAAAGGTAACTGATCCCACTGTGAGGGTCTATTAGTTAATGACGCTTACCAGGACAATGTGCCTCATGCACCATGCAGCCAAACAGCAGCTAACTGTAAAACAGCACACATGTAAGACCTAATAATGATGATAATGATGTAACAACAACAACAAAAAAATCAACTGAGTCATGATTAGTGCAAATTACAGAGCTTAGGTTTAAACAAGTCACATGTGAAAGAAAAAGGCTATTGTACTGCCAGCCAGTAGTAAACAAGCTACACTTAAGCTCCAGCTTGCAAAATTTATGGACTGTTAAGAAAAAAAATATGATCTAAATACTGAAATCCATTATTAAGGACTATCAGAGAAGTTGCAGAGCAAAGAAAGCAGCACCATTTCTAGCACAGCAATTTTCCTGGAGGCTAAAGAGGCTCCCTATTATCTTCCCAAGCTTCACTGAAGCACTGACCTATCTCTGTCATGGAGTTTTCTGTGCCCTTAACTGACAAGGATAGTACCAAAGCTTTTCCACATCAACGTGCTTGGTGTCAAGGGGATGTTCTGAGATAAGAACCACTCCAAGAACCAGAGTTTGACCTGGGTCACAACAACTAACTGCTGATACTAATAGGGCTGTTGCCTCCCTTTTCTGCATTCCTGACCCTGACTGATCTCAAGGCTGAAGTCTGCAGTCCTGAGTGAGCAGATGTCTAAGGGCTCTAAGCATCAAAGAACTCAGCTGGGTATTCCTCACACAGTCCAGGCTGGAGAGAGAAGTCTGTCCCCAGTCAGTCTCAGACTCCTCAGTATGAGAAGGTATTAAAACCCCCTGAAGGTGATTCAAATGAACAAATCAAAATAGGCAGTGGAAAAAGGAATGGGCAAGTGAGAAAAGGGCAGCACTAATTGCTCATCACAAAAGAATGTTCATGTTGAAGCAGCTTCAGCTCTGAACTAAAAGACTAAACCAGGATCTTATTCTTGTAATTGGGTCTTTCCTCCTCTGTTTCATTTGATCCCCACCTTAACAGCCACAGGCTTTTTCCCTGACAAACAGTGCTGTCAGCACTGGGCATGCCCCATACTGTCCAGTTTAATAGCACTTATTAAGACTTCATAGTGCAGGCAAGGATTGCCCCAGGGCTGTGCAGAGCGGGGATCATGGCAGTGGTACAAAACCAGACCCCTGTTTGTCTGCACACCACTCTCTGCACACCTGCACAGGTGGCACAGCACTCCTTTTGGGAAATGTACCACAGTAGGGAGGGAGCTGCTCACTGCTGGAAGAACTGGGAGATCTGTTTCACTCTACAGCTGGCTGCTCTTGAGCAACTGCAGAGCTTCAGCAGCCTGGCACCGGCACTGCAGACAGCCCAGATCCAGTCTGGGCTGTCACACCAGTCCCTGGCATGGGGAACCCCTCAGCTACAGCCCTGCAGTATCTCCCACTGCTTCTGTGGAGGGCAAAAAGATGGCTTAGGACAGGAGAAGAGTACTAGTGCTAACAAGGTGCTATGACTTGTCCCCTCATTTTGCAGTCTTATATTCTGCAGATTCCAGAATTCAAGACTGTTAGTCTTCCTGAGTAATTTCCACTATCTTCTCGACCTAAACAAGTAAGAAGCTGAGCAAGAACAGGCTCCTCTCTGAGGGTAACGGGACATCCCTGCTACCCACACCTTAGCCTTGGCAGCTAATATGGTTCCACTTCTTTAGAAGCACTGAGAGACCAAGGAAGGAGCAGGGAATCTTGGGGAATGAAAAGTTCATCCTCTTCCATGCTGTCAGAAAGCGAAGAGGGAGGTTAGTACTGCTCTCTGCTCTTCAGGATGACAGCAAATGTTACATGCTTCCAGATATGGCTCAGCCTTATTTATTAGGGATTAAATCTGGCTGCAAACCTTCCCCTGGTAAGGACTGGCTATGTTGCAGGGAGGTATGACCACCCAGAAAAATAGTCAAGGAGAACAATTACCAAAAAGCAAATACCTCTGGGTTAGCAACTTACTTTTTCCTTTCCTTATCCCTTTTAAGAGTTTGTGATCCTCCAGCCTGCTGAGCCTGTGACTGAAGCAATTCAGCTGCTGTCTTCCTTTGTTTGAATGCATTTACTTCATCATCCAGAGACTTCTTCTTGTCCTCTAGCTTCTTCTTCTCATCCTGATGCAATTTCTTCAGGCGATCAAACTTTTCATGCAGCTGAAGGGAAAGGAGAGAGGTGAGCAGGATGCAGCACTACCAGACATTCTGTTCACAGGAAAAGAGGAAGTTGGAAGGATCCCCTGAGATCTGAACCTTTGAGTCTCCATTGGTCTCCACATCATTTCTAGCTCCTGAGCTGTAAGTGCCCAAAGGGCAGGGAACAGCCTCCTTCCACAACAACTTACAGGCAGTATTCTAGTAATGCATCCTTGTGCAGACCAGGAACAGAGGATTGGGAGAGCACAAATGTAAAAAAAAAACCCTAATCCATCTCCAGGAGTTTCTGCCTTATTCCTCTTTCAAGGTCAGTAAATCAATGTGCTAAGAAAGTTGTACGGGTGTATTTTTTGTAAAACAAGTTCATCTCAAGGGCTGCTTCTCTCCTTGACTTTTACCACACTGCACCTCTCCATCAGAATCAAGACTCTGGCCCTTTCCTGGTGCAGTAAGTTGCACAGAACAAGCACTGTGATTCAGTTTTGTCCTACAGACAGAACACTTTAACATCCCCATCCAAGCTAAACCTTAGACCTCTTGGCAAGAAAGTCCTAAACCACACTCTGCAGAAAGTGCTTTGGCAACAACTACCTACTTGGGAGTGAATCTATCACTCACAGCTGTGAAGACACAAGTACTGCAGTCTTTACCTCTTTTTCAGCCTCCTTCAATTCTGCTTCTTTTTCCTTGACTCTCTGGACAAACATCTGTCTCATTGCCTCTTCCTTTTTCTGCAGTTCTCCCAGAAACTCATTTCTTTTGGCTTCGTAAGTTTCTTGTAAGCTGAAAAGGAAGGGAAGTCCAATGATAAGACCCAGGACCAACTGTGTTCCCTGACCCTCTGAAATGAGGCCCTCACCATGACTATTGCTTTGCACACAACACATTTGCTACTCACTCACCCACATGTGCCCAAGGTCTTCTTTATCCCATGATTTTTGGCACTTCTCTGTATGTTGAATGTTGGGCAATTCAAAGAGACCAGCTGGCAACAAACACTGGTTCAGAGGAACACTACTGTTGATGCCTTAAAATTTCAGCTTTTATATTTTTCAAATCCTGTAGTGCTTTAGTGCATAATTTTAAACTCCATATAAAGTGTTAGTTAACTGTCTTCACATTTTGGTCAGACAGAACAATCCCTCTGGGCCTGAGATCCAAGGACACCCTATAGCCTCAGGCCCAGAAAAGTATAAATAAAAGTGAATTGTGGGGGAGCAAACTGGGAGTAAATTACTTCATTACCGGAAGTCATAACTGGAGGATTAACACCTGATATGTAAATAGATCAAACTCATATCTGGCTGAAAAACTCGTGACCATTGTCCATTTTTGAGTGTAGCCCCCTGGGGAGGCTTTGTCTGCCCTTAATGTACCTGAAGGCCCTTCATTAAACATATCCACTTTTATCCTTTTAACTTTGTCTGGTCTCTGTTTCTAGGTAAGCCCAAAATAGGCATCCCTGTCTCTCTGCAGCACAGACATTTCTACTCCCATGCTTGCAGATTCACAGTCAGTCCTGCACATCCTCCCTGTATTTTCACCTTCTCCCAGTCAGACCTTTGCTGAAGTCTGGATTTATCTGACCTGGCAGTTTTTCTTGCTGCATTGGTTTTTTCCGTGCTCCCCCAAGGACACATACACACACACAAGTGCACAGCGCATCCAACAGTGCCTTCCTCAAGCCCTCCTGTCTCCTCCAGGGATGTCACCTGAAGGGTTTGCTGTCTGGATCAGTGTCCTTGAAACCCATCTCTTCCAGTTTACATCGCCTGTAGAGCTCATAGTGGCGTGTGTGGGTCTGCTCACGAAGGTCTTCCATGTTCACACGGATCAGCATCTCCCGCAGCTTCACAAAGTCGCAGTGAGCCTCATTCTCCACTGTAAGAAGACATGGTAAGGAGGAAAATGGGGACAGAAACTAAGATCTCTTCCCACACTCCCCAACTGTCTATTCCTCCAACAGGTTTAACCCCAGCCCTTCCAAGCAGAGAAAACTGGCACTATAGGCCTGACACAAGGATTTAACAAAGGATCATTCAAGTCCAGCATGCCCTTGCTCCTTTTATGAAAGCCCATTGCCTCCTTGCACAAGTGTCACCATTCATGCATGAAAATCCCAGTGCTCAACTCACCCTGCACTGTGCCCCAGGGGTACTGACGAGCTTTCATCATTTTGTTTCCTATTTTCATCTCCTCCGTACTCCCAATCACTGCAAATGGCAAGTGGGCCTGGAACACATTTAATGATATCCACGTTAGTCCCTCTCAGACCTGGCTGACCCACCAGCACACAGAGATGAGCACAGCCACCGAGCAAGACAGTCATTATGCACACACTAATCTCAGGGAGTCTAGTCACTGGCCACTAGTCCAAGACAAGGGGTAGCAGGGTGGGTCCTTTTTTTGGAAACCTTGTTAGTGCTACCACTCTATATCCTCTACCTGGCTGATCCTCCCAGCCACAGAGTCTCAGGTGAGATGAGCCAGTGCAAGACTGGCATCAGAGTGACAGCTGGAGCAGAGTGCTGTGGCTTGGACTGCGCTGCTGTCCCAGGGCCTGCCGTGCCTGAGGGGAACATCTGCACAAGCACAGAAGCAGTAAGAGGTCTTGGAGCTTCTTGATTTTGTCCCCCCACCACTCCTTTAGCACATGCTGGAGCACAAGACATCTTGCTCCACCAGATCATGAGATGGAAGTCCATCCTTCACCCCAACTCCTTCCTCCCTGCTTTGCTTCTGCCCTGGTGAGGAAGGGCTGAACATGTCCCCAGCCACTGTGTCCAATGTGACCCAAGGTCACACTCTTCAAGCTGGATATGCACTTCACATTACACAAAGGCTGGCTAAGAACAAGAGGGATTTGCTTTTCGGAAACTCAGAAATCAGAAATAGCCACTTCTCAGTAAAGATAATCTCTCTGCAGAAGGCAAAAAGAGATTTGCCCAGTGCAAGCTCAGCAAAATTGGAATTGAAACCCTCCCAACACCTATCTAGGCTCTGAAGAGCTCACCTTACAGTCTTCTCATTTCCAAAATTCAGGCAGCCAAGCAAACCCCCCCAGACATTGCAATCATACTTTGCTGCATTTTTCTGTAAGTGAGATTTCTCCCCACCTCCCTTGCTCCCAGGAACTACACTGCATTCTGCCAAGCTGCAAGGAAGTCATGTTTCAGCACTTTGAGTTCCCAGCTCCTTGCACCAACCCCTTCTGCTGAGTTCTGTGAAGTGACTGTTAGGCAAAGCTTTTAAAGTGCACCAAATTCTGGACAACTGAAAGGGCCTCAGGAAGCCAACTACATGGAAGACCAGTGACCCTGGATTGCTCTCAAGAGCAGGTAGTGAATTCCACAGGTTATCCAAAAACTTGGACAAGGTCATGACAGCTGGTACAAGCAAAAGATTTCAGAGAGGATATTTTTGTTTTCAGAGTGTGGCTCATTCAGTCAAACAAAGCAGAACTGTCAGCAAGCACTCACAGAGATGGGCTCTTTCCCCTGTATTCCTCGGCCCCCTGCTCTCACATGAGACATGCACAGAGTAAGAGTAATATTTGTCTTATGTTTCTAATAATATCAGTATTTGGATACAAGTTTTCCAGACCTGCGAAATTGCCTCGGTCAAATTCTGGCTTGCTTTGTCCCCATAAACCTGGTAATTCTGACTGTAATAGAGGATTAAAGAGTTGATTTGTCTGTGCAGTGATTGACACAACCCAGAACGTCTGCAACCTAAGACAGCACTTCCTTCTCAGGAGACAAGTAAATGGCTGAAAGACAAGCAAGACTTCGACCTTCAGAAGAGCTAACATTGAACTGCTCTGACCAGGAAACCATCACTGACAGTTCCTACATAAGGACAAACTTCATGTTTCTTTCAGGCCTCTCCAGAACACTCTACAACTATTAATACTAAATCAAGAGGTGGCACAAATGGACATCAGCTAGACCTCTACTACATCCACAGTAGTAATGCAATCAACTTCCCCTACTTGATTTCCTGTGAAAAGCCTTCTGGAAAATGGGACCAGGGTCAGGACATGCTGCCAGAAGGGTCAAAGGACAGTTTACTTCAGCCTCAAGGAGCCACAGACAAGCACCCACCATGCTGGGAAGGGCAGAGCCAGAATGGGCCCCTGCAGGCACCTTGAGGCAGATCTGGCTCGAATTGTGTACTGTTTTTCCCACCTTGCTGGTTAAGATGTGTAATTCCTTGCCACAGGATCCTAGAAGTTTACTGGAGGGAAGCCATCAGCTGATGCATAGGACAGGAGTAATGACAAACCCTTGAGCTGAAAAGAGTTTATACACTGATTTCTTATACGTTCCTCAACAGATACACACGAGGACAAGGAGGGTATTAAAAGTCTGTTTTCTGACTAGAAAAGCCCATGAGAGAGACAGTAGCCTACCACAAACCTCTCCTAGCCTAGGATGACACTACAAGGATGAAATACCTGTGAAATCCTCTGTTTTTAAGACACAAAATAAATGGGAAAGTAGATTTAAGAAACATCCCAATATGGGCCACCAGCCCCTACACTGACAGTGCTGTTCTGGGAGAGGAAGAAGAACTGAGTCACTTACATTCATTGTCCCATTTATCTCCGCCACTGACTCATCATCTGTCGGGAACTGGTAGATCTGCACTCCATTACTGACCAGTTCACTTGTGATTTTAATTTTGAACTTGGTCAGCTCACTCTTGGAAATGGCATCAGATTTGGCAATGATGGGAATGATGTTCACCTAATAAAAAAACAGAGGTATGCAGTAATCAACTTCGCTCATGGGAGTTTCTCTAAGTCTGCAACACAACCTTCAAAAACTGGTAAGTGCTCAATAAATCTACAGAATTATCTGCCAACTCAGTCGTTTCCACCAGAAGGGCTATTCAAGGTGAGGAGATCCTCTGGAAAAGCAGCAGCCTTTCCACTATGCAAACAGTAAATCTGCCCAGTAAGAGTTACTTGTGCCAACCTTGCTGTCGAGCTTCTTCATCGTTACCAAGTCCAGGGATTTCAGGGAATGGCCTGTCGGAGCAATGAAGTACAAGCAAGCGTGGATCCGGGTGTCGTGGTAGTTGTGCAAGACCCTTTTTATCTTCAGTTCTTCCTGCAAGTAGGCTTCAAACTGAGCATCAATGAACTCAACGATGGGTTTATAGCTTTGGTGAAAGGGAAAAAAAAAAGCTTTACATCTCACGGTCAGAGAGCTAAACAAATAGGACAATGCCCCTTGGGTTGCTTTAAGAAACAAGCTGTTGATAGATTTCACTTTCCATTTTCCACTTCCTGAGACCAATTCCCACTACCTCCCTTGCTCCCACCTATAAGAAATTTTAAAATTGCACTGCTGACAAGGAGACATGGTCATCAGACTCTAGCAGCTTGTCAAAACACAGTACTGGGATTCAGCAGAGGTCAGCAGATAAACCATCCTCTCCAGGGAAAGCAGACTCTTGTATTTTGAAATGCAAAGGTGAGAGATTTTCTAGAGCGAGGCTAATGTAGACTCATCTGCAGCAGTGTGTAACCCTTGCTTGCACTCAGGGAGTGAATGGCTTGCTGCTCTTACAGCCCTGAGAGCTGCTGGTGGAAGACACAGCTTCATTCAGTACCACCTTTGCCCAGTGCTCTGAGGCAGGAAACTCCTGCAACTCCCTTGCAAGGCCTTCTGGAATACAGGCCCTGCCAGACTCATAATGTAAAGGACATCAGTGCATTTTAAACAAACTTTAAAAAAATATCTAACAGACCCACAAAAAAGCAAATCTCATCAACCATGTCTCTGCACAGATGCACCTTGGAGACTGTCTGGTGTAACTGCACATCCCTTAACCAACATACTCCAGCCACTCTGGGATCTGAGATGCCAGAGACACTCCCCCAGGGTATCTCACTGCACATTTATCGTGCTTCCTTTGGCTTTTCCCATGGAATAGCCCTGCCAAAAGTGGATATTAAGCCAGGCAGACACTAAAGCATACTAGTGGTTTGGTCAGCAGCTTGAGGTCAACACAAACCAAAACAAGCTCAGATGCCCTGGAGCATTTCAGTCTCCCCACCAGATAAATTTGGGCAGAAGGCTGCCAGCAGGGCAGAAATTGCTCTGACTGCATGAGATAAGCTGCTTTATAGCTGAAGCAGTGCTGACACTCCAGAGCCTTTGCCCTCTCTTCTACCTGTCCCATCCCAAAGAGGTGACAAGGACAACTCCTAAGAAGCAAGCAGGAAAACTGCAGTGCAGTCAGGCCCAACTAGGGCACAGGGAGAATGAAAAGCCAGATCATGATATAGCCTCTCTCCCCCACACTCACCTGTCCTCTTTGTTGATCTGATCCCCAAAACCCACTGTGCTCACAATAGTCAGCTTGAGGTTGACATTGCTCTCCTGCAGGTCATAGGTGCTGGATTTCAGCTGCACCCCAGGCTGTGAGTGAGATGCTGGGTCACCTTCAAACTTGGTGTTGAAAAGGGTGTCCATGAGGGTGGACTTACCAAGGCCAGTTTCCCCTATTGGAGAAAAAGAGAGTTGAAACGTTCTGTTGCATATTAATATGGGTTGGCCTTTCAGCTTCCAAACATTAACAGGGGTGAAATTGTAGCAGATGAAAGCAGATCTCATGCTCCCAAGGGAGCGTCTGGTAAACAGAAAGCCATGAACAATGGGAGGTCTGTATTCTGGGCAAATTACATTTCACAGTCTAATGGCCATTAATGTCATTAGAAAATAGAGATGAAAAGAAAGGTGAAAAGGCAAAGGGGAAAGCATCCTTCAAATCCTGCTTAAACCCCCAACTACACTACAGAAGATGCTGTTTTCATTTAAAAGTGGGAGAGGAAATGGGGCTCACTGCCATTTCCAGAAAAAGCTGCTCCAGGATCAATGTCTCTAATAAGCAGCCACAGAAATAGCTTCCTTCCATGCAGAAACCCTGAGAGCTGGTTCGAGTCCCACAGCAGTTGTGCAGTTGGTTTCTCATAACAAGCTGGAGAATCAGCCTTCTGCACTGGGAGGGGGCATGTTCTGTAATACCTGGTTTTGTACCTTTACGGGCTACACAAGCTGTACAATATTGCAAAATCTGCTTCCAAATGTTCTGCTAGTACTGTCAGTATTCTGCTAGTATTCTATCAGTATTGAACTGCTATCTGGCTTTCGTTTATCAACGGGCAACTACTTTCTTGTCAGGAAGGAAGAGACAAATCCCAGAGACCAGTCTTGAATTTGTTTTAGATACATCCCAGGAAGAATAAAACAAATCCCCCTGTGCACACATTCCAGAGGGCAGCCTGCCTTACCAGGCTCTGGCAGCAGAGCCAGCTCTCTGAGCTCACAGATCTGACTTCCTACGCAGTCTGGTCTGTTGCCTTGTGAGGGCTGCTGTGTTTTGGGGAAACAGCCATTTCTGAGCTGCCCAGATGGCTTTTTTTTTGGTAGAAACTTCAGGAGCAGCCCAACCCCACCCTCTGTAAAGGCTGCTCCTCCAGCCTCCTGTGGGGCCACAGGGAGACTGTGTCTGGCTGTAAGAGCATTCCCCTCCTTCCCCCAGCCCTCAGCTCCCAACCAAAACAACTTCACTATTTTCCCACTTTGCTCAGTATAAAAGAGCTTCTTATTTTTTGTAGGTTTAGAGCTCTGTAGCAGATCCAAACTTGCATGAAATGCCCAATTCAAGAAGGGGGAAACTCCTCCCCATCCTTCCCCATCCAAATGTCCAAATCTCTAAGCCTCACCCTTGCAAGCAGGCAAATTCCTATCCTGGCCTCAGAAGGGATTTTCCTCACTCAGGGCTGAAGTACACGGCAGAGCAAGGCAAACACAGAATCATAAAATCACAGAATGGTTTGGATTAGAAGGAATAGTGTCTAGTTCTAAGCCTGCTCTGGGAACTGAGCAGTCCCTGATTGATAGGATGACATATCCAGTGTCTTCCCAGAGGCAGAAAGATCCACTGACCTTTCAAAGTCAATGAACACCCTGAGCTGCAGAACTGCCTGGGAGCCAGCTGAGAGCTTGTGCTCCACCACCAACCAACACCAACTGCAGCTAGAACAGTCACCAGTGCAGTTGCTCTTTGCATCAATCTGGTTTTCAATCCAAAGAGGAGAAGAAGGAGTCAGCACCAGGAGCTGGTGTGGCTGCAGTCCCTTGTGCTACCTCAATGCATCAGCTGTACCTACAACAGCACTGGCCAGAGCAAAGCACAAGGTTACCTCTGTCACTGGAAGAATAAGCTGGTCCAACAAGCCCTTAATTGACTTGGAATCTCATTGTCTGGACTTGTCAGGGACCATTTGCCCCCAAAAAGGAGCAGGTGCACAAATCAGAGCAGTGCATTGCCATGGTTTGGACAGGGATTTTTAGAGTTAACAGCCAACAGCCTGTATGGCCTCCCAGGCTGCTCTCAGGGATTCCAGGAAAACAGCAGTGTAAAAAAAGACAAAAATCTAAACAGCCTGAGAAGGCTGCAGCATTTCCAAAGCCCCTGCCAAGGGATGGGTGGGACAGAGCAGTGAGCTGGCTGCCTGCCTGTGAATGCCAGGAATCCTGATGGGACATCTCAGGATAGGGGAGCCCCTCAGCCCTGCAGTGAAGGAGCATCCCCCGCACACAGTCCTGCAAAGCCTCTTCTTGTGCCACTGCCCCACAGCCTGGCACAGCCTGGAGCAGCTCCAAGGCTACAGGACAGGGTGACCAGGGCAGGGAGCTGCTCTCTGCAGTGCATACACAAGTCATCCACAAACCACACTGGCTTCTGGGCAGACAGCACCCTGCAAGTCACCTCTCATTTCATCCTCCTTTTGGATGAAAGATGTTCATATGAGGCCAAGATTATTGTTTCAGCACATCCTGAAGCTCTTAATCATTGCCTACTTTAAATCCATCTAAAGTGTTTTTTCCAGCAGGAGTGACTTTAAATGTCAGAGGGGCTAGGAGAAGTGTTTAAGAGATGCAGAACATGTTTTTACACTCCACCTCATGCCAGCTACACAGGGCCAGCAAAGGCAACTTTGAACTCAAACACTGAGTTTTTCCTTTTAGAAGGGGAATATCAGAACTGTGGCATTTTTCCACAGGTGGGAGTTGCCCATCCAAACACCTTCATGATTAAAACATCCAGGCACTAACATGGCATCTCAAATGAAGTCTGCACTCCCAAATTTACATTAAGCCAGCAGATACCCCTGTCCCTGCACTGTGTAACCCCACTGACTTGACACAGAATTAAAGCCTGCCAGGGAAGATGGAAAAGAGAGGAAAGACTGTCTCAGCTGAAAGAGTGTTAACACTGACAGAGTGACATGAAATGGTAAAAGACTAAAGACACTAATAAAGTGTTCTGCTGTATTAAATATGAGCAGAGATAGGGAACAGTGCTATTTTGAAGGCCAAAATGACAGAAGGAAGAATTTCTGAATCTCCTGAATCTTCAGTTTCTGCCTCACATAAAGGCAACTTCTTATTGGCTGGAAGATGTGAATGTTTCACATCTTCCAACTGCTTCTTGTAAGGACAGGAGTCCTGATGGGACAGACAGTCTGATAAAAAGGACAAGTGGTCTGTGCTTGTTCCAGCCAGTGGCACTGGAATCTTCCCCCAAAACCAGAAATTATGAACAGGGATTTAAAAAAGCAGAATTACTTTGAAAAAAACAGCATCCCTGGCAAGGAGATTAATTCCTGATGTCAGGATTATGGACACATGTGATTTGATCTCCAAAACTGTACTTAGGGATTATGCAACTCGACAGTGGTCTGTTGTCCCAAAACAGGGCTGACAAAGCTCTGTGTGGAGGGCAGAGAAAGTGACCTTTACTGGTAGAGTTCTGCACCAGGAAAATGTGACAGCAATGGAAAAGCTTGAGTGTTGTACTTTTCATCACGGGGTAGAGTTTTGCTGTTAAGTCTGACAATATTCAAGGACATTAAAAAAAAAAATGGCCAGAGCTTACACCACAGGTTCTGGACATGCAGCAGCCCTGCCCTGAGAGAGCACCATCCACTCTTAATTCCCAACAGCCTGGCTGTGCTGGGCTCCCCACACGTCCTCTCATTCTCCTGAGACATGCTCCCTGCTCCAGCTGCACGTGCACATGGTATCTTCACTGCTCTGTGGAAGCACTTCATCAAGTTTCACACTGATGGAACAGTGGTGGAACCACTTGCAAAACTACAGCTGGGACAAGCTCCCAACTTCCCAAACCAAGACAGGCATCTTCGTGCTGAATGAACTTTCATGGCTTCTTTTCACAGAACTTTCAGCATTCTAGGCACCTGCAGCAACGAGCTGAATTATACACCACAAAAGCTGTACCTCCTCTTCTTGTGCCTGGAAATTTAATTTGCCTTTCCCCAGCATGTGCTAAGTGAAACAAGCAACTGCTCACTGCCCCCCTTTCCCACAACACTCGGGATTTAAGAGGCCCCAATCATATAATCATCAATAGACTCTGTGGGAGGACAGAGGAGTCCCTGGAGTATTTCCCTGTTCAAAGGCAGGGAGCAGCTTTCCCAAGAGCTTCCTTTCATGAGAGAGCAGCACCTGCCCTTCACAAGATTAACAACTGTGGCTCCAGATATCAAATAATTCAATTTTAAAGAAAATGTATATGCATGCACAGCCTTTTCCTGTGTAGAAATGGGAGCTAATCCAATGTAGCAGGTTTGCTGAGACAAGCCCTGAGGCAACTCAGACTGATAAGGCCATTGCTCAAGGAGAGAGTGAAAAATAGTTTGTTTCATCTGACAGGCATGCAGAGACACCACACAATTCCCCACTGTCAGGCCAAGGCTGGGCTGCAGGGGCAAGGAGGGCAACAAGGGCTCACAAAATACACTGAAATACCACCTCAGAGGAGAACCCAGCTCCTGGCATCCACCCCAGGGTACCAGCAGCAGCACAGGGCAGGAGAAGGCTGAGGAGACAGATGGCTTTTTGATTAGAGAAACTGCTCCCTCCTCTGCTGGTTGCACCAGTGACCACAGAAACAACCACTGGGGAACGTCCAGGCTGTAGAGAGCTCATCAGCTCAGAGAGCTGCCTGCTGGAGAGCACCAGGAATCCTGTGCCCATCCTCCCTACCCCAAGGTGAGGGCTCCTGCACATCACAGACTCACTCCTTTGGAATGAGACCTCAAACAGTCTTGGTACAGTCCTGGGGGAAAGTGAAGTATTTCTGCCACAAAACAGCCTTTCTCATTGCACTGAATAGGCCAGTTAGAAAAAATTCCCTGCAAAACCTGGGAGAGAGGAAGGGCAGAATCCTTCTTAAACTGGGATACTAGTTTAATGCAACTACAATCTACCCTGCCAAAAGCTGAGAAAGTTTGCATCAAAAACCAGCAGCCTGTTCCTCCTCTTTTTCCCCTATCTCACTGAGAAATACAGTCAGCACAGAAAGTCTCAGCCATTAAACACTTCTCCAGCCTTTGCACTGAACTAAGAGGCAACCAAAAATTTATCGTGTAAGGTTCAGGAAGAAAATGGTTGTGCTGAGAAATAAAAGATGAGAGAAACCATCTGCAACACCTAACATGTAATGAGAGGTTTTCTCATTTATTCTGGCTTTGGCTCTAGTCTCACAGGGGAGACAGCTTTCAGCATGAGAAGAGCTAAAAACTGCTCCACTCTGGACATGCTGCTGAGAGTCATTTTTGAAGCTTTCCTTGGCTTCTCCAGCAAGAGCTGGAGGAATCGCTGGCTCAGATCCAGTATGACACAGACTAGAATTATCACTGGATTTTTCTGTCCAACAGATGCCACACACAGCTGAAAAATGGGGGGCAATGAAGTGCCTTCCTGTCGTGTTTTGTGGCCTATCTATGGGATCCTCATCCAGTCTTCATTTGCTTCCTTGCTCTTCCAATTTTTCATCCCAAACTCTGCTGTACAAATGAAATCCAACTGAACAAATGACAGATGAACACTGGGAATTTTTGTTTTCTTTCTCCAGGATGTTTAAGTGTGGGGGCAAAGATTTGTGCATCTTTTTTTAATGAAGTTTATTATGTTTTTCTATAAAGTTTCTTTATTTCAAGATTGTGCTACTACTATTAATAAAAAACAGACATTAGTAACTAATGTACATTGATCTTGGTGAGTCCTTCACCTCAACAAGCAATTAATGCACTCCATTTCTGCCCTGCAAAGAGGAAAGCACAGGCATTCAGCTCCCCTCCACACATCAAAGTGAAGATATAACTACAGGAGGCACCCACTGCTACACCTAAAACTTGTAAAAACAGCACTGCAGCCCAGTAAGTGGAAAAGGAAACGCTTTCAGACTTCAGTCGTGGGGACAGGAGTTTCCTTAGGTCATACCACATTCATGTACTGTGGAAATCACCTAGAGACTCAGCCTGACAGTGACCTCCACTTGTCAGCAAAGTTTATCATCTCACAGGAATGCAGTTGTAAGGAAAATTGTCTTCTCAGCTCCATTTAACAGGGCTCAGTTCTCCTCTCCTTGCTCTACTACTCTCGTTTCAGACTTAACCCTGCTCTGGCCAAACACCAGGTCCACACCATGAGCTGCATCTCTCATGGGAGGGGACAGAAAACCTCTGTGTGGGTGCAGAGCTGAGTCCCCAGGAGGTATCCAGAGCTGCTGCTCTCCCCTCTGCCACACAGGCTCTGCTGGGATCCTCTGCAGACAGGGCTTAGTCCGAGCAGCCATGGCCACACAATAACCTCCTGCTCCCAGAGGCAGGGCACCGGCAGCAGCAAACCCATCAGACAATTATTAATTCTCTGTTTTTAATTTCCCAATTCACTTCTCAACTCTGGTACCAAAGCCATACAGGGTTTTACTTCTGGATTTACTAGGGATTATTTGAGATCCTAACCCTGGGGAAGACCTGTGAGATGGGCTGCAGGGACAGACATCAAGTCCTGCTACAGTGCCAGGCCCCAGCTGTGATCCACACCACATGGCAGCTTGGAGAACTGTCAGAAGAGTTAAACCTTGGCCAGACACTATCTTAATTCAAGTATGCACAGAAGGGAGGAGGAAAAAAATAGCTTTTAGTGATTTAAGAGGAGCATGACCAGTATTTTGTTTTTTAAAAAATAAAAAATAAATAATAATAATAATAATAATAATTCAATACTTAAGCAAACAAGACCTCATGACCATGTACTCTGGCATGAGTACCTATTTTCTTTAAAAGCATGAAATTCAAACATATGACAAAAAGAAAGATCATAATAAGAGCCTGTGATTTTAGGCATTTTATTTCACTGCTTGGTAAAAAGCCATGCTGCAGAATCTCAGTGGGGATTTCCCAGAGCACTAGTAATTCTTGTTACTGAAAACAGAACAGTTGGGGAAATTTAAATCAAAGCAACCTTGTTAGTGCTGTAAGCTACAAGCTACATCCAGCTGCAGAAAACTTTTCAGCAAGAGAACTTCCCAAAATGGAAATACTCACCCACACACAGGATGTTGAAACAAAACCCATGATTAACTGACTTATTAACCAGCTGGTCAGGCAAACTGTCAAATCCTACGTGTCCAGAAAGGGGGACAGTACGACAGCCTTCACCCTGAAATACAGTGAAATAGTTGTGTCACTTTCAGGCAAAATACACTTCTCTTTAAGACCTCCCAAGTGTAATCAACTGCACAGTACAAGCAGAGATTTGCACAGATCTGTCAATCATGCCAGCATGCTTCACTCTTCTCTAAAACAATTCCAGAAGGCACAAACAGAACGTTTCATTTGCCAAACGTTTGAAGGTAGCCCTGACAGAATAACACTAAAATGGGCAAAACATGTACACAAACACAGCTGCTGAAATGAAGAGGTAAAAAACACTTGTTTCTTCAAAAAATATGCAGAAACTTAAGTTTCACCTTATACTGAAAACAAAAAGAATCCTCTGTGCAATACCACCTATTAATGACACCTCCTCCTACAAGCCTATTACCATTCATTTTATGTGAATTGGAACTCACACGTAATTCCCATTCACAGCTGCAATTATAGGAACTAGCTAGAAACAGTAAGGAAAACTGTACCTACAGGAAAACAAAGCTGAGAAAAAGTGTCCAGAACTGAGCTGCTCATAACCCCACAGGCCTGAAGGAGCCTGCCACGAGGGTTTGGGAGTGGAGGTACCCAAATCTCCTGCCGGGGGCAAGGGCTGCTCCTGCCCTGCCACCCAAAGGACTTCCTGAGAAGCTGCTCCAGCACCCTGCTCTCTCCTGTGCTCAACACCACCAATCTGGTCTCCCCAGCCAAGAGGAACATGTGGTGCTCCACGCCCAGAACAGCCACAAGCCTTGGGATGGGGGTCATAAATTTTCACCTGGCCAGCCTGTGCCAAGGCACCCTGGGTCCCAGCCCTTCCCAGCTGACAGTAAAACACAACATGCTGAGGCTCAGCCTCAGAAATGGCACCAGGCAAAATGAAGAGTCAGTGCTGCACCCCTGTATTGGTGTGTAAGTTGTCTTCCTGCAGCCCCAAAAAGTTATTTCCCTCTCTGAAGCAAAGGCTTTTCTTAAAAATGTGTTTCAGTGTGAAAATCAGAAAATTCCCCTCTAGCTTTCTCCCAGTTTGCAAAAAATACTACAGCCAAAAGGTAATAGTTTTTAGGGTGTGATTTTGAATTCATGCTTTCACTATCATGCTTTCACATCTCTCGAAAGCCTGTTTATAGGAACAGGCATACTGGTTTTCCCTCTTCTGCTAATCACACTGGTATTTTAGGCTGGGAAAACATCCCCAAGGAGTACATTTACTACAGCAGCCTGTCTGTATAATATCTTGTTTTGTTACTGTTTTGCTGTTGTGGGTTTGGGTGGGATTTTTTTTTCAGATATGAGGCTTCAAACACACTTCAATCATTAACCATACTTACCAGCCTGTGATATGTAAATATGTTTCCCCTTTACCAGATTTTGTGTATTAGTCTGACTCTTCCTGACAAGATGTTCACCAAATATGGCGCTTCATCAATTCCTGAGCACCTTCCCTCCTAATGACATGCTCATGAGGAAGGCACTCAGGCTCCCCAGCAGATTCTGGCTTCGACTACTGACAATGCAGCTGTGAGGTCCAGTAATGCAGAAGAAATGGAGGCCGTCAGACACAGAGAGTTTGTGACAACACACTCAAACTCTCCTAAACTGCATTTGCCAAAACAAAACCCCATCACTGGGGAATCTCATGGCAGTGTTGGACCTGCAGCAACAGCGCCACGGTCCTGGTGAAGGACAGAGTTGGGGGACAGAGCTCCCAAAGGTGCGAGAGAGAACCACCAGCAGTCGGCTCCTGGGGAAGGAGAAATATCATGTGTATTTTTAATTCTCAGCCTTAAAACCACACCTCTGGAACCTGCCTGAACACTGCTCTCCCCAGGAAGTGTGGGCAGGAGTGTGGGCTCTCATTAAGAACAAATCATCCCCTCATCCCTAAATGTAAGTGTGATCCAGACAGAACAAAATAAATGGCATAAAAGCTGTTCTCAGCTATGAGAAGGCATTTACCATCACACAGGATTCAGCCTGCATGTCATTTCCTGTAGGTTATTTTCTATCACCTGTGGTTTTACAATGCAGTTAAACTACACTTCACATCTGCTACAGGCCAGGAAACAACTACTGCAAAATGTGATTTCCAGGCACAGCAGCCTCCATGTCAAGTACGCAGCCATAAGGTATATTGTGCTGCTCTGCCTAAAAATCTACAGCCTTCCTGGCCAAGGCATCAAGAGATTGGATGCAGTGGAAAAAAAAATGTTTTAAGATCTGGTTTTGACACAAATCAGAAAGTTGACTGCAATTACCAAACTAGTGGAGAGAAAAGAAACATTTTCTGTCTGATCCACCAAGAAACAGTGCAAGTCACCAGTCTTCAAGCACCAAGTGATATCTCTGTACCAGAGCACTGCTATATATAAACAGCACCATCATAAACAACATATGAACACACTGATTAGTCATCCTGGGTGTATATTAAATGTAGGTTTGGATCCCCTTGTTCAACACTGAAGGAGAATTATGTTAAGCTTATAAGCTTTTTGCTGATAAGGCATTCAAGACTCTTCCATCATCCATCTCCCAAACCAGATCAAATTTGAAACATATAAAGAGGTACCAACAAGGTAAGCAAAGTTTAACTACTGTATGCATGAAGGCTTTTTCCAGGAGCATCAGTGAGCAGTGAATGGCTGAGAGTCCTCTGTACTCTCTATTTTAAGGTTACATCTTCTTGGAACGAAGACAAAGATGGAATCTCTGGAAAGCCAGTGTGAACACTGGCACCACACCAAGATACCAGATGCCTTTTTTTTCCCCATATACACAGAGTGACCCCCTGCCTAGACAGAATGGGCTGTTGTTGCTTGGGAGGAAGTGAAGCATGTTTGTCACAAACAAGTTTAAAAGAACAAAAAGAGCAACACTCTCTTGCTGTATTATCAGGCAGGGCTAATGCAGAGTGAAAGTAAGGACCAGACACTTGGAAAAGCTATTTTACTTCTTCCTTCCTTAGAAGGATTTATACAGCCTTTTGTAAGGACTTCTCCATGCCACAGAAGCTACACTACCTACTCTAATTCTTACAGAAAACTATTCGAATCACATGGAAAATACAAAGATGTTATAACGAGTGACCCCAAGCCTGAAAGCACCATACATTAACTATTAGTTTACACAAAAGGGGCCAGATTTAGTCTTCAGGTGTTTGAATCAACCCAGGGTCCTTGGGATGAAAAAACGATTAGAGGAAAATCTTGCTGAATGCACACCTGTGCCCTGATCTACTTAGCAGGACAAGCAGGTCACTATCACCTCCCGATGTCCCCCTTGTCCCTTTGTGGAGAAAAGGCAGGACACACACAATGGTGCTGCCCATTGCAAATGTCAACGCTGCGTATTCGGGACTTTGTCTGTGGCCAGGTCTAAAGGAATGTTGCGACAGGATACCATGGCAAAGGCAAAGCCTCCCCACTCGGTGATATTGAGGCAGAGCACAGGAAAGAAAATAAAGAATGCTACAGCTCTGAACCCAAGGGGCTCAGTGTCCAAATGAAGCTCAAAACTGCTCTCAGAGGCTGCAATACAATACTTCATCTAGTCGAATGTTTCTGTTCAGGACACTGACAGCTGACACTTAGCACTTCTGACACCTCTTCCCAAATGAGAATCGTTTCAAACCCTGAGGCCTTGGAGACTCCCTTAGAAAGACTTCCAAACAGCTACAACAAACACAGCAGCACCATCCTGTAACAAAACTGAATCAAGCAACACTCACAGAGCTCCCCCACCACTGCCAGTGCTCACAGCAGCCACCCTGTGCCCCTCTGCTGCCCTTAATGCTGAGACCTGGGGCTGAACCCCCAAACCTGAGACAACGCTTGTACAAGAAGTTAAATGGCAAAGCAAGGCAGAACCTGAACTCAAGTTTCCACACCACCGTTTTTCACATCATCTTTAGGCCAGAACAACATCAGATCCCTTCTCATGACCTTGGCGTTGTGGCATTCACTTCCCCAGACTGCATTTGGCTCTGATTAAACAGCAAATTAGAGCAACACTTGTACCAATTATTTCTCACTTGCACAAGTATGTAATTCTCCTATGTAATGAAAGAATTATCCAGCAGACAGTATAAACATCCTCCATGAGATAAATGTAAATCAGGAATGTAAAGTCTAGATTAAGACTTTGTATTATTTTTCCTTGCTCAGCTGATAAAAGATCCTCAAGAATATAAAAGAAAAACACCACAAAAGTGGAAGGGAAGTAGTTTTGAATCAGGGCCCAGGGAAAGCAAGAAGTGTTTGACCAAGGGTCCTGACCATCAACCACGCTCTCCAGCTGCAGTGCATCACTCGGCCATTCAACATCCACAAACAGTCAAGTGCTTCCGAAATCTCAAATTCTGACAGCTATTAAGATTACACTTCTTTATGCCCCTGACAAAAGGCTGCAGAAATGCCACGCAGTTTGGACACATTCCCAGGAGAAGTCTCCTCCAGCAGCTAAAAGATGCATATCACTATCAGCAGTTGCAGTAATTTTTCTCACCTCTGCTAGAGACTGAGAGTTGGACAGTGCCTGGCAAACCAGTCCTCTGCATCCACCCTCCCCGCTGGCAGAGGACAGAAGGGGCTCAGCTTCATGCTGACAAGGCCACCCTGCCCACATGAGGAGAAGGGGCTTTCACCAACCATCCCTGCAAAAAGTGTGGGTTTGATCAAGAGTTTTCTGGGACAATGGCAGGGTGACAGCCCCAGCTCCTCCATGAATCCAGCCCCAGCTCTTACACCTTAAACCCTGCTGGCAGACACAGAGCCCTCTGTACCACCAGGACATTACGGCTGACTGTTCCAGGAACCAGACACAACCAGATGCCCAAGACCTTGGCTGACAAGTTATCTGTTCATAAAAGGACATTTTCAATTTGCAGCACACTAATTTCAAGTCTGTCTCACAGCCAGCTTTCCTTTTTGCCTCCAAAGCAAGGCTGTGTGGTATAAATTCATTCCAGACCACAAGCAGATGTCTCAAACTCCTGTACATTATCTTAGGAAAGCTTAACGCTCAATTTCTTTAAAAGACAGGGGAGCAACTGAGTCACTTCACATATTTTGGCAGTCGCACACAAGGCAAAGAGTATGTCCAGGAGGAAATAACATCACAAACTGGTAAGGAATGGCTACATCTACCCGTTCAGCAAGACCGGGTCCCTGCTAAAACATATTGCTTGGAAAATTAAATTGGAAAGCACTCACTTCAAGTATTACTTCTGTATTAACACACGGACATGAAACTTGGAAGCCCATCAAACCACAGACAAAGCCTTTCCACATGCAAACACGTTACAGACGCCTCCTTAGCATTTCTCTGACAAACGCAGAGGTGGCTCAACTCCCTCTGCTCCTCTTCTGGATAATTCTCCGCAGACACACAGGGACCTTGTGCCGCGCTAGGCAGGCGGGTGAGCACGGCGGCGGCCGGTGGCACCCGGGGACACTACCGGGAACCCTCGGTACAAAGCGCAGCACGGACACGCTGCTGGTGTTTGGCTCCCACAGCTCCTCCACGGCGCCAGACTGGACACCTTCCTTTCCCGCATCGCGCACTACCGAACACGCGCTGATGGTTTCTCGGCGAGGAGAGCAGCATCACCCGAGAGACAGGGATGCCATTGCCGTGCCCTGGCCCGGCGAGAGGCCCCCAGACCCGAGTAAGGGATGCCTGGCCGGGCCTCCCCAGCGCTGCAGCCCGGCCTGCCCCGGGCAGCGCGGCAGGTCCGGCCGTG
>JBBMKD010000194.1:9262249-9280840 GCA_037834095.1 Argya squamiceps
CCCATCCCGATGCCCTGCGGCCCCTGAGGTAACGCGGGCCGGGCCGGAGCCGTGCAGCCCCGAGGCTGGGCTAGGGTTCGCGTTTTGGGTCCGTTCATGTCCCCCAGGCTCAGCAGATGAGTTGCTGCTTCAAGCGGAATGTTGCATTTGCCCTGTCGCAGTCCGCTGGACGGTTCAGGCCCGCCCGGGCACCTGGCTGAGTGGGGCTGTGCCGAATTCCCTCCTTGTGGCACCACAGCTCCTTTCCCGGCCCGGCTCTTCCTGGCGGTGCAGCCTCAACTCCCGGTCTATCATGAGCACAGCTGCCGCTTCGAGGGTGTAGCTGGTGCCGCTGGGGTTTCCCTTCATTTGATGGCAGCGCAAGCACCAAACAAGGCTGAGAGAGAGGAAATTCAGTCCTTCCCCAAAGTAACTTTCCCGGCCCGTGAACTCTTGAGTGAAGTCCCCAAGGTTGTCACGCTGGTTTTACTATGGTCAGAGCTCACCAGTGGGTTCAAGTCCCTGATGGAGGCGTGCACAGTGGCCCTTAACGGGTGGTTTGCTTTGCATCATTAGTGCCTTCATTTCCTAAGAGCAGCTCCTTGTTTCCTTCTTTGTTTCCTTTTCCAGATGCCACCCAAGTGTTTTCAACTCTTCACCAGGATCTTGTGGCTGTGTGGCTCAAGTTCTCTGCCTCCCTGGGACCACAGAAGCCACCAAAACCTAGTGACAAAACCAGGCAGTTCCAGAAAGGAAGCAAGGGGGCAATTAAGTTTTCGCCACCAGTTGTTTGGGGTTTGAGATTACACCAACTCCTCTCACATCCCAGAAAAACTGGTCCAAGTGGTTGGAAAGAGGCAAAGGCCCTCAAGGGCTGACAACCAGCTCAGGGCAAGTCAGAGCAGGGCTAAAACTTAGGGAAGGCAAAGAAAAAGGGTTCAAGGGGCTGGTGTGGCTTTTGGCTTCCTGAACAGCTGCAAAACCACCTGGTGACAGTTCAGCCACGGTTGTCAGAGCAGAGAATAAGAATGGATAAGAAACTTCTGGAGAGAAGGAGGATTCAGAGCTTTTGGGGCAGAAGAATTAGTCCTGATTTCTAACAAAATTAGGGTACAGACTTCTGGTGGCTGCAGCTGCCAGCAACACCAGGCATGGATTGTGCTACAAGCAGAATCATGGCAAGAGAGGAAGGCCTAATTCCCTGTGGGATGAAACACTGGGTAGCAAGGACCCGAACACTGTCCCAAGTTGGGTCTCCCTTACATCAGAGAGCCACTGGGAACAAGGCCTCTTGTGGCAGTAATCTGGGCCTTCCTGAGCACAACATCAAGGAGAAGCATGGCAGTCATGGGGGGCTATTTCAGGGGGCTGTAATTGCTTCAGTAGGGCAACCTTGGGGTGCTGCTGGGGTCAGAGGAGGTGTCCTGGGACCAGTGTCATGGATTTACACACACCAGACAATGTAACAGGGTCTGACTCTGCTAAGAATACTGGGTTCAAGTGAATGTTTCCAGTAAGTCTTTTGTTAGTTCTTGGTTATAGCTCAAGCTGGTGCTTCCAGGCAGGGACCCCTACCCAAATTCACACCTCTCAGTTATACCCCTGACACTCATCACCCAGTCCTAGTCAATCACTAAATTCTGGTTGACAATATCTTAATTTCTTGCTGGGTTTCTCTGGAGCTGGGCTGGCTGCCTTCTGATGTTACTTTATTCCCCTGAGATTGTCTCCTTGGTGCTTATCATCTCCATTCTGCTCATAGCTGCTGAATTCCAAGAGTGCTTTGCTAGCAGCATCATTTTATCAAAAGTTTATGTTTGGTCAGGTCTTACGGCCTAAGGCTTTGCTTACTTCAGGTGCTAATGCTGAGCCAGCAGTGCTAAACGAGACTGTACAGGCAGGAGAATACCGTTCATCAGTTTCTGCTGTAGCGTCAGCACTGAGCTGCCCGGGACCCCCGTGCCTCCATCCAGTCCCGCGGTTCTGCACGCTCCCGGTGTTCCCATGCTTTCCCTGTATTCCCGCGCCCTCCCTGTATTCCCGCACCCTCCTCTATTCCCGCAAGCCCGGCCGCGCTCCCTCTGTGACGCTGCAGGCGAGTGTGGCCGGGGGGGCAGAGCCAGCCGGTGTTTGAGGCCGTGCCCGGCCCCGGCGGCAGCCATGGACACAGCGTGACCAAAGGTCACCTGCACCGCCCCGGCAGCGCCCGCCTCCGCCGCCGTGCCCTCCCGCCCGCGGAATCGGTTCCTCCTTCGCCCGACGCCGCGAGGGGAAGCGCGGGGTGAGTGCTGGGGAGCGTGGGCTGTGCCCTGCTGGGGCACAGAGAGGCACCGCCATGGCCGGGCAGGAGCGGGAGAAGAGCGTGGCAGAGGAGAAGGTAGCTGGCATCTCCCGGAGGTTCTCCTCCCTAGATGCCGCCCAGCCCCGAGGGGGCAGCCTGGCCCGCAGCTCTCACCTCTGGCCAGCCACAGTGGGGAGCAGGGAGCGTTTCCATACGCTGCAGAGGATGGACACCAACAAAAGCATCAGCTGGGGCAGGCACAGCCTGGGGAGCTGGGGTAGGGCTTCAGGCAGGTTCTCCAATAGCCCCAGCAGTACCCGGAGGAAGGAGCTGAAGGAAATCCTCCTGCAGACCAACAGCCCTGGCACCATGCGGTCTGCCACTGCTCAGAAGACATCCAGCAGCAGCAGCAGTCTTCCTGCAGGGCTGCACCAAGAGCAGAAGCCTGAGCAGAGCCCTGATCTGCTGCCCCTTGTCCTTGATCCTCTGGAGCACGCTTGGCTGCTGACGGCGGCCGAGGGTGATGCGGACAGTATCATCAAGCTGCTGGACCTGGATCCCAGCCTGCTGATCAGGAGAGACTTTGTGACAGGCTTCACTGCCCTCCATTGGCTTGCCAAGCATGGCCACCATGAGAGCTTCATCCAGGTCATCTCCCATGCCCAGAAGAAAGGCTACCCTGTCAACATGAACATCCCCACAGCCAGCGGTGGGCTCACCCCTTTGCACCTGGCTGCCTTGCAGGGACACGAGGTGCTCATCAAGGTGCTGGTGGGAGCTTACGGGGCAGACACCACCTGCAGGGACCACAATGGGCGCAAGGCTTGGCAGTACCTGCCAGCAAACACCTCCAGGGACCTGAAGGAGCTGGCAGGGGCCTTGGAGGAGGACTTGGTCCAGCTGCACTCTCACAACACCAACAACAACTGTAAGTCATCCAGAGAGGCTGGGGCAGGGCAGGACACTGTGGACTCTGGGGCCGAGGGAACAGCCCAGCACTCCTGGGGCCTGTCAACCCTCCGAGGCTTTTTTAGACAGGCATTTGCTTTCTTCCATGAGCGCTGAAGCTCTCCTGGCTCCATTCACCAGTAAACCCATGCTGGGTAGCAGCCAGGAAAGCCTGCAGTGAGCCGGGAACTTGGTGCTCAAAATCCTGGCCAAGTGAGGGTTAAGGCATGGCGCCATGGCCACCCTGGGTCTTGTGGTCTTTTGGGACTGTTCTGGTGTGTATGTGGAGCACCATGGCCATTGGGAGCAGTATCTTGGGACAGCCATTTCAAAAACCTGCCTGTCTGCAGAGGGGGTTTGGCTCCATGCCCCCATGGGTGGGGACTCCTTGCTGCATCCCAGCAGATCGCCATGGTTGGGGTTCACATGTCAGCTCTGCTGTGGGGAGCTGTTCCAACACCCTGCACGCCAGCAGGAGGATGCTGACCCACCATGTGTGGATCCCCTGCTACAAACACTTCCCAGCTCCCTGTGAGATCCCCTGATCTCTGCCATATGCACCTTCTCTGGGTTGATGTTTGTTTGTGACAGCTAATTATAAAGTTGTTTTTCAGTAGAGTAAGAGCTAAGGGCCCTGTTTGTGAGAAGAGTCCAGGCCAAGAGAAGCCTTTGAAAGTGCAGAACAACTCACACTGGCAGCCCTTCCCTTGAGATCACCATCCCAGGAAGCCTGAAATTCTCAATCTCATTAGGATTGGGGGCTGGAGCAAAGGAGGCAGGAAGGACACAAGGGGAGCAGCATGTGGCAACTCCTGTGGGGATTAGAGTTCAGGAACAGCTCTGGAAAGATGATTCATTCTCAGAAACTGTGGAAAAGGTATGTGAAGGCTGTGAGATTGAGATTAACTTCATTGCTACTGAGGGCATGCTCAAAAATGAAACTGATGAACATGCTGCAGCAGCATTAACAGCACATGTATGTCTCAGTCACTGCATTAAAAGGCCAAAACCTCTGCTTGCCTGTTTGTGTTTTGTTCACCAAGTGGAGCTCTGCCCTGATGATTTCAACTTGCTTTCTACATTCTCAAAGGCCAGGACTGCTTCAAAATATCTTCAGAAAAACAACAGCCCCTTCCTCTTTCTCATCAGCATGAGACTATTCCTACACCCTTAAATAGCAGTCCCGTTTGAGAAGTGTTTCTCAGAGAGGAACTGGGGAGTTTCTGTTCCCCAGGGCAGCCCTTGCAGGGACAACTCCTTTAGGGGCAGTTGTGGTTTCTTTGCAACTGCCTTTCAGGGGGCCTGCAGGGGTGACCAAGAGACTCAAGGTGATCTGTGCCTGGCTACACAGGCACATTTGCATCTTGATGCAGAAAGATACACAAGGACACACAGGTAACTTCCTCTGGAGAACTAGAGCTGGGAGGTTTCATAGATCCTGAGCAAACTGCAGTTATATTCAGACTGTGTTTTGAAATGCTGTCTGGACACAAAAATAACCCATTCTGCAGTAATGACATGTGGAAGAGCAGCCTTCACGAGTGAATAGGGATCCAGTGCCTGGATAATGCCCAGTCCAGGTGCCTGGGGGGGACACACAGATGTGTCTGGACATCTTAATTGCTGAGGTCAGCAGCAAATACATACAAAACACACTAGAACTAGATTTAATTCCTGATCTACAACAGTTCTGTAATGCTTTAGCTTCAATAGATTGAAGATGTTGGCAATACAGCTCCTTATGGAACTGCTGTGGCCATGTCCATGCCATGGGAGAGCAGGCTGGCTTCTCACAAGTCTGCTCAAGCCAGCACAAACTGCATGAACAGCACTGGGTCAAGTTCTGGTAACCAAGGTGCTGTTAATAAGACAGACAGGACTGAAAAGTATTTTTTGACCTGTTAGTCTTCTGTCACCCTTTTGCAGCTGTCAGGGCAGGGGCACAAGATAGTTTTTATATCCTCCTCTGAGTAAGGCACAGAGTAAACAGTGGAATTAATGAGAATTTCCTTGAAGGAGCCATTTCCTTGGCAACAGTACCTGTGGCTTAGTCATGCTCCACCGGAAACATGGACTTAAGTGTTCCATTTGAAAGTAAAATTTCATTATAAATGCTGCACCTAAATATGACAAAATGGTTTTCATTAACTGCCTTCCCTTGAGAGATAACCAAAACCCTCTAAAGACAGCTTTTCCTCCCATCTTTTGGTCATGGGTTAGATCCTGTATTCTGTGCTGAGACAAATTAGACAGGGACTTCAGAAAGAGCAGGACCAGAACTCTGCTTCCCTAGATGTGTTACAACATCCTTGCCATACCCACCCCCTGCCCTGGCTGGGTCCATTTCCACTGAGCAAAAAAAAAAAATTTCTTCCAGTGACCCACCCCTTGGTCTCGCTCAGTTCGTTTTCATACCTACAGAAAGACAGTTGATTTGGATACAGAAGCATATTTAAAAAAATATTCCTCAAGTATACAATCAGCTCTAACTTTGCTTTTCACACAGAAAACAAAGCATATTCACCCAAATCAATGGACTAGAATATCCAAATATTTTTTCTTTAAAGCTTCTGTTGATGTCTCAGTTATCATGTGTTAGCCCAGTTCTGCAGAGATTCCTGATCCCCTCTCACAGGGAGGAGAGGGCAAAGAGAGCTGCCACAGACAACAGAAAACATTCAGACCCAGAGGTATTTGTTTGGTTAAGGTTCTGATGAAGCTTGAATATAACCCAAGTTTAATTTGTACTAAATTTACTTTGTGTTAATGTCCAGTTTGAAAAGCAGATTCAGTCAAACAGGGAAAATAATACAAGGGGTTATTTTCCAAAACAGTTCTTTAATAGAAGCTACTTCCATCTAATGAAAATATTAGTCATGATAGTAATAGGGAGACTTTCTAATAAATAGTAATAAATTGCTCTATCTATTGCTCAGGCAAGTTTTCCCACAAATGCCATGGAAAAAACTCTTTCCATTCTCCAAGTCCATAAAATTAATTTTCCTCCTCAGCCAGATCCCCATGGACACAATTACAGAGAAACTCCATCAGCAGCTTTTTCTGCCAGCAGTGATGTGGAGAGGCTGGAGGAGGTTTGCTGGGCGCCAAGGCCGAACTCCAAACCTCAGCTGTGCTGTTATTTCCCGAACACTCACTCCAAGGAAAGTGCAGAAGAGGTTTAAAAATCACTGGGGTCAAAGTGGCTGCAGCACATGAGCCTCTGTTGAAACATCTCTGGCAATGCTGTTTGCTGCTTTCCTGTTGCAGTGACTTGCTGCTTCCCCTGATGATGAACTAGAGTTCACTCTTACCAGACAGGGTAAGAAGCCAGAGGATATCTCTGAAATATCCTGAAGTTGGTAAAAATCCCAGCCTTGCTCACCCCAACTGACAGAACCCTGCAGCACACCTTAGGAAGGAGAGACCTCATGACCTCTGAGATTTCTTAGCATTTACCTGTTTGGCGCATGCTGTGCCCAGCGTTATTCGCTCTGAGTTGCAATACAAAGGAGATAAATCCATTTACCTTCAATGTGAAAAGCAGCAACACAGAAGGTATGGCAGCCTGAAGCTTCCTCAGGAAGCTGCCTCTCAGGAACAGACCCACAACCTGAGGCTGAACCCAGGACTGAAGCAGCACCTTGGCAGCCCTCAGTGTCAGGATGGGCTTTGCTGCAGCTGAGAACAGGCTCACAGGGATTTCCTGCTGACCAGAGCAGCTCCCCCAGCTCAGTGCTGACAACAAGGACTGGGTGCACAGCCACAGCCTCCTCCTCCACTTCCCTGCAGTAAATGGTTTCACAGGCCCCAGCAGAAAATACCAGGACAGGGGTGCTGGAGTAGCCAACTACTTAAATCCCCTTTTTCCTCTCCCCTTTTTTAATTGCTGCAAACTCTCCCTTTGAGTCCCATCTTAAATTTCTACCTGTGTGCTGAGACTGTTTTGTACTAAGCTGCACCTTATCGGTTGGTGTTGGCTTATCAAACCAACCCAGACTCCCAAACAAAACTCACATTATTTAATATTCTAGGGAGTACACAGACATTATGTGCTACACTCTACAGCACTGCATTTTTAAGAGATTTTTCTTCAGGTCTGATTTTGACTTTTTTTTTTTTAATTGGTACTTTGCTCCTGAAGGTTTACAGTCAGTGAAAAGGAACACAGCCTACTCTACCTGAAAAGAGCTGCCAAGGTTCCTCTTACTAAATGAGAATATAAGTAACATTACTGTGACTTTTGTTACTACAGTCCCACCACATACATATGAAATAATTCTAAAAACGAAAGTAATTCAGGTCCATATTTATTAATAAGCCTGTGCACTGTCAATACTCATGGTGATGCCTGGAAGAACACTAATAGAACACAGTCTCCATGTTTCAGATACAAAGATTTTCCCAGTTAACACCAACATCCCAGACCAACTTATAAAGACCCCACACTGGGGACTGCAGTCCAGCAACACAGAAGGAATCACTTGAGGGTGTTGTCGATCTGACACAGAAAGACCAGTGTCCATTAGGGCTCCTGGGACAGTCTCTCTTACAAGCCCAGTTTGGTCCTCCTCCAGTGTCTCCTTTTGGAGTTGTACCTAAGACAAAAGCAGAGTGAATTAGCAAAGTGCACACACACTTGTTAAACATGAAACAGAACAGCACAAGGAAAAAGTCTCTTCCACGAAAACACTCACTAATTTGTGAGCATGTACTTGTCCATGTTAATAACAAATGCTTTCACCATGGTGTGGGTGAAACCACAGACAGTGTTAACAGAGTTGCTCTCAGCAGGAAAATGGCAGCACTCCCACAGCAGGAAGAGCTGCAATTGCAGCCTGCTTTAACACAAAGCTTGGACAGAACCAATGGCCCAGCTGCTCAAGTGCCAGGAGACAAAAATCTGTGGTTTTGCCCTATGGTCAAATATTTCAAAGTACTGCAATTTAGCTGAAACAGAACCCAGCTGTAAGCTGGCATGTGGAAGACAAGGATCCAGCTGAGTGCACACACCACTGATCTTGCCTAGAAACAAGTGGGGAGCAGCTACAGAACAGAACCTAGCAATGCTGGGTCACTGCCTGAACCAGCCAGTGCTGCTGTTGCTCTCCTCACTGCTTAGGACAAAGAGAGAAAGAGAAGAGGGAATCCTGTTGCCTTAAAAAGCCCAGATGAAGGAGACTATGAGATAAAAAACTATGCTGCAGTTTTCAACCAGAAGGTTTGTACAGGCACCCCCTGTGCATGCACCACATGCACCCAGTGTGTCACAGCACTCTGCATTTCCCTAAGCACAATGCTCGAGGACAAACACAACGGGAAAGCAAGAAACTATGGCAAATTAATTCTACAGTCAGGTGCCAAGCATCGCATACTTTTAATCTGATTTCCCATACATCCAACAAGTCCTTAAACACCATCTCCTGAACCTCGGAGCACCCATGCTCAGGAACTGTTCCTTGAAAATCCAGGGGCCCAAAGGAGCAGCTCTGAGAGAAGACTGGTATTGGGGAGGGGAACGAAAGGAACAGAGAAGCTACCAGGAAACAAAATCTGGAATAAATAATCCACACATACAGTTCAGGTTTTCACTTTACACGTACCACCACCGAACTTCTGTGGACACTTGCAGAGCACTGGTGCAAAACCACCACAGAACAAAATGGCATGGAAGCCATACACTGCTTCAAGAGCCTCGCCTGCCCTCCCATCCCTGCACGGCCCTCACGGCCACAAAACCGCGCTTTTGCTGGCACAAACGCCATCAGCTCCCGCCTTCGGCCCGTACCGCCCAGGCCGCCTGACTAAGCCTGCACAGCCGCAGCTCCTCAAAAGCACCGGCCGAGCTCGTTACCTGATCTTATTGCCGGTTTTCATGCGAATCCACTGCGGGATGGGCCGGTTCTGCTTCTGCTTCTTGGCGAGGAAGCGTTTGATCTTGAACGTCTTGTGCGACGACTGCAAGAGAGCGCAGCGGTCAGTCCCTCACACAGCCCCGGCCCCGCCAGGCCTCGGCGAGCCGGGAACGCCGCACCCGGCTCCCTCCCGCTCCCTCGCGGCCGCTCCGCCCCGCCGCCCGCCCGCCAGGATCCTCAAGCACGGCGGCCTCGGGGAGAGGGCTCGGGGAGCGGCGGGAGGGCGCGGATGGCCGCGGATGTCTCACCATGGCGCGGAGTGGCGCAGCGTCCCGGCGATGGCGGCGTCCGAAGAGGCGGAAAGAGGGGGCGGAGCGGCGATGGCGGGGCAGGCGCAGCGCCCCCTGGCGGCCCGGAGGTCCCGCACGCAGTGAGGGGCGGCGGCGGCCGAGCGAGTTTGTGCGAGTTTATTTGGGTTTAGTACAAAAAACAGCTATGGCTAAAATTCGCTAGCTTGGGAGGAGCTGCTACTGGCGAAGTCTCGTTCTGGGCTGTAAAACAATACTTCAAGTTATGAGGGAAGAGGAAGCAGTTCCGAGAGGGCAGGAGTTCAGAAGCATTTCAAACTTGAGAGAAGGGAAGATGCTGGAAAAGAACAGGATTGCCCAAACCAGCTACATTTGATTAAAAACGAGCATTTCAATGTAGGGAGACTTTACATAAGAATTTACCAAGACAAATCCAACTATTAAGCCAGCTTATTCATACACTCCAACTTAAGTTACTTTATCCAGAGAACCACTGAAGAGGACGGTCTCTCCCTCCCTAAAACGGTTACTGCACTGCCAGATGTTCTGCTCCTTATGTGCCAAAAGGCTCCTATCCACTGGTACCTCAACAACCCCAGCCTGTGTACGTGTCTCAGTGCTAGACTGACACACTTGAGCTTTCAATGCCTCACGTAGGAGCACCATACAACACAGAAACACTTGTGTTAACTCGAGGCAACTCCAAGCTTGGTCTGCTGAAGTGCATCCAGCACTGGCTCTAATGGCCCCAGAGTAGAGCTCTGGCTTTTGATCCAGGTCTCGTCCCCTCCTGACCACAACTCATTTATTATCAAACTTAAGGCCATAAAGTCTTTCTATTTCGCAAAGATTCTCTTCTCTGTTGTAGTTAGATGTTGGGAAAATAAGTTCAAAAAACTGAAAATATTACAATGAGAACACATTTCAAATTCCGAATCTACAACTGAGGTTCTTTAACCAGAAACATCCAACAGCACAATGCCCCCTTTTCTTCCTTGGTTCCTTTTTCGCTCCGAAGGCACTTCTGGATTGCGTAGTACATGCTCTTTGGCTGCACAGACAGTCAGAACACATAAGGCTGGCACATGAGTCACTCCTCTTCCTTTGTGTGACTGGTCTCACCCTCTGGTTTCTTATCCACTCCCTGATCTGGGGGCTTTGCAGCACTGTCTTCATACTGACACAATCTGCTCCGGCTTCGGGCTCCGGGCTGGTACAGCTGCATTGCTGGGCGATCCTGAAATAAATCAAAACTATTTAGACTCTTTCAATAGCTCCCTGCTCTCAGGGTTATTATGGCATCATTTCTATGGTATTAGAAATGGCTCAAATTCAAACTTTTCAGGCTAAGTTTAATTATCCCACAGTGGTGGCAAAGTAACTTAAATTGTCCCAAATCAAGGTTCTCTGCTGAAAAGCAACATCCCTGTTCAAGCCACAAAGAACACTTCTCATAGTTGAAGTCATTTGTAAGAAGTTTCCTGTTGAGTTCAGCTCACACTCCCTCAGAAGAGAGGCCACCTTACAAGTTTCATTTGTACCTGGCAATGTCTTAAATGATACATAAAACAAGGACAGTGATGCTGCAAAAACAGATTTTGTAGAGTACATAAAACTGCACTCAAGGCACTATTTCTTGAGCCTAGAGGACATGTTGCAGTTTCCTATTTTAAGGAACCTGTTCAATCACACTCTCACTGTGAGATGCATTTTCAGGCCTATAAAATCAGCAGACACAGATTGCTGATACTCTATCAACACCTTAAAGAGATAGCCTATGGCCCAAGTCAGCAAATAAAAAGGGATCAGTGTCTTACAATTTAACCCATGGGATTTTTTTGAATTAATTCTTATACAGTGACAAGAAATACTACTGTTAATCAAATTTTAGTGGACATTTCTAGCAACGGCAGAGTTTGTTGCAGAACAGGGAAAAGTTTCAACAGAGAAACCACATGGTTCTTTCCTTGAAGTGCTTTTATCTTAAAAACCACAGATCCCTATGAATCAACACATGAATTTAAAGAAATCCAGCACCTTGTTTCTGATACGATCCCTCTTAATTGTATCCTCTTTTTTATCGTCTTTGGTTACTTTCTCAGATTTGTCAGTGCTGCTGGTACAGTCTGTAAGATCACTTCTTTTTCCCTTTTCTCTGAGTAAGTCTCTCTCCTTTTTCACCTCTTCCTCTTTTCTTCTAAAAACCTTCTCTTTCTCATAGCGCTCTTTCTGCCTCCGACGCTCCTCTTCCTGGCGTCTCAGTTTCTCCCTCTGTGCTCTCTCATATTCTCTGTCTCTGTCAAAATCTCTATCTCGGTCCCTGTAGTCCTTTACACACTCATCTTCTGATCTGTGTGAAAACAAAACTGAAAATTAAGCTCACAAGATTCACCAAACAGAGCTGGGAGATCAATGTAATAGTGGCGTAAATGTGCAATAGGAAGACGACACACTGGCAGGTACTAGGGAGCTCTTGGGAGGCTGTGTTAGCCCAAGTCATGCATGACAGCCAGAGGGGACACTGACCACTAGAGTTTCCCAGCCTCCTACTTGCATAGCTGGCTGAGTCTCTTCTGGCTTTGAAAAAACATCTGAATTTGTCTGTATTTCTCACATGGCAGAACTGAACCTCAAAAGATCACGGAGCTGTTGAGAATTACATTTTCCACTTTGACTTTTTACAAGACTAAGAGGGACTGGTAACTGGAGAACACCTCTCCTCTTGCCATGGTTATAATAATTATCTCATTGCAAGGACAGTGCTCACAGCCTGCTGCAGTCATCTACATATGGGCTCCCTTAAAATCTGTCCATTAATGAAGAATTTCCAGGTAATTCAGAGAGCTTTGTGTAATCATGGGGATGTGCACTGGCACAGAGAACACAGCCCACGCCTTATATGAGAAAAGAATTTGAAAGGAATTTGAAAACATGGTCATGGCAGAGCAGCCTAAGCCTCAGTACAATCAGGAAACAAGTTATAGATACATATATATTTATAGCAAGTACTAGAATACTTTTTTGCCTTCTCTTCTTTTGTCTCCCCATCAGATCGTTTGGCAGATGCACTACTCGCATTTTTTTCCTCCCTCAGAGTCTCTTTTTCCAGTTTCTTGGATCTCTCTTTTCTCTCCAAGTCTTTTTCATCTTTTTCAGGCTTCTTAAGTAGCTACAAAGAAAACAGAAGTCTCAACTAAAAAGCTCACTCTAATACATATTGTCTGGCACAACACCGAAATTGCATCAAAGGAACCACAGTCCAGTAAGAAGTAAACATTAAAAAAATATTACTGCAAATCACAGTATTTCTAAAAGCTGGAGTGTATGAGTAAGCATTATTCACATAGCAGACTAGGATTTTTCTCCTAAACCAGGGTGTTTTAGAAAGCTTAAAAATAGTCTCCATTCCATAGTGAATTCACAATCCTCTTTACCACAGCATGTACAACAGTCACATGACAAAAACTTTAAATATTACTAAGAAACATTACAGCATGTAAACCTTTACAATGCCTACTACTGAATATTACAAAAAAATTGGTCATTTACTAACACCAAACTCATGTGATTCTTCACACAATACCCAAAGTACATTTTGATACTGATATACAAATAATAGGGGAAAGGGAGTGTAACAGTTTGTAATAAAGAACTGTTCTAGACCTTAATCTTTGGTTCTTCTTTTGATCTGTCTCTTTCTTTTTCTGGGCATCTGTCTACTTTCTTCAATTTTTCTGCTTCTTTTCTCTTCCTTCTCTCCTCTTCTTTCCATTTTCTTCTTTCTTCTTCTCTTTGTCTTTTCCTTTCTAATTCTCTCCTCCTTCTCTCCTCTCTTTTTTCTTCCCTCAGTCTCTGTGTATGTAAAAGCAAAGAGAAATAGTGTCTCTCCACACCAGGAAACATCTCTTTAAGCCATCAAACAACTCACCTCAAAGCTGCCTCTATTATAAAAGAAAAAATAAGAAGTCCTGTCATCTCTGTTGTTGTGAACCTGAACATATCATGGCAGTATTTTTTTACTCATAAGCTTTAATTTGTACTGCCTTAAAAAACTCAAATACAACACTGGCCTCAGTCTTTATCATTCAATTTTAATTAAATCTGCCCCACCTCTGATCTTCTCCATTGCTAGAAGTTAAAATAATACTATGTGCCAGGAGAAAGATCATCTACAAGGACCTCAGTCATACTGCACTAAAAACATAAGCATTAAAATGGAATCTGTTTTGTCAGTGCAACAAGAGGTGGTTTGCTGTCACCAGAATGTAAACAAAGCATCACCATTCTAACACTCTAGTCTTTTAAAATATATGAACCAAAATTTGACAAGCTGGGTCAAAAGCTTCTTTTTCAAAAGGATGGGCAGAAATGTATCAACATACAATGAGCAAAGTGTACTTTGAAACAACAAAAAAAATTCTGGAGGTAAGCCTTACCTGTTTATTTTTCAAGAAGTTCAATAAAGGAGTAGTCTTTTTAGCTGGAGAATGGATAAAATAAAGTAAATATTTTGGCTTTACCCTATACTGCAATATCTACAACAAAACCCTATGTGAAGGGAACCAGCTTCACACTTTCCCCTGCCTGTCTCCTCTCACAGACAGGAATACAGCAGTGAAACAAGTGTTCCAAACCTATCTCCAAACAGTGGCAACTATTAGGATTCTATAAACTTCTTTAGGATACTAACAGGATACCCATGACACCTATCTCTACACTCAGTCTGCACTAGGCTTTTCCCAGACACTCTCATTTTTAAAGAGATCCCTCAAGATACTCAGAAAGAGCAACCTGGTCATTTTTTGGTGGTATTTTACCCAACCACACTATCTCTTAACTTGTGCCTGCATGGAACATCACTGATCACAGCACTGTGCATTAAACACCACTGCATCTCACTGAAATGCAGCCACTCCACAGCCTGGTCTGGCTAACAAACATCTGCAACAGGGAGGAACTTTGTCATCTAAAACTTATACCTACAGAAGAATTTAGACCATGGAAACAATACACAATGAATAATATTAGCCTAAATGTTTAACAAATACTAAGCACAAATACACAAAAGAATTCAGTCTCCTCCAGGTTGAGCCTCAAATTACAAAACATATTTGTTTCTTTGTGATCTAAGAAAATGTAATTATAGTACACAGATTTCCATACCTATTAGCTCTTTGTTTCTTGCCTCTATCTCCTCCAACAAAGTTTCAGGAGTGGAGGTTAATTTTTCATCATCTGCACTGTAACTTTCCAAAAACTTCTTGTATTCTGGATCTGCACACAAGAGAAGGAAAAAGAAAGGGAGGGCAAAAAAGAAGAGATACTGTAGCATGAAAAGTATTTGCATCATCCACTGGGTTGTGGATGTAACCATGCTTAGTTATATTTACTAAGGTTGGGCTGTTCATATGCCACCTTTTTATAAGTTGGCAGCTCTCAAATGAGCTGCTGTGTTATGTTTGTCTGGGACAATCATATTTAACAGATTTCTAGCTGACAAAGCAGTGCTCATAAACTTCACATATAATTAAGCAAACATCCTATTGATGGAACTATAGTGTCAGAGTAAAAACATTACATTCAAATTACTGCTAAGAGTTTCAAGTCTACACATGCAAAACAAACTAGCTTGCTGTTATACCATCTTCAATAGTTCCAGTTTTGGCATCCTTTTTCTTACTCTTCTTTTTTGCAGCTTTTTGGAAAGGGGCAAACTCAACTATGGCAGCATATTCCTGACCTGTTGAGAGACAAAAAAATACATTAAAATAAAATGGATATGAAATAGATTATATCATCCACATCTAAAGCAGGAAAGTAAGTCTCACAAGAAATATGCAATACTAAAGAAATATGCAACACTTACACAGCATTAAAAAATTATTGTATTTAGAAACTCATTTAATAATTAAAAAAAACCACAAAAAACCCAAACACTTTACAGACAGCAGAATTCATGACCTTAACACTCTCACTACAATAACAAACCAGCAAAAGAATGACATTAGATTCAAGACTGCCCATGACTGTCAGTTCAGCTACCTCAGTGGTACCACATAATGGCCTCATCCTATAGATTCTGTGTTCATCGTGCAAGAGAGAATATTTTAAGTTAATGCAACTGAGACAAATCTCAATTTTTGACAAAACACAGTAGAATGCAACACATTACAAACAGTCTTTAAAGCTTTATCTTCTGACAGGCACACTACATTTGCGGCTGCACAAAACCAGCTGGGTATGGCAACCACAGTGTGCAGTTACACTGCAAACCAGCTCATTTAAAGAACTTAGAACGTTACTGGAACTATATTTGTGTGTATTTCTAGATGTACTGGAACTGTTATTTGAGGCACTGAACCCAAACAAGTCAAACGTGGCTGTTCAGACCCACCCCTCCAAAACTCAACCAGCACAGGGCACAGACAGCAGGGAGGCAGCAAAATCCACCGAGTGCCGTTCACTTGCCTTTGTGATCGACAAAAACGTAGCCGTCGAAGCGATCCCTGAAGAGGACTATGTCTTCCTGGTTCTTGAAGTTGATGTAGGCTCTCGAGAACATGTGCGGGTACAAGCTGCAGAGACACAAACCGAGAGCGCCGGGCTGACGAGGCGGCGGCGCCGCTGGGGCCTGGCTGGCGGTAGCGGCGGCTCCCGGGAACGCCCGGACTGGGCAGGCGGCCGTACCTGGAGTCGTTCGCGAAGAACTCGAAGTAGTCGTGCTCGGGCAGAGGCTGCAGGTGTTCCTCCAGCTGCTCCTTCGTCAGGCTGGGCGGCAGCCGGCGGATCACCACCTGCGGCACGGCAGGACCGGCGCTCAGGACGGCGGCAGCGCCGGGGACCAGTCATTACCGCGCCTCCCCCAACGCGGCCCGTCCCAGGAGGCCCCCGCAAGCGGCCCGTTAGCGGAGGAAGGCCACGTTACAGAGGGGGAGCCCTGTCACCGGAGGGAGGAGGGGCCCGTTACAGAGGGTGACCCTCCGTTACCGGGGAGGGCATCGTTCCCGGCGGCGCGCAGGCCCCACCTTGCTGAGCGTCTCCTTCTTGTCCTTGGGCCGCTCCAGGCGATCAAGCTCGGCCGCGCCGGTTCTGCTGTCCGTGCCGGCGGTGGGGCCTGTGCTTGGCCCCGTGGCCACTAGAACCCCCGGGCCGGCGGAGGCGCCGCGCCGCTCCTTGGGCCTGGCGTTCTCCTTGTCCTCCTTCATCCCGATCCCGGTCCTGACTCCGGGCCCGGGCAGTGCCGCGCGCACCCAATGATCGCCGCCTCTCGCGAGACTCTGCCGTGAAGGCGCCGCTGCCTTCGCTGGACTACCACTCCCAGCATGCACCGCTTCCACCACGGCTGATCCCGGTGGGGTCAGCGGCCGGGACCGGGACCGATATCGGACCGCGGGCACGGCCTCATTTCTTGCCCAGGGGCTGTTCCCCGCCAGCGCTGTCACTCTCGCTGCCCGCTCGGGCCCGCTCGGCTGGTAAGGGGGCGCGGGGCAGGCCGGGAAGGGCGCGGGGCAGGACGGGAGTGCCCCTGCAGTCGGCGCAGGGGCAGCGGTACCGATAGCAGCACCGGCAGCGGCACCGGCACCGGCACCGGCGGGATGTGGTACGAGATCCTGCCCGGCATGGCCGTCATGGGCGCCTGCCTCAGCATCCCCGGCATGGCCACCATCTTCATGCACCGCTTGTGCTACGGCGGCAAGGTCAGCGCGGGGTGGCAGGTGCCGAGATCTGGGGCCTGGAGGCCCCCTTGTCCCCCGGTCCCCTGCGTTCCTCTGGGATCCCTTCCCTCCCGGAGCTCCTCTTACCCCCCTTCCCTCGGGAGCTCCTGCCCGAGGCCTTAACAGGCGGTTCTGTCGTTCAGGAGAAGAGGGTCGTCCGCTATCCCTACGAGTGGAGCCTGATGGAAAGGGACCGGCGGCTGTCGGGTGTCAACAAGCACTATGTGCCCAAGGCAAGTTTTGGGGGCGTCGGGCAGGTACCGCCGGGGGGACCCAGGCACTGCTCTCCCATCCCCGAGCTCTGGGATGGCAGCTTAGGTGGGCACTGGTTGTTCTTGGAGCTATCAGGTCTCACTCAGTGCCTGCAGCTGGCCTGCCTCTGGGGATGTGCATTTTAATTTTGTTCTAATTAAGACCTGGGTAACTAAATATAGTTTGAAAATCTGCATTTTCAGATATGCCCTGTTGCACGTTGCAAGAGGGACACAAATATAGCTGCTATTTTTTTTCTTTTTCAGGGTCTGGAGAACATAAACTAAAGTGTCAACGCTTTGAAAAATTCATGTGTCTACAGAAAATGATTTAACTCTTAAATAAAGCTATACATGTGTTCAGCCCTTGTATTTGTGTTACTGTGGTGAGGTGACACTTTCTGCACACCAGGTGCCTACCAAAGCCACTCTGTCACTCCTGTCCTCAGTTGGACAGGGGAGAGAAAATACATTGAGAGGCTCATGAGTTGAGACAGGGAGAGGAACAGACCATTCATCAATTACTGTTGCAGGCAAATGGGATTCGACACGGAGAAATTAATTTAATGTATTGACAGATAAGAGCAGGCTAACGAGAAGTTAAATCATAAAACACCTTCCTCCCACTCCTCCCTTCTTCCTGGGTTCAGCTTCACTCATGGTATTTTCTACCTCCTCCCTGCTGAGCTGCTCAGTGTGATGGGGAATGGGGGCTGTGGTAAATGTCATTCCATGTCCCTGTTGCTCCTTCCTCCTCAGAAGAGGACTCCTCACTCTTCCCCTGCTCCAGCATGGGGTCCCTCCCATGGGAGGCTCACACCTGCTCCAGCACTGGGTCGTTCCTGGGGTGCAGGTGGATCTCTGCTCCATCATGGACCGGGGCAGGGGCACAGCTGCCTCACCGTGGTCTAGCAACACGCCCTGCAGGGGAATGCACGTGGAGCACCTCCTACCCCCTGCCCCAAGGCCTTTTGCCATCCTGGAAGTGCAGCTGCTGGGTGTACAGTACCCTGTGATCTGCTAAAACATTTCTGGCTTCTCTCGGATAGTACCCGTGATCCTTTCCCTCTGAAGGTCTGTGTGTTGTAAGCGCTGCTGTTCAGAACCTGCCACATCTGAGTGCGCCGGGCTGCACAGAGTCCCAGCCTGGCAGGGCACGGACTGCAGGCTGCTTTAGCTCCCGAATTGTCCAGAATGGCAAAAATGTGACAAGCAGAGAACCTGCTTGGATCCCACAGCTGTTTTCTTGCTCGTACC
>JBBMKD010000194.1:9301184-9314283 GCA_037834095.1 Argya squamiceps
TCCCCGGGCTGGCGTGCGGCGGCCGCGGGGCTCCGGCCTCAGCGCCTCATCCGGCCCGGCCCGGCCTGCGGAAATAAAGTTTCACGGGTAAAATTAGAGCCCGTGACTCGCTATTCTGTATTTTGATGCTGGGGTTTTTTTCAGCTTATTGGGGGGGTTTTGAATGGGCAGTGATGACACATGGGTTATTTTGACTTAGCAGATCGGATTTGTTATGGTGTTGGTTCAGTGTCTCAGTTTGAAATAAAAAGTCTTGCAAATATATGATATGGGGTTAAAAAAAGTTTAGTTTTCTGGGGAAGGAAGTGCACTATCCATAGAGTTTTCATTAACTCAGTTGACGGGTAATATACAGACACATAGATTTATGGTGTCTGGCCATAAATAGCTTCATGCTATTGGACTTTCTCATAACAATTTATGGAATATTTTACAACTAAAAAAAAATTACTAATAATGTTTAAAGCTGCTTGAGGGACCCAAAACTTTAATCTTCTTGGTTTTATCATTAACTTTATTTGCTGTTGCCTATGATGAGGTGTTGTTTCTCTGTTCCCCACCTTGTAAGAACAGAGGATATATTCCGAATTCCACTCACCTTGTGTAGAACGGGAAAGGACAAACAACAAGAAGCAAACTTGCAGAGTGCAGTAGCACATAATCTTCTGAACAGTATCTCAGATTTGTTTTTTCCTAAGTAAGGAATAGACAGTAAATATGTGAACGTTGTCATGCAGTTAAAATAGTAAATCTGTGTTTTTACTAATTTGATATCTTTTCCTTTCCCTTTGTAGAAATGGAGGGGAAAAAACTTATTTCTGCAACAGACAAACAATATTCTAGCGTGCTCCTTCAGTCTCTGAATGAGCAACGTGGCCATGGACTTTTTTGTGATGTTACAGTCATTGTGGAGGACCGGAAATTTCGAGCTCACAGAAACGTCCTTTCAGCCTCAAGCACATATTTTCACCAGCTTTTCTCAATGGCTGGTCAAGTGGTTGAACTGAGCTTTGTAAGAGCAGAAATTTTTGCAGAAATTCTTAATTATATTTACAGCTCCAAAATAATCAGTGTTCGATCTGATTTGCTTGATGAGCTGATTAAATCAGGGCAGGAGCTGGGTGTTAAGTTCATAGCTGATCTGGGCATTCCTCTGGCCGAAGGCAAAAATGTGCCAAGCGAGATCAAAGACGGTGCTTCAACTTCTAGTCCAAATCAAAGAGATGCTGAAACACAGGTGACTGTAATCAGGCCAGAGGGTCAAGAGGCAACAGATGGGATGCCAGTTATAACACAGTCATTCTCCTTACATGGCATAGAATACGAGACTACAAAAATTACAGTGAGTGATTCAGATGATGAGGATGATGATGTAATTTTTTGTTCTGAGATCGTTCCTCCAAAAGAATGTACTAAAGACAAAAATGCTGCCAGCCAGAACCAGCCTTGCTCGAGTCCAGCTGGAGCTTCTGACCAAAAATCCTGTGGCAATGGTGGCTCTCCCCATTTAACAAACACCACAGCAGCTCAGAGCCTCACTTTGTCTGCCAGCCAGCTGAGCCCAAACCAAACACAACCTGGTGCTGAATCACTCGTCTCGGCCACACCGCAGCATTTTGCTCCTAATATCATCGTGCTAAACAAGCCTCTGCTTAACTCTTCACTTGGTGCCAGCTCCTTGCATCAAACACATGTGACTCCTACAATTAATTTACTCGAGGAGAACCAGCAGCCATCCCATAATGGCTCCATAACTGAAGTGGAAGCAACTGCTGTTGATGATGAAGAGGTTGTTGAAGACGATGTTGATATCATTAGCTCCTCTAGTCCTGGCTCGGTCGGCAGCAGCTCTTTGGTTCAGCAGCCTTCTGTTCCTAAGGCAGAGAGCCCTGAAGGATCAGGTGTACAGAAAAAACAGGTGGTTGCATCTTCACAAGAGACATCTGCTAAACCTGGAGAACTTAAAATAAAAATCTCAGATGTCCTTTCCGGAAACAACAAGGAATTAAGTTCGGGTCTGGCATCAAGGAATGTGGCAGATGGGCAGAAAATCATCACGTTAGATACAGCAACTGAAATAGGAGGCTTATCCACAGGCTGTAAGGTTTATGCCAATATCGGTGAGGATACCTATGACATAGTCATCCCTGTGAAGGGTGATTCTGAGGAAGGGGAAGCCAAGCCTGATGACGCACCCAAAAAGTCTGATGATGAATCCCCAAAGGGGAAACGCATGAAAGTGAAGCACGACGACCACTACGAGCTCATAGTGGACGGCAGAGTCTACTACATTTGCATCGTGTGCAAGAGGTCGTACGCCTGCCTGACTAGCCTGCGGAGACATTTCAACATCCACTCCTGGGAGAAGAAGTACCCGTGTCGCTACTGTGACAAAGTTTTTGCTCTTGCAGAGTATCGTACCAAGCACGAACTCCACCACACTGGGGAGCGAAGGTACCAGTGCCTGACGTGCGGCAAATCTTTCTTCAGCTACCAAATTACAGCCTCCCACATAAGATCAGTTCACAGCCAAGACCCTTCTGGAGACACCAAGCTGTACAGGCTGCACCCCTGCAGGTCCCTGCAGATCAGACAGTACGCCTACATCACCGACCGCCCCAGCAGTGTCCCAGTGATGAATGAGGGGGGAATTGTCTACCGTGTTGGCTCGGGGAAGGATGGCACTGAGGGAACAACGTCCAGCTCTCCTTCCAAACACATCACCTGGGACGACATTTTTGTTCCGCAGTCGAATGAAACAATTTTTAAACAAAACCCGTCAGAGGGAAGTACTGAGTTTGAGTTTGTGATACCAGAATCTTACTGAAATGTTTGAAATGCTGGAAAAAAAAGGATTCAGTGCGGGAGCATTGCAACTGCTTTGACTGAACTGTTGAAATTGCTGTAAAATCGAAGGTTAAAGTCAAAAGAAGTTAACTTGTTCTAAGAAGTCACCAAATGGTAACACTTACATGGACCATGCTAACTGCAGTGATTTCTGGAAGCAATTAATCAGAAAATTTACTTTAATATAAAATAAGACATTTCTAAGGCACTAGCAGTGTTTTCTGTTATGTTAAATTTGATCAAAACATGAGGACTTGTGGCTGGAAAATGTATAATTCCTTCTAAAGAGCTAGAAATATTTCTAAAATAATGGAGATATTTCCTGTACCCATATTACCATGTACTTACCTTTCTTTCATGTTAGCACTTTAATGCTGAATTCTGTTTAGATGTTAACCAAGAAAACAGATGTTTTCATCATAGTCTCTTGATCATGGAACTATTTAAAAAAAATAATCCCACAACTTGTGAACAAGGGGTCAAAATACATGATCCCCTACTACACTGGAGTAGTCTGGTTTTGAGCTAGCATTTTAATTCTGCTTTTATAAATATTACGAATCATATGTCTTCATGCAAAAAGTCTTGTCAACAAGCAATACTCAATTAGGGCTAACTTGAACAAACTTTACTTACACTTGGCAGTGTGGTGAGCAAAGTATTCAGTGTCCTGGACCGTGATATTTTACGCTTTGCCATGAGAAAAAACCAAACCCCACAAAGCTCACTAGTGAAGAAGCTTGGAACATTTAGGAAGGAGATAATGTTACCTTCTTAAATCTTGAATTATGTTGTTGTGTTTTTTTACTGCTGGAAAAATGGCAGTAATTAGTTTGATATAAAGTGCTGTTCCTTTTTTTTTTCCACTTCAAGAAGAATAGCCTCAGTGTGGAGTTTAAAAATTAATGATAAAAATACTGTTTGTTTTTAGCTGAAGGCTTTTTAAAACTATTAATTCATCTAAGTGCTGTATTGGTTTAGCACTGAGACTCCTGAAGATCTTGTATGCCTGTTTGGATTTCCCCCCACACTTGTCCCCATTTATACATTTTGGAAGGTGAGGACTAAACCAACAACCAGAAAATGCCCTTTATTCACCATGACCCAAAATATAATTTCTCTGTGGTTGTCTAGTTGTCAGCTGTTCCCAGGTTTGGGTTTATTATGTTGCCGTTTTATCCTCCTTGCAATTGGTGCCTGTTTAAGCAATTAAAAATCAATTAGATGTCCAACTTGATCAGGAAATGGTAGAGAAAAACAGCTGTTTACTGGAGTAATAGTTTAGCATTTCAGAGTTAGTGACTTGTTGATTTTTGTAAATGGGAATATGAAAACTCCTCAAGTTCTAGAGGTGACTGAAAAAGACTTGTGCTAGTTATGGAAACCTTTCATTGCTCAAGTTGCAGTTACAGGTTTCTCTTTTCTTTTTAATGTTTTAAGTTAGCATCTTGATTTTATCACTTTCAAAGTTAAGGGTTTTAGACATACAGTACTCCTCACAGAAAGGCACTTAAATGGTAAATGGCTCAAATACAAGTTGAGCTGCAAAAAAGGTACCAGAAATCCACGTGGGCAATGATGGGAGGAGGATTTGTTTACGTGGTGCATATAATGCTCAGCACTTCACTTTTGTCAGCCAAGAACATGAAATACCTGATTATTTCCAGATCACATTGCAGACCCCTTTGAATACAATGGGTCACACTTTAAATGTGGGATGTAACTGAGGTGGTATTTCTGCAGTCAGACGTTATCTTCATGTGACATGAGTGTGGATTGCCTCTGTTGGCTCAGGTGGCTCAGCCACAGCTGGCTGGTGCTATGGTGGGTGGGACTTCCTGACCTTTGTGATGAGACAAATGCAATGTTATTTTTGTTACTGACATGACACACGTTTAATCACAAAATGGTCTTTCAGTTGGAAGGGACCTACAAGGATCATGGCCTATATGGGGATCTGGAATTAAGCAGAATTAAACATAGTGACTATCACTGTTTGCTGCTGATATATTTAAACCTTAAACTGTGCCTAGTAAAGGTCTCTTTTTGGAGGAAAACTGGAAAATTAGGGCTTTGTAACTATTTTCACTAGAAGACTCGTGCTTGCATGTGTCTCAGGGTCTTCAGTTTTCCTTGGAAGTGATTTTTGATATCCAAAGTCCAGAGGTATGTAAAGCATTTTTTTAAAATTTCACTTCTGCTATTTATTGGTTCAGAAACATGTTAAATCCATTATTTGAAAACTTCTTAGGGAGCCATGAGTAAGTTTTTCTATTTAGATTTCTGGTTATTGCACTTACATTTGTGTTTTTGTTTGTTTTTGTAAGCATTTAGCTTCCAGTTTAACTTAATGAAAAAACTTATGTAAATATTAAGAAATTGGCTTTGGGACAATGAAATAAAAAGGTTGAATCTGACAAAGAATTTATATAGAAATTAAAAATTTCAAAGTTTTCATTTATTATGCATATAAAACCATTAACAGATCTGCTGCAGAATATGGTAATGGTGGCTGCATACTCACTGTCTGGTTTCTTTGGGGATTCATACTATAACATTCCACTATGTGAACTAAATAAATATTGAATAACATCTACTGCTTATTTATTTTATTCTGTTAGGCATGCAGCTTTTAAAAAGATGCAGAAGCTGACAACTATATACATTGAATTCTGAGTTCTACAGGTATTGCCTAGGAAATGTTCTGTGTGACACATTCCTTGGTTTTCCCCAGTCTGTGATGTATATAGTTGTACAGTCTTTCCTTAACATACTTTTTCAAGTTGTGTTCTACTTTTCATTAATCAATACATGGTATTAGTTCTTAGAGCTTTCTATGGCAAAAATAAAACTTTAATTCTCAAGATGGGTGCAGTATGTTTCTTTTCGATGGCAACTCAGTTTATATAGCCTAACATGTTTGTAGCTTCCTTTTCCAGGTCTTTGGGAATAGCAGGGAACCCACTGTGGGGGGGAACAGGGAGAGGTGTTTTTATTTGGGCCTTAGTTTTGTTTGTTTGTTTTAATGCTGTCTGGTTTTGTTAAACACTTTAAAGAAAGCAAATCAGCTCAACAACTCCAGTGTGTTGTGAGCTGCAATAGGTGGGGTAGATGGGAACTCTCAGGACAGTCAGAGCTCCTGTGGAACACTCTGACCAACTGCTGCCATTGCAAATGAGCTCAAAGTAAAAAAAAAAACCCAAAAAAACCCCACCTTACCTAGTGCCCAGTAAAATTTACATAGTGACCAGTGCAGTGCTTTCAGCTCACTCATGGTTTGGGCTTTTCTTACCAGCTGCTGACTGGTTATGATTTGTAAGAGTTCCATTGTTGGTGACCTGGGGCCAACCGGAAATAATTGTGTAGACTTCTTATTACATGTAAGGAATGCAATTCAGTAATTAATGTATCAAATTATGTTCTAGATGCCTTTGTCTCCTTGGCATAGGGCTTCTGCCTCGCTCTGCTGACATCAAAGAGCAGCTGACATCATCAGGGCAGAATTAGGCCCAAAGTAAGCAAAGGAGACACTGAGACTGAGACTGGGTGGATTATTCAGATCTGTGTTAAGTGAAAAATCAGCAGTAATAACTTTACAGGGCTTGAGGTCAGGGCACCCATGTTATGTGGGTAAAACTGCAAAATTATCAAATGTGGGGATATGAGCACCTTCAAAAACAGAACTTAAAGAGTCTTTGGCTAATTGTGGTAGAAATATGTCTCCAATATAGTGAATAAAGATATGGGGGGTTTTTTGTTAGTTGGGGTGGGTTTTTTTGCTTTGATTTTTTTAAATGCAAATTTTACTCACTTTCTTCAAATAACCTTAAAGATGCTTGTAAAACAGGAAGGTTGCTAACATGTAAAACAGAATTGGTAAATGTTTACAAAAGTCACACAATTTTATTTAACTTTGGCAAAGTAATAAAAGGGTACATATGAATCACAAACTTGACATTCTCATAAGAAATGACAAATACAGTGCAGAATGTTACAGTTACATTAAATGCTTAGTTTTACTCAAGCAGAATGAAACAGGTAATTCAACAGAAAATACCACCAGCAAGTTTTTAAATGTGAAAATGTACTTGTCCTTTTATAGTGAATTTAAAGCAGCAATGTAATTTTTGCTAAAATATTCCTTAGAAAAAAATGAGAATTTTGATAATTCCTTAAGGGTAGTATTTTTCAGCTCAAACCCGATGACACGATTCATCTCCTAACAGTTTCTCTGCCATGAAGTTATGTTCTCTTCAGGATGTTCAGTCCTGTCCTGTGGTGTCCCCTTGTCCTTCTAGCCCTATTTAGTTGACAGGCACAAATGGTACAGTGTTTGTCAGAAGTGGGACAGGACTGTTAGCTTTCATTTCAAAGAAAAAGCAATAAAATGTTTTCTGGTACTAAATTAATATGCCCTTCTGATTCCAGTTTTGTGGGGAGTTTTATTAAGAGAAGTACTGTCTGTTTTGAAATTGCCCATGATGTCTTTGTCAAGATTTAATTCAATAAAATGTAATATAAAATGGAGGATGCCCCAGTATATAAATTTATTTCCTGTATGCAAATTTATAGGAGCTGCACTTCAACATTCTATAGTAAAACAAAATCCCACCAGGATATGTTCTACATACACTACTGCTTTAAATCCTGTGAGCTGCATTGTTTTCTCCAGCTGTTTATTTTCCCTTCTTACTGGAGAAAAGTCACTCTTGCTTCTGGATAGTGTCATCCTTTAATGAACTAACATACTGATTAGTACTTGACAGTGGAAATGACAAAGTTAATACACAGTCTAGCCTAAAGGCTTTGCAAATGCATAGAATTAAAAACAGCATTATAAAGTGTGGGTGTACTTTGAAAAGTGAGATCAGAGACTTCAGTGTTTGTTTTCCATGTTGACAGCATTTTAATTTTTTTTTCTTTTAATAGATTAAAAGTAAGTGCCACAGTTTAAAATCCAACTGGAGTTTCCCCCAACCCACCGCCATGTGTTCCATTTTGATTCTGAAAGCCACGTTTACCTTTTAGGTACCTTTTTGTTTGCATCAGTTGCAAGTAAAGGAAGGCAACTGAGGATTAGGGTCAACAAACTGATGCCAAGGAAATTATATCTTTAGGAAATAAGGAGTAAAATGTTAATGTTGTTTTTATCCCTGAAGTAAGCAGTTAAGAATGCTCAGGTTGAGCAGCTCAGATCCATCATCTGAAATCACTTCCTGGAGTAGAACCACACTTTAGAGGTCAGTGTGTCACATATCAAAGCTGACCTTTTGTTATGCAGGATGCATGCAAAATCTGCTGGAATCTAGATCAATCAGCACAGTCATCAGCTGAAGATTAAATGAAAGTCACAACAGTAATTGCAAATTCCTCAGTTTCGTTGTATATTACAGGGTGTTGAATTTCATCCGTGTGAGACTTATATCTTGGAGAACTAGTAGTGGATATTCCTTATGTGCAGCCCATAATACAGCTACTAAACCAGTGCTTACTCAGGGTGCTGATTCAGTCCATTAAAAAAGTTAAAAGTACAAGCTTAAAAAGAAATTCCCAACCACAGAAAAGGTAAACAAACAAATAAATAAATATAATTTTCACTGCACTGTTTCAGTGACTTGTAGATGGTTCCTGATGTTTTTTATAGGAATACAAGGACAATTTAGGCAGTGCAACCACCAAAACTGTTTGACTTCAGCATTACTTACACAGAGCTGAGAGAGACAATTCCATTTCCTCTTTTAGCTTAAGAAACAACCTGAAATAAAAACAGCTTGCCCCCCACCCCCAAGCAATATTCTGATTATTTTGCTACACGTACATGAGGCTATCCTATGATGTTATCCTTTTCAATAGGGTTACATTTTGAGGCACTGTCACAGTTCCCCCCTGAATTTTTCCTGTGTGTTGGCCCAGCAGGTGATGTGAGCTAGAGCCTGTATTCCCCCACCCAAAATCCCAGGAACTGGAGCCCAAAGGCCAAACAAAACCAGAGTCAAGTCATGCTGTCTGCAAGCACCCTCACCTCAAACAGGTTGATAATCTCGAGCAACTCTTGATCTTGGCTACCCTTACTTCAGCTTGGCACAAGATGGAGTAAGGCAGACCAGAATCTGTCATCTATGTTGGATCACTTGATTAAAAATCAAGGACTACATGAACCAAAGAGGCTGAAATTTAGGTCACCTGCTACTCACTGACTCATTAAAACATCAGAAGTCTATCCCCTTTGTCACAGGTCATCGCTAAACTTCTGAAATAAGTCTCACAAAAAAAGAACAGTCCAATCTAATATTTTTATTTGCAATTATCTTCTGTATTTTCCTGCTCCCTCCCACAGTAAAATATAAATACAAAACGTTCACACTAATTTCGATGGCAAGTATTGTTTTTCTTCTTCCCCACATTCTTTATGGTGTGTAAGGTGGAGGCTTTTCAAAAGGTGGGAAATAGGGTGGTGAGTAACGAGGCGGCGCGTTAGAGGCCCACATGTAGCTGGGAGATGGTGACAGGGACTGGGGGTCATCGGACAGGCCAGAAGGAGTGGAGGCTGGAAACACGCTGGAATGCTGCAGGGAGACAGCAAAGGCTGTAATGTAACCATTTCCTAATGGAAATTACTTTATCAAAGACATATTTTGTTACCAAACAGTTAAAAATTAACATTTCAAGGTTCACCTCAGTGAATCAAGCACACACAAATAAGAAGTCAGATAACTTGTTGCATTCAACGTAAGGACAGCCTGTAAGTAACAGTTTTGAAAAATGAGGCTCCTTGGATCCAAAAATTGAAGACATTTAAAAAAAATTTCTCATCACTTCTCTGTACGTGCTGTATTTCACAAAGACTGGACAACTGAAAACTGATGAGTTCCTCTCAAATCTTGGGTGTCACACACCAGCCAGTAGCAACACTGAATAGGCTGCTCCAAAAACCAGGGTCTGCCATTTTAGAGTTGTGTGTGAAAGCCAGGTTTTTGCAAGGGCCCAGGCTTCCTCAGGAGTTCTGATGTGTTGTTTTTCTCCTGTGAAAAATGTGTGGAATGAGTGGGAAGCATTCTTGCACCAGAGGGAGTGCATCCTTTGGAAGATATTTGAGAGGCTGGGCTCGCTCCATGTGCTGTAGAATGGCAGGGGAGAGGGGCCAGGGTGGTAGAGCCACTGCCTGGAGTACAGTAGTGGAGTACAGTAGGACTCAAGGCAAAAGAGTCTCCACAGCCAGAGGCTCAGTTAATGCCCCCATGCAGGCCCCAAATTCCCTGGAAGATATGCAGACTTGGAATTTCATTTCAAAGAGGCCCTTGGCTATAATAAATTTAGATTACTTGAATTTATGCCCAGCTTTCGTGCTGCCTCCTAAGCCAACACCTGTGCTCACAGCAGTGAGACCCAGACACTTTGATCTGTCAGGCTGAACTGTAAGTGTTAGCAGAGCCCAGCAGTACTTCCAGTTACAAAGCAGGGAAATCACCCATGCTGAGCTCTCTGCAGGTACTGGGACTGCCACACTGGCAACCTCTGGGTCAGTCAGTGCTTAGAATGGCTGAGAAACTGAGAAAAGGACTTTGTACTAGGGCTTGGTTTGGCATGCACTGAGGCTGACATTTTTGTAACTGCCGAGAGTTAGTTACACAGCACCAGTGGCTGTCCCAGGTTTCATTAATCTCAAAAATGAGTCACAAATACATCCCAGAAGTTTTGACATAAGCGTTGAATTATGTTTAGGAGCCCTGACAACAGCACTGTCCAGTGGCACTAGCAGCAGACCCAGGAAGGTTTGGATTCATGTTACCTCCAATGCTCAGATGAGGGATGTGGTGGCTCTCAGAGCACACTTCTTTGTTGATGGCCAAGATCTTAAACTCTTTTAATGAAAAAAAGGTCTCCAGTCTTGGTGGTTGTGTGATTAACACCACCCCTGTGGTAACATCCACCTGACAGAAGAGGTGAGGAGGAAATGTCCTCATCTGCTTCAACAAGTGAAAGCTGATGTTGACAGCAAGGTTCACATGAAATCGCCATTTCCAACAGCACATCTCCATAGCTCAAAGAGGAAGGGATGCATTACAGCAGAGATGATGTTTGGAGACACCCCTCTTAGGCCACCTGAAGCATGTGGAAAATAACCCCAGCAAAATAGCTTTTTCGGTATCATGCATCTTCAGGAGCTCAAATACTTTGTTTCCAGAAGCTCATCTATTTCTCTCAGACACAGCTGTGGGCCTAATAAAATTTAGCATCTGAACACCTGGCTTTGCCTCTCTCCTCAGAACATTGCAGTGCCAGAGGCAGTTCTTATGCTTAATGTGACCTCTACCAGTAAGTGATGGGGAGGCAGGCAGGCAGCAGGTCCTCCCTCTTGCCTTCACTTCAAGGACAATTTTCAGGAAATCACTGTCTTAGTAAGAGAGAGCACTGCCAAGGACCAATGCCTAGTAGGAAAAATTTGGTATTTTCTGCAGGAACAAGAAAATTAAACTGTGTGAATGACAGGAAGACAGGCCCCAGTAGTCCTGCAGACTGGCTGGATTTAACCTTGCTGCTAAACAAGGAAACATCCTGTAATGTTGCCCACCTGAAAGTCATAAGCGGAGTAGGGAGGCAGGTGAGGAGTGCTGTGGTAGTAGGAGTTGTAAGATGTCACTTGTGGCCTGGAGTAGTAGGTCACTGAAGGGTGTGCATTTTCAACAGTGCAGTTCAGCGTAGGGAGGGAAGGAGTCTGTCAAAACAGAAGCAAGAGAGTCTGAGGTTGCAAACCCAGTCACAGAAAGCTGACAGCTGAATGAAAGCAGAAATTATTTAAAGGAGCACTGTGTGTCTTTAGACCTCAACTCTGTTGAATTAGCAATTGGCAATCCAGTTCCTTCTCAGGCAGCAGGTAACTTCCAGGGTTATTTTGTTCCACAGCCATTTATGGTTTCAGATTCCACAGAACAAGCTGGCAGTAGCCCAGTGCACACCAGTACTCACACAAAATAGATTTACATCTTCACAAGCAGGAGAAATGATTCATTACTTCCAAATTAGGTGCATTTTGTGAATTGCTGTTCATTTCTATACATCTTTGTTTACAGAGGTTTACAGGCTCTCTGGTGTGGATCAAATCTCAAAGGGCTATGAGGCACAGCTGGGAATATGTCTCCTGTTTTATTTGGGAAGATACTGGTGAGTCTGAAAAGAGTTCAGAGTTCTGAAATAAGGTACCCTTAGTGCAAGGCCCAAGATTTCTTTGTAAGAAAAACATATAGCCAGGACAACAAATCTCTTTTCTGTGTGACTGTTTTTGTATTATTCCAAATAAGTCACAAGTGACTGAAAAAGATAAGAAAAGGAGATACTTAAATGTATCTCTTGAACATTCAGTTCTACCCATTCATTTGTGCTGTTTAGAACAAAACTGTATGGAAGGTAACAGGCAGCCTGATTAAGTGAGGGTATTTCAAAGTTCACATTTTTAGAACAGTATTTTTTTCATTATCTGAAGTTTGGTTTGGATCCCCAGTTCACCCTCTCAGGTTGCACCACAAAGAAATCAGATGGAGAGTTTTAGCCTAAAACAGCTGCTTAAACAGTCTGTAAAGCTCAGACTGCTACTAGAAAATCAACAATTAATGAGCAACCACCACACTTTTCCTTGTAGAATGTGAACACTATGAGAAGGAAGAACAATTTTTAAGAAAGAGCTTAATTTAAATCATCCTGGTATTGCCAATGCCTCTCTGATGGCTCCTTTTGAAAACAGTCTCCCAATTCTGTTAATATTTTCTAACCGTGCTCAGGTGTTGATAAGATCAGAAAAGTGAATCACTTCCACTTTCTCATTATAGTTATTTCTTGCCCTTCTTTCCACTCTGATTGAAGCAGTGCATAGATCATTTGCACTGAAACACCAGTAGTTTCCATGATTATTTTTAAAGGCAATTTGCCTGACTTCTTTTCTTTAATGCACAGATAAATTGATATCCCCTTACCATGTCTTTAAAACCTCCAAGTATTGCTGCTGTAATGATCCCTAGGAATAGCCCAACTATGTTCAGAATTGTTGCCGACCAGAGCAAGTGGTAAAGGTGGATGATGTCCTGGCAGCTGCTGACATCAATGTATTCATAGTACCCTCCAGAAATCTCTACTCTGCTAGATTAGGAAAAAAACAACAGTAATGATAAAAAAATGCACCATGTGATAAATGAAATAATAAATTCGTGTAAATAAAATATGTAACAAATATAGCAGTCAATGTATTAGAAAATGTATA
>JBBMKD010000194.1:9314383-9333322 GCA_037834095.1 Argya squamiceps
GTCCCAGATAGATTTCTGATTGGAAAATAAAAATTGTTTTATTTTTTATCGGATTGGCGATTAATTCATTTATAACACACCACGTATCATAAAACCTAAGCAGTGCTGCTGGACAGTAAAATGCATTCTGCAGCTCAATGATAACCTGGACCTTATTACCAAGGGAATGGGGATAAAGCCTTCTAGATCCCATGCTTGTGGCATTCATGACCTCCCTGCACTAAGTGCTTGCTCTGTTCTGAAACAAATGACTTTGTGTCTGAACCTGCCAGTTATTTCTTTCATCTGAAATCTCCACAGAGGCCCTGGAGGCTTACCAAGGACAAACCGGTCTTGGAGTTACCCTGGGAAATCAGTCTGTGCTCCGAGGAGCAGCAGCTGCCCCCCAGGCAGTGCTGGCTGCTCCCCAGGGCACGGAGCAGCTGGGTGGGATGGGCACGGGAGAGCACAGCTCCTGCCTGGCTCCACAGGGCTTGGGACAAAGCAGATCCAGCTCCGTGCCCCACTCCAGCTGCCGGCCCCTCACACCTCTACAACAGCCTGGGCTGGCTGGCTGGTCTGTCTGCTCACACTTTAAACCTTTTCCACACGCAGAAAAGAGAGAAAACTCAGTCAAATCTGGTTAGATCATTAATTTGGAAAAGGAAAAGCAACTCCAGCAACATGTGAACTCCTGAAGTCTTGCAGCGGAATTCTTCAGGAATGACTTCTCTCTGGCTGCCGGGTGGGGGACAGGCTGGCCTTCAGCACAGCTCACCAGATGTAGTGGCCTACAGCAAATACCCCTCCAGAAATCGTATTTATCAGGGACAAACAGTACCAAGAGCTTATGAATTACTTATCTCCCAGCTCACACACAGGGTTAGGCTCAAAGCACATGAGAGCTTTGAGGAAAGGGGGAAGAAATGGCTCATATTTAAGGTCAAGAAGCAGGAGGTCCAGGTTCAGCTCCTCAGCAGACTCCACAAAGGGCCACAGGAAACTGCCCCCTTTCACAAGTCACCCTCCTTTACTGATTACTCAACTTAGAAGTTGAGTAAGTGAGAAGTTTTTCACCCTTTTTATTCCCACATTTCATTTTAGCAGGCCACTGCGGGAGACATTGCAAGGAGAGGTGGGGGTTTCAGGAGGAATGGAGGCAGAGCTTAACCACAGGTTACAAAAACCTGTTCGCTGGCTGGCACGACGTCTGTGTAACCTGAGCTCTCACCGTGACCCCCTAACAATAAAACCTGTATGTGCCATTTGCAAGTGCTCGTTCCTATGGAGATGTGTGAGAGCACAGACCTCTCAGTGAGAACATCCCGCCTTGTTCAGCATGTCCTTACCAGCGGGAAGGGGCTTGCCCCGTGCTGCCAAAGCCAGGGACCCCAGCATCAGGAAGAATGCGAGATTGCTGTCACATTTTCTATGATTTCCATCCTTTAATACGTGCACTAAGAAGTCTTGAGTGTCCCTGCCTCTCTTACTGAGATACCATCCAGCACCTCCTCAGTGCAGGATGTTTGTGTGGTATTAAGCAAGATTAAAATAGCAACAGCTGATATCTTTTATCAGAGAGGGGAAAATGGCTCAGGGGCAGGTCCCAGAACCAGGACTGGGGAAAAACAAAATACCAACAAAAACAAAATAAAAAGAAATGCAGAGAAGTTTCAAGCTTTTCTATTTCAATCAGTTCTCTGTGTATCACTCTCTTCAGCTAGTAAAAAGGGATTGTGTTCTGTAAACTGGTCAAGGAAAGCATGAGCTTCACCCCTCTTTCACACACACAAAGTCCCACAGAGAGCAGGGGTCACACTTCTCAGCACAGGGAGCCACCTACCCTCTCCCAACAGCAGCTTCTGATCTTCCTCCATCACAGTCAATGATTTAAGCGGAGGCCAGCCCAACTAAGTACTGTGAGAAATGCTAAGCCTCAAACAGCCCTAGGCAAGAGCTGGCAGCAAAAAATCAATTTATTAATTACTCACTGACACACATTGGACGCTCCACAAGGAATAAGCAGCACATGCTTTAAATTTATCTGATTTAGGCACAGTAGCCAGATCTTAGTGGTGTGATCACTCTGCAGTGGTTCTCAATTGGTAACCACCTTCTGAGTCACTGCACAGTGCTGGTTCACCTTCCAGCCCCGTGTGACCGTGAAAGACATTCACAGGGCAGAGAGGACACTGGTTTATGAATGCACAGATGGCACCAGCCTGTCAGCAGTGTGGGGAATGGAATGGTGCAAGGTGAAGAAGAAGAAGAGTGTCTCAGTTTTTTTGCATCTTCAATATTCTCAAAGAAAAAAAAAACCACCCAGTGCCAACAGAGAAGGAAGGTGGTAAGACAAGCAACACTCAATAGGTGGAAAACCTGAGGAGAACACCAAACACAAAAGTAATGGAAACTCCTGTGCTCTTCATTTTTCCAGCTGGGCTGCCCCAGAGCATGCTCACCCACAGCCGGGATGGCCTTGGTGCATTTCACACTCACCTCTACTTGATTATCTTTTGTCTGGGCCTCCTCATTGCTAACAAACAGAGATTAAGGTCCCTCCTCACAACAACTGCCATTAACTGATACTATCCCGCAAACGAGCTGCAAGCTATTGCAAAGGAGCATGACCACTACTGCCCTTCCCGCGGCCCGGAGTGGCATTTTTCCTTACTTCCCACAGTTGTACAGGTCACAGCAGAAGCAGGTATTGGTTTTTATTTTCGGTGTGCAGGGGGCACGGCGCTGTGGGTGACAGACCGCCTGCGTGAATACAGAAAAAAAAACCACATAAAGCACAGAATGACACAATCCCCAAACAGTTTTTGCGGCTGTTTGGCCTGCTCTGCATGTAGATTTCTCACTGATCTCCACATTAGCCCCAGGCAGATATCTCTTTCCTTATCTTGCCCCCACAAAGTCCTCCTTACTGGAACAGAGATGCACTAGACTAGAACAGAGCAGCGTTTCCTTTTGGTGTGGGGAACTCACAGACAAGCAGATGCCTGCAGAGGAAGGAGGTTTTGCAACTCTTAACAAGCAGCCAGGGCGTTGCTGAACGAAGGCACCTCACCCCATGGCAACTCAGAGCAGAGCTGTCAACGGCATGGCCGAAATTGACAGCAAGGTTCCCACAGTGCTGCAGAACTGACCAAAGTGGTTAATAATTGTCGGTTCCTGTGGGTGGTAACACCCCAGTCCACATGGACAGTCTTAGGCCTAGCACGAAACTTTCCACCCTCAAGCAGGCCTTCTAATTTAGTATATAGTGGTTATTCAAAACTACCCGTGGAGTTGTGAGGAAAGCTCTGAGAGAAAATCACTGCTCAGCAAAGGCAGACAAAGATGTCCATACACACTATCAGTATGTGGCAGCACCATCCATCCCCAACAGGCTTGTCTTTGGAGAAGACAAAGGAGAGGTGCAGAGGCTGGTACTTGTTGCTCACATACACAGAAATTACTGCTGCCTGAAACCTTAACCCTCCACCTAGCTCCTGCAATGAATGCACAGCTCAAGATCTAGAGAAACTGGTGAATTTTCCTGTCCTACACCCCCTTCCCTCCATCTGCTCCTTCACTAACGAGGCACTACGTGCAGAAACCCACCTCCTGAGTGCTCCCAGCATCCTGCTCCCACCCCAGGCCCAGCCTCCCACCCCCTCCTCACTTTGCAGACCTCCAGGACACTGCAGCAGCTGCCTGGCAGCAGGTTCCTCCACCTGCACCAAGAAGCTGGTCCCTGAACAGGACACAGCAGAGCCTGCTCTCACCTCTGGTGGGGTGGTACTCTTGGAGTAGTACTGACATCGCCCCGCGTACAGTGGCCTCAGATCCTGCCAGAGAAAAAGCACCAGGCTTAGCCCTGCAGCAAAATCAAAATCACAATCACCCAAAGGGTCTGGGGAAAGGGACCAGGCTTTAGAGAGATGCTGATCTCACACTAGCACCTCAATATAGCAACGGCTCTGCAGCCCCCACCCCAGCCCCCTGAGACTGGGGTGATGTTTAACTCTGGTCCTTGGAGGCATGAAATTGTTCCAGCCAGCATGGGAGGTGCAGTCTCTTAAGCTGGGCTCTTTGAGTGATAGTGGCCATCCTGAACTAAAAGATTTATTCCTCATCGTGCAAGACACACCCCGGGTCTGCCTGACCTATTTCTGAGGGTTCTTCTTGCAGAATCATAGCAATTTTTCATTAATTGCTGGCAAATTTGTCCTTCCTGTGCTCTTCAGTGTCTTGTGGGGAAGCTCTGGAGGATCATCAACATTCCACCCTGCAAATATGCAGTAGTGCCTCCCTTTGGGGCAGCTTGATCTCCAAGGCAAAACCTCAGGGAAAGCAATGCCAGATGTGTATCCACATCAGTGAGCCCTTCCCAGGAGCAGCCAGACTGGATCTCCAGGTGTCTGATCCAAAGCTCTGGATGGCAGAGCAGTGGCAGCAGCTGGGAATGGGAGGAATGCTTTGTGCTGGCGTGGCAGGAGCATGTCTCCAGCAAGGTGGTGACATTTTTGGACTGTCAGGTGGTAAAGTGAGGCCAAAAGCCCAACTCTTCATCAGCTGGCAGAAACCAAATTCTTTGTCATTACAACTGCTCAGCTCTGGTTGCCTCAGACACGCAGCCACACCCAGAGCCAGCTGCGAGGAGGTGCCAGCTCATGCCACAGCCCAACCCATGAGGTCACACCCTTGCAAAGGGGGTCAGAGATGGCCCAGACCTGATGGTTTCATCCAGACAGACGGACACCCATCACACAACTGAGCAGAGCTGCCCTTTGCTCTGTCAACAAATCCTGCCATCCAGCCACCTTTCTACCACTGGAATACTCAGGGGCAGGAAAGAAGAGCCAGCGTCACAAGGAGCATAACTAGCCAGCTGATACAGGGAGTTTCCATTTCATGGGTAATTCTGGTCTGCAATTCCTTTCCATTCTGATACAAACAAACTCGAAATCTGTCTTTTTAATCCCTTTTTGACAAAAATTTCAAAAAAATTCATCAAACTGCAGAGTTGCAGGACAAAAAAACCTGTTTGCAGTTATAAATTTCAATCAAAAAGCTGAAATAGAATTATTTCTTTTTTATTTCTGTACTAATAACTAAAGCTTCTGCACATCTGACTGTACTCGTGATTGGTCATGAAAGCAGTAGCTCATAATTTTTTTAAGTCACCAAATGGAAACTGAGAACCTACTGCAAATGTTTCCTGTTTATACTGTAACGCTTCAGTGAGCTTCATATCAAATTGCTTCATTCTACTACAGCATCCAGTGATTCACTCTGCATTAAGAACTAGCTCTGCCCACATTTAAAACAAAATAGATGTTACTGCCCATATTTTGTCCCTTGGCGATAGCTGCAATTCACATTACATCTTAAGTGTTGTGATACTCAGTAAACACACAAAGCCAAAAAAATCCAAAGCAAAGCTTTAAGATCTTAGTGCTTTCCACTAATTTTAAAAGATATATTTTTTCAATGGTAACGTTTTTCTAAAGCTTGTGATTTAAAGCAGCATTCATTCAGCACATGAGATATATTTACAGGGTTTGATGACACGGGGTTGCAGACACCATCACTGGTTTTCTTAGAGTGAAAGCATTGCAGGACCTGTGTTTTCCTGGGAGCACTTACTATGTGTCTGGCAGCAAAGACACCGTCTACTATGGCACAGCAGAATGCAGCGATGACACCAAAGCTGATGAAGACGATCGATGCAACGAGCTGAGAAAGGAAAACAAAGCAAAGTATCATCTGCCCCTCCACAACCAAGTGATTAGTGCCCTCTCCACAAGGATATGCAAACTAGAGTCGATAAGCCCCTCAAGCAATCAATGACCCAAATGTTTGCCCGGGCTGCACAGACTGGTCTGGCTGAAGGCAGTGGGATGTGTGTCTGCTCTGGAAGAGTGGCAGGAGTAGGAGCATTGTGCCAGACTGGTTCTCTGGGGACTTGATAGAGTAATGCAGGTTTTTCCATTACTCCAATAGGCTAAACTTGGGCTGAGAAAAGACCTCCTCTTCTGGCTGCTGCTGTCGTTAACTCTCCCCTGGAGAGATAGGAGAGAATTTCTCTCCTCTCCCCAGAGCACTGTGGGGAGCTTCTCCTGTGAACATTTACTGAGCTGTGAGGATGCAGGAGACTGCAGAGTGTGAACCTCTCTGCTGGGACTGTGCCTTCAGGGAACAACACCTGGGTGCAGGCACAGGCACAAAGCCATCAGAGCAGAAGGCAGGTGACCAGCTGATGCCATCAGTGCTCACAGTACTTTACCACCTGACAGCTCACAGCAGCCTGGCTGGGTTCCTCGGGGCCAGGCTGTGGCAAGCACAATCTCCCACTGGAGTGCTGCAAGGAGAGAGACTTCACCTGCAGCTTGAGAAGGACAATCAGACAGGTGTGATCCTCTTCCACTGCCCCCGTCATGCCCATCCTTAAAATTAGGGTGAAAGCATTCAGCAGGTAAACCAGAAATAATCTCCAATCCTGGTATGAGGAACAGTGTCTATTCCCACTATGTCACTTCAAACACCACCTCTGCCAAAGATCCAGTGCTCAGCTGGGCTCAGAGGAGCCATGCCCCAGTGCTGTCACAGCCCCTCTCACACCTGAACTCAGCTCAGCTGCTGCCGGTGGGCTCCTGACCAGCTCCTCACACAGAGCTCCCAGCACTGATCCCAGTCCCCTCTGCCAAAGCACACTGGGGATATCAAGAAGAGCGAGGGCAAGCACAGCATTCTGACAGACAGGTTCACAAAATGCAGCTTGGGGAACAGCTTTCAATATTTCTTCATATATACTGAAGTACGTTATTTCAGTATATTTACAATACTTCAGTGTAAAGAATGGGGAGCTCCCTGGTGGTTTTCCAACTCTGGTAACCACAACCTTCAAGTGTCAGTTGTTGGCAGCTGTTAAAAACTGTTTCTCCACAAGTACAAAGGTGACTCTGGTCATGGGGGAGCTGTAAGCAATAGTAAAACTCTCTACAGCCCAAATACAAAGCAAATAGTTAGCCCAGCCAAGGCTGACAGATATCTCAGGTTTCCTGACTTGGGGATGTTTGTTTTAAAGCTCCAGATATTAAGTTTGCTTGCAAACTTTGGCTTCTGCCACTGCATAAGGCTCCAGTTCTCTGAAAGACAAGCCAATCCCCTGGACAAATACAATCCAGAAGGATCCCATGTGTGTTTTTAAAGTACCTCAGGATTTTTAGGTTAATCACACTGGTGTTATCTACATCTTACTAAGTAAAAACAGATCTTGTTCCAGTAACCTCCATATACAGGCCAGATCAGCTTGAACAATGACTGGAAATGCCAGAGGGCTCACCTGGAACAGTGGAACTGGCCCCTCTACAACTGCTTACTTAAAAATAAGAGACAATAAAATGGTTTTCTAAATGAGGCAAATATTCAAGGCACAGACATTAGACCTGCAGCAGCAGAGAGAGCAAGCTGTGAAACGATCCCAGTGACCACATGAACATGTCACGATCACAACAAGCTGTTACTGGAATTTTGGATGCTGTGCCACACAGGACTTGCAGATGGCAGCAGGTGACAAGTTTTCCAGGACCAGATCCTACACTGACCCTGTTTCTGTCAGCTGTAAACTCCTGCATTTCTTCCCCACTCAGCCCCACCCTTTGCATGTCTGGATCCCAACTCACACTATCCATTACAAAGTCACACTGTCTCACTACCAAACCAGTGAAACCACACAAGGGGAGAAAATCCAGACTGGGTGGAAGACACAGGGTTTATGGCTTAGGTTATTTTGCAGCAAGTTTAGTTTTTCTCAGAACTGTCCTTTGTTTCATACAGACATGAAAGAGGACATTTGCCCTAAATAGCATGAGCCTTAGAGACGGGAAGTGAGCCAAACACTAAATATATACAATTAGGGAATTTGTTGGTCATCTCTGCTCGCAGATAGAAGCAGCTAATATGGTGGTTTAAAAGAAATACATAGTTAATGACACTTTCGTAACAGCCCTACCAAGAGATAAGTATCAGGTAAGTATCTGATGCTCACTTTATTTACATACAGTTTTCTCCCTCTCAGATGTAGAAAGAAAAGCCTGAAAACCAAACACTGAGAATTTATGATAGAGAAAAAAAATCAAAGAGCAAATAGAAACATACAAATTGAAAGGAATGAAAAGGAGGTGTCTTTACAAACAAACTGTGGGCCTGATGGTAGATAGGGGCAGATAGAGAGATGAAAGAAACAATGGGAGGAACCATAAATTCCATAGGAATTCCACTAACTGACACAGATTACTACTCACTCAAGGCAGTGCTAAATCCCTGGACTGAGAAAAAGAACAGATACAAGGATAAAGAAAAAGGGAGTATTACATTAGAAGGGGGTATTAGGCGTTTTGGGAAGTCTGTACCTCTCAAGTACCTGAGCCAATGGGGAAAGAGAGAGGGAAATGTGGGTGGGAAATTAGAATAAAAAGGAGGCTGCATCCCCTAAAAATTTTGAGAGACTCCAGGGGAAATGCCCCATGGCCTCTCTCTTTATTTGAATAAAGTTACAGGACTCCTCTGTCTCCTTTTTTAGACATAAACCTCGAGTGACTGTGGGTTAATTTTCTTGACAAAATTAATTTTAAAAATACCAGTTTTCAACTCGTCAATAAGATTTTTGATTTGGGGTTGATAATGCTGTTACTGTAGCAAGCAGAAGTCCCTCTCTAGAGCTGTGTGATATTATTGATTGATCTTCACTCATGTAACTCTGGATGAAGTCAGCCACACCAAGCAGCATTCAGACAACTAAAGACAAACTGGGTTTGGATAGTGCAGGAGTGTCCTGGGCTGAGGTTCCCTTTAGGTGGTGGTACAGCCCCACATGGGCTGTGCAGGTGCTGGTTCTTACATTTCCATGGCACAGATGACTGTCATAAAGGCGTGTAAACTGCTGACTCCTCGCTTGGAAGCTGCTGAGTGGGCAGTGGGGTGTGTGCCAGACCCGCCTGCGATACAGGCAGCACTGCTGGACAGCTGGCCCTCCCTGTGGGTACAAAACCTCTCCCTTCCTTCTAGAGGACGACATGGAAGTCAATACACTTGGGAGGGAAAAAAACAGAGAGGTCTGTTCCTGTCAGCAGTCTGGGGGAAGTGAGAAGTGCCCCCTCAGGTTAGGTCTGCTCATCAGCCACACTGGCTCGCTCTGCTCCTCACACTCACCAGCCATGGACGGAAACATGCACAAGAACACAGGTGCACAAGTTGCTTTTGGCTTTTTCTGCTTCCAGCTGCACAACAAGCCAGACCAAGGCTGCCTTTTAACAAACTAGGGCACGGGGGAAGTTCAGAGAAGTTGAAAAAAATAAATCCTCCACGGCCAGTGGTATCACGGAAACATGCAGTGGACAAAGCTGACGCTGTAAAGTGCTCCTGGGTAAGGAGGACATGTGACTAAAGCACAGGGACAATAAGTGACAGCTACTGCGTGTCCTCCCTGTGATCAGAGTGCAGACACGCTCATTGCCAGCCCAGGCAACAGTGATGCAATCCCTGCAAAGCTGGGTCATGAATGTTTTTAGGACACAAAATGATAGAGAGATGAAAAGAATAAGCACAGGCTACCCAGGGCTCTTCAAAATAATCAAACAAGTCAGAGCCACACTGTCACTTGTGGGCACTCCTGTGAAGAGTCCAGGACTGGCACAACATGGTCATTGCTCAACCAGACACTGACATGCTGCTCATACATGATGAGCAAGAGGCTGAAACCCTGCTAGGACAGAAAGAACAGGGATATGTTGCTCTTGCAGAGGCAGGGTGAAAACAACAAAAAATATCCACTGGGAAACTCACCTCCCCTGCACCCTGTCTGACTGTGGGAAAGACAAATGTCACTTCCTGCAGGGTCTGCCTCACCCTCTCCTCTGCTCTGCAGGGAGCATGCTATTTGCAAAGCAAAGGCAGCACAAAGGCAGACTTTGGATTAGGACAGGCAGGAATTTCACCCCTCTGCCTTTGCAGAACCTGCCTTAGCTTTGGTCAGCAGCACACACTGCTAATCTGACCCCTGAGCCCACTCCATCCCTGCCAAGGCAGGCAGTAGCCCAGCAGGAAAGGCAGCAGGGACAGCATGACCTCCCTGGGCCCTCTGCAGCCTCACATGAGCAAGGCTGGAGGGATCTCACTGCCAGAGCTTGGGACAACCACCCTGGAGGGGGATTGCAGCTGCTCTCCTGAGGAAGATGAGCAGAGGCAGGAGGCAAAGTGCCCACAGGGTGCTGCTCCTAGGCTGCTAGAAACCATCTCCAGTTCTCCAGAGGTATGCAACACTACCCTGGAAGAGTTAGGAAAACCTAAAGTACTACTCTTTACACACAATATTTGAGTTACTGTCATTTTCAGAGAAGTTTTTGTAAAGAGCTTACCATTTGTCTTTTGTTTTCTATCAAGTTTGATCCGATTATTCCAAGGAATGAACCAAAACCAAGCTGAAAAACAATGCATTGTTAGCATTTAGATCAGGATGATACTCATCATATTTTACAAACAGACAGAACAAAATTAAATCCAGAAGCAGCAAAAGAACATTCTGCTGATGTGTGAGCACTCTTCCTTTAGCAAGAAATCACTGGAGTCTCTCGCTAGCAGGAACTATCAGGTGTATTCCTGATACATATGACACTAAAAGCATGTGTAGAAAGCAAAAGGATGAGTTCTGAATTCCATCCCCCCACAGTGATGCTGAGAAATGGCTGGTGGATGAGGATATGCATTGCTCTCCTGGAACAACCCTAAAAACACTCAGGACCCTCCAGATGCAAACCTAGCAGGACCAATGCACTAAAACCTCCAGGGCCAGGTTTCTGTGAATTCAGTGAGCATGTGAGTAACCAGCTCAGTTTTCAGCTCAGAGAGTTCCTCAATGTGAAGCCTGAAATAAGAGAGATTCGCACTTTGGAAGATTTAGCAGTTTTCTGTCTTCTCTTACTCCTCCCTCATTTCCAGGAGTGCATCAACCAGAGTGTTCTACCAGAAGAGCTCACACCGGCCCAACAGAATAAGCTACTGCTGCAAAAGCATATTTTCTTGCTGCTGTAACTGACAACACTTATTTCAACACAGTGAAGTCAGCCAGGAGAACAATTTCCCACCTCCTTTCTCCATAGCCTTAAGCTACAGTAAGAAAAAGTTTCTAGGACAGAGCACACCTCAGCCAGGACAGAAACAGGGATTTCAAGTAGGAACCATGGACTAAGAGAGGAGATGCAAAAATAGTATTGTGTCACACTGAGAAAGGTCTTTGGTTGGTGTAGAGCATATCCAACACCACTTCCATGGGTTGGCAAAATGAAAAATGCTGGGTAAGTCCTACAGCTGGATCTGTCATATTAAGGAGGTGCAAATCCAGACAACAGACCAGGGGGCAGTGAAGATTCACGTGAGAATGACCAATAATTGGCCAATTCCCCAGGAAGAAAAACAAGGCATGAGACAATCGTGTAGTGATTCAAAAATGAATCAGCTAACCTGGAATCGACACTTTGAGATTCAGGAATAGAAAACAAAGGTTTAATGAATCCAATACTAACAGGCAGAGCATGTGCAGAGATTAGCAGACACAAATGTGATGTAAACTTGGGCTTCAACCTTCCCTTGCCCTGCTTTGGTGCAGTGCTGCAGGCAGGGAGGGCAGGTGGCTCAAACAGCAGGGATTAAAGTGGAGCAGCTGTTCAGGCTGCTGCTTCCCCACTGCCTGGCTTGCAGGTCTGCTCATGCAGACCACTGTCCCCACATCAGGCCCAAACTGCCATGGTGAGAAGCACAGCAGTGAAGTCATTGGGGTCTCTGTCTCACAGCAATGAAGTCTCTGCCCTGCAAACAGGCAGGGCAGAGACGTGGGGCGCTGCTGAACTGCCCCACACTGACCTGCCAGTACTTCTGGGGTTATTATTTAGCTTAGGCAAACAACATCCCCACCTTCCTAAAGTAACAGGAGATTAATAGTCCAAGTCCAAGCAAAAAAACTTGGGAGATCCAGGCATTACCAGTGATGTGAACCCAGGTGTAATTTTCCTTCTGCTGGTATTTAGCAGAAGGAATTTGTGTGGCAACACACACCTAAGGCACATGCTCAAGAAAAATGTTTTGTGTCCTTTGAGCTTTAAGAGAAATATCCACATGGTGTTTCAGAGCAGCCTCAAACCAAAAGGTGAAATGCTTTACATAATTTAAGATAATTCAAAAAGAAGCAATTAGATCAAGTCTGTGTATCTAGCAGGTGAAGACCAAATAAATTGGTGGATTCTCATTAACAGGAATTCTCATTGCACTAATGGAAAAACTTCTCATTCTTCTATGGATGGGACAAAGAGATCTTACTAATCCTGCTCAGTTGCATTATTTATTTGCAGGTGGATGTGATCCCTGGGATGTCTGTCTGGAAGGAGGACAGGACACAAAGTGAATGTGCTGTTCCAGAGTAAAGCCCCAAGCCAAAATCCTTGGCAAGGGACCATTACAGAAGAGGTTTGCCAGTGAAAGCCCAAGAAAGGTCAGTCATTTACACAGACTGTGGCAGCTGTTACAACTTGGAGACAACACACATTATCTCGCAGTCTCACTTCCATAGGGCTCCTTGTCCTCTGCACCTGAGCATTACTCTTGTCTGCCGAACATCACTGTTGTACTCTGGGCTTCCCTGCCCCAAGTCTGTCACTCAGCCACAGGTGAGGACATTTCCCACAGAGACACAGCTAAGGTATTCACTGATGCAGTTTGAAGGTGTGGATGGGCATGGAGGAGGGTGAAGGCACCCTGGCTACAGGATGTCACTGAACACTCTGCTTCAGCTTCTCTAGTTGTATCAATGAGGAACTGAGCTGCTAGAGAAAAAAAAAAACAACTTCAGACCCTCAAAAAACCCAACCAAACAAAATCCTACTGATGTGTGGAAGGTCTCCAGTGCCAGTTCTGTCCTTCCTTGGAAGCAGAGGCCTGGGAAGATAATCCCCTGCAATGAAGGAAACATCTCTGCATGCTTCCTCCTTGCACAGGAGGTGCTTGCCCAAGAAACACGAGTTGAAGGATGAAAGAATGGTGATTGAGGCACGGCAGCAATGAGACATCTGATGTCTGAGTTCAAGAAGAATTTGGACAATGCCCTCAAGCCCATGGTGTGACTCTTGGGCTTGTCCTGGAGTTGGACTTGATGATTCTGATGGGTGTCTTCCAACTCAGAACAGCCTATGATTTTATGGTTCTGTGTTCCCTAAGATGATTCCAGCCACGGAACTGGTCCACACACAGAGAAGTCACCCAGCATACAGAGAAACCTCTGGCTCTATCTGCTTGAGGACAACTCACTGAATACTCATTCACTGTAGCCAGCTCTTTTTCCCCAGTAAAGGGAGAAATCCCAGCTTGTTATGAAACATCAGCTATTTTAAGCACCTTTTGAAACATCCAGCAGCACACCGAAACGTTTTCCTGTGCAGCGGGACAGGTGAGGTCACCACACATTTCCACAGAGCAGATAAATGAACCTAGATGGGGAATGTGGTGACAAAAACAAATTGCCAGGGTGCCTCTGAATAAAGTAACTCAACGCCCTTCCCAAGTCCAGGAATTAATTAATTCCTTGAGTAGACTAAGCCTTTAAAAAGCGTAAGTGATGCTGACATTCCTGGACCATAAATAGCTCGGGAGATGTCAAGGGGATGTGAACAGCAGACTCTGCCCATTTGCATCAGTCTGCAGGACCTGCTCTGAGGCACGAGGTTCAGCTCAGGCTGGCACAGTGCAGAGTAGTGGAGAGTTTGGAGCCAGGCTGTCACCTTTCTCAACACCTTCCTTCTATACTTCTCTTTGAAAAAGATCAGGCCTAGATGCAGGAGATACTGGGACAAGCCAGAAAACCTAAACCAAAGAGGCCCAACATAATCAGTAAAAATCTTCCACACTGTAATGGCTGTAAAGGGGTTTTCTTCAGTTGGAGAAGAACTTGGGCACAGAAAAGTATAAAGCTCCCTGAGATTAGCAATGCATGGCAAATAAATCAAACAGCAATAAGACAAGAACAAGTCTCCACCTGGTTATCTGGAATGGTTTCAAGCCTCCAAATTCACAGCTCCAAATCAAATGTGCAGCATCCTACAGCTCTTACAGCAGCAGCCTCTATCTGGGGCTACTGGCTGCATTTAATCTACTGAGACACCTAATTTGATTGAAGTTCAGTGCTTCTTTTTCAGCATCTTAGACGTCCACAGGAACAGAGCAGGACTTGCTTTCCAGGTCATGTTAGACCTCTGCTCATGCCAGGAGGGTTGTGACATACCTGCCCTTCATGCATTCTGTAAGAGAATATACATCTAATGGCAGGAAGGCTGGACACCAGTGGCCTTCTCTAAATTAAGCCATTTGAAGTTACAAGATTGTTCTTTCCCATTTTCAGCTGCTCTTAACAAAAAAGAAGAAATGGATGTGCTCATAGCTTTGATGTACATGCTCCCCTGGCAAGCTGCCACAGCTCCTCATCCAGGGACTCCAATTTGTTAAACACTTCTACAAGTAAACTTTATGACCACAAGTTCATTCAACCAGTGTTTCAAGACCTGGTCTCCCTGCTTTTAGCAGTAAGATCCTTCTTTGCCTTACTTCTGCATGGGCTTAGTGTGATCTATGTAAACAAAGAAGTTCTAAAGTTGCTTTGACTGACATAAAAAATCTATTTATCTATCTCACCACTAGCTCAAAAGCAGGTTATTATAGAAGCTCAGAGAAAGCTGCCACTTGGATGTGATTTTTGCATGGGAATGTGCAGCAGGTGCAAAATAATAATAAAACAAATAAATCAAATGGCAATGAAGTAGCTGAGCAAAATATTGAGGACAAGATCACCCTTTATAATGTTTTCAGCATTACAAGGGACTTTGTAGGCAATAAGTTTTCTAGACCTACCTAGGAGTTCTATACTTACAATAACCCCTGGGTAATAACCTCCAACAGTCACATTTTGGGTTCTTGTTGTAGCAGCTAGGCCCACCGTTAGAATTAATACTGACACAATGAGGAGAGTCACAGTTACGTAGAGGGAATTTCTTTTTCTTCTATTGAACGACCCTAAAAACACACACACACAACAGAATTTGCTGATTCCATCAGGGGAGAGTCACAGTACCACAAACTTCTCCTCCCACTGCCAACCACACCACCATGAATTTCCCTTTTTCTGACTTGAGAATATTTTTGGGTTTGGCTGTCACTTTTCACCTTCACTAACATTGCTCTGACGTAGATGAAGAGAGCCTTAAGAACTGCAACTCTGCAAAGCTCATTTAGATACACTGGAGTCTCCCAGCTCCTCTAGCCTGGGGCAATTGAGCTAATGAGAAATATTCACATTAGACATTTATATACTTTCTGATCTGTCTACTTATGTCAAGCTAAATAACCCCACTGCATGCTGGTTGTTTTGAGAGGGGAATTTTGACTGTAATCATAAGGCATCCACAGTTTTCCATGCAAATGAGACATCACCAGTATCAGACACTTCTCCACTTTCAGCAAGGACCAGGTATTTTTAGATGCTTGAGTAATGAATTTGTGGATTAGCAAAACTCATCTACAGCTGCTGGATGATGAGGGGATTTTTTTTCTTTTCTATATTTATAGATCTCCCAAATGAGCATAAACATAAAAGAATGATTCCACCAGCCAAGAGGAAAACTGCTGCGACACCACTCTCAGCAACATCTTTAGGGGTGTGTTTGGTCTGCATGTGCTTTGCCATCTTTGTGTCACTTTGTGGAACAATCCTTTTGATCACTTTTCATATCTTATGTAGATACAAGCCAGCACCTGCAAGACTGGCTGGTAGGATAATGAGCTGTAGGGGCCCCTGCCTCACTCCATGCTGGCTGCTGGGGCCATCCTGAATCCCATTCCCACAGCCTGGGGCTCTCCAAAAGGCCCTGGGAGCAGGTCAGGGTATTCCCACTCCAGAGGCTCCCAGCAGTTCTCTAGGTGTTTCAGAGAAGGGCAGGAATGTGTCCCAGGGGCAAGGAGCAGCTTTCACCATTGCTGAGTGCATTCCCTAAAGCAAACCACCTTGGGAATCCCCACTTGTCCAGGGGCTCCCTGTGCACAGCGAGATAGAACACCTGCAGAAAGACCCTGATGGAAGACTTGGTCAAACCAAGCACAACCTCCTGGTCCAAATTGTCCAGAAAGAGGAGCACACCAGGCCCTGCTGGACAGCTTTTTGTCTCAAAGATGCACGCCCCAGGTGCCCACAGGCCCTTCTGTAGGGTCGGTGTATTTATGCCCAGCAGATAAACAAATCAGTTCATCCCAACAGTTACACTGATGCAGCTGTACCAACCCACACACTTTGCTAAAAATGATCTTCCTTCTTCCACATGGACAGCTCTCTACATGGAAAAGCACAGCAGCTCCCCACTGCTCCTCCACACCTGCTCCAGCCCCCCAGGAGCTGTGCTGCTGGCAGAGGGCTCCCTCTCCATGCTCTGGGCTGGCACAGCTGCCATGGCCATGGGGCTGGATCATTTCACCTTTCACACAAATCAAATCACAGACAAGGGCTAAACTCGGGGCTTAAAAGCCCAACAGAAGGAGAGCACAAAATCACAGAAGGGTAAGGTTGGAAAAGACCACTGGAGGTCATCTAGTCCAACCTCCCTGACCTGCATGAAAGGCAAGAGAGAGTTATTAAAAAAACCACCATTCTTTCTGACTGGCCTGCTGTCTCTAGAAGGAAAGCTCTCCACCCACAAACCTTCTGCTCATGTTCTAGAGCACAGGTCTGACTGCACCACTGGGACATCACTGGTCCTAAGAGCAAGGAGCCTGACAACTGCTTAGTCCTTAGCTGGAATAAATAGCTAGATAGTTGCTAATTTCAAACAAAAAGATATTAAATAACTGCTAGAGAACCCCAAGATTCAGGCTGGATATTTTATCAATGATGCTTAGTCTTTCAAGCCATGTTTTACAGGCTGGAGATAAAGGTATGTGACTCTTTAAGGGTTGTTCTCCTAAATCAGCCAAATAAGTTAATAATATAAAATCTAATCTTATAAATAATTCAAAAATCATTAAGAGATTAATTTTGTACGTGTTGCCTCACAAATACTGTCATTGTGCCACACTTCAGTTTCAATGTAACCATTTAAATGCAAGTGTCCCATAAAAGTCTTAAAAAATCCATAGCAGTGGGACAAAAACTGGAGAAATTTTGTTGTTTCTTACATAGATCAGTTCTGGAAAGAGAGAAAGGATGAATCCATCTTGCTTCCATAAAATGACCAAATTTCTGATTACTGCTAGGGTTTGGCTGCCAAAGGAGCAGAGGGTAAATAAAGTCCAGCCATGTGCTCCTTACACAGCTCCCAGTGTGCAGGGCATGGCTGGGTGGGTGCTGTGGGCACACTCAAACCAGTGCTCCTGCACTGCCCTCACAACTGCTGCAAAAAGTTACCATGAAAACCACCCTAAAAGAAGCATCTTGAAACACCATTTATAAATGCTGTATTTGTTTCAGTACCATCATGTTTTTCACTCTTAATTTCTGCATTGTTTCCCAGTTTAAGACTGGCACACACCAACATTCAAAAGAGAAGAGAAACATAAGGTTTCAACCGGAAATTTTCTCAAAGCTTTTCAATATTTCTCATAAGATTAAAAAATATCAAAAAAAAGCTTTTATTTCAAGTTCTGAAAAAAACAGCCATAATCTTCTAACCTGATACTGAAGAGAGATGTGAAACTGAGGAGATAATGTGACTACCTTCACTTCAGCTCTGTATTGGGATTACATTTTTTTTAATTACATTTTTTCCTTCTCTGAAAACACCTTTATATGAGTGCAGAAAAAAGTGGTTTTGTACTTCTGTAAGGATGCCTGCAGCTGCTTCAGCATACACGGACTCATACCCAGTATCTCTCTAACAGCTGCTGAAGGGTTGCTCTGACAAAATCCTCTCCCTCAACATTAATTTCTGCTGAAAGTATTCCCCATCAGATAATTTTCCTCTGTGCTCCTGAGCTTGGTATAGCTCTACACACAGAAGCTGAGCTATGGCAGGTTTGTTATTTCTGCTTTTAAGAGAGCAATAGCCTTTTCTCTGTGATTTATTCCAAACAGATACCCCAAACATGCAGTGCTTACCACAACATAAGTAGACCAGGTGATCCAAAACACTGTGCTTAACTCTGCTAGGGAGCTGTAAGGAAATTAATGCTACCCATAGCCTGGCTATTGCTTTTGCTAAAATAGCACTCCAAACGGGCACTGGTTTTAGAATGGCAATTTTTCTTTTAAGCAAGAAACATCCTCTTGTTATATTTGTCCTATAAGCCACTCTGAAGACAAGGCTGTAGCAGGTTTTTCCAGATTACTTTAAAAGTTTGCAATAATGCATATATTCGAACTGCCTTTGATTCACTTTTTTTTTCCCCCCCACGATTATTAGAAGAAAATGGACAAGATGGCACAGAAACACGACCGACTTCTCCATCTTGTTCTTTGGGGGCAAAGCCAGAAGCGAGGAATAGGCAACAGAGTAGCCCAAGGAAGAAGCCAGCTCTACTTTTAACCCCGGGAGAACCGGGGGCAGATGGCACCGAGCCTCCCTCTTCCCAGCCCCTTTCCTTTCGTCCCATTTTTCTGCTGAAAACGCGTCACCGTGTCAGCTGTGACCCCCCCGGCTCCGGCTGCGGGCCCGGCAGAGCACGGGCGGGGGCTGGGGGCTCATCCCGGCCGGGGCGGTGGGAAGGGAGGGGAAATCGCGATCAGGTGCGAGGGGTCCCCGACCTCCCCGGGGTGCGGGAGGGCAGCGGCCGCGCTCCGCCGCGCTCCAGAGGATGCTGCCGCGGGGCCGCAGCCACCTCCGTCCGGGATGACCCTCCGCGGGGGTCCCGCCGAGCGGCCCCGGGGGCTGCGGGGACACACGGCAGAGC
>JBBMKD010000194.1:9333661-9360685 GCA_037834095.1 Argya squamiceps
CCCGGCGCCCCGCGAGGGGTCGGCGACGTGCGGCTCTGGCCAAAGCGACTGCTCGGCCCCGGGGACACCCCGCTGGAGGCCTTTCCCAAAGGGGGCTTGGGGAGGGAGGGACGGAGCTCCCGCCCCTTCTCCGGAGAGGACAGAGCTCCTGTCCCGCCTCTGGGAGATCTCGGCGCACTCACCGGCAGCTCGGCCAGAGGGGCTCCCCACCTCTGTCCCCACCTTTCTCCATCCCTTTGCCTTCAGCAGCTCCCACCCTCCTCCAGTCCAGCTGCCCCAGGACGTTCTGTCCTTGGCCAAAATCTCCCGTGCACCTCCCTGTTGCCCCGTTCTCCTCATCTCCCTCCTCCTTGAGGTGCAGGTGACAATCCCGGGCAGCCACCCCCGACACGGCCACCGGCCCAGCGTTTCATTTCTCGGCGCTCCGAGATATCCGCTCGGGTGGCAATGCCTGTTGCTGCCTGTGCCCTATTCCATGGAGACAGCAATCATCTGCAGTCTCCGTGTCCATGGCCAAGGAGCAAGAACAGGCCCTCAACCTCCGTTTTCCATATCCTATCTGCAAAATGGGGATAAAAGCATCTTCCCAGCAGGCTACATAATTTCTTGTAAATGACTCTAATGTCCTGGCCTGAGAAATGCTAAGTACAATTCATGTAATTATTTCAAGTTAAAAGAAACTAATCCTATCTCTGCTTTAAAAAATCCACACTTTTACTGGATAAGAGCCTAATGACCAGCTTCTCCCAGGAGAAAAGGGAAAGTGCACACTGACAGTGATACGAGAGGCAAATGCCCAGATCAATTAATGGCAAAGAACACATCATCTCCAGAGAAAACAGCGGTTATTTACCTCGGATGAACTAGAGGAGCCCCGAAGTGGCTGTGACAGAGGGGCTGGCACTGGTCCCCTCCTGCTCAGTTGCCCTCACCCTGTGCTAGTGATGGAGGAGACAGGTCTCATCTCCCTCCTCCATTCCGTTCCGTGCAGGGCCGGGCTGTGCAGCAGCACAGGGCGCGTGTGTTCCCGGGGAGCTGTTGGTGCCCTACAATTGCCCATGCCATGTTAAATCCCTGTATCCCATTCCACCTCTCGAGCTTCTTGCCCCAACGGCGCCAGCCTGGCCAGGAGATCCAGCTGTGGGCACAGCTGTGGGCACAGCTGCCGGCGTGCCCTCCTGCCGGCGGGTTGGCTGCGGGCGGGCACCGGTACCGGTACCGGTGGCGGGCGAGTGGCAGCTCCGGCCAACTCCGCTCAGCCCGGGGCAGCTGCCAGACCTCTTTGTTTCCCGCTGCGCCCATTTATTAGCACAGCCGGTGAGCGGCTTTCAGCCATGCTCAGGAGAGGAAATGGAGAAATGGTGCTTTGCCGGCTGGGACGGCACCGCGCAGCCCTGCGGCAGCTGGGGACAGATGTCCCCGCTCCTTCGGGCCAAGTCCCAGCCTGGGGCAAGGCAGCCTTTCCGCACCCTTGAACAGGGCCTGGCTCTCTGGCGAAAGGAAGGGTCACTGGTGCCATTGGAAACGGGCCAAGAGAAGGAGCAGGTGGATGGTGCCGATCTCAGCCTGGGACAGACGCGTAAAACGAGCCTTTGCGCTCCTCGAGAGCTGCGCGGACACAGCCAGGGACGGGCAGCCCCCGCACGCAGCCATCGCACGCTGGAGCTGTTCCAGCAGCAGGACTCCAGCACCCACCCCGGATGCCCCAATGCATCATCTCATGGCTCTAAATCACTGATGGAGGAAAATCTGACACTTCCCAGCCGCGGTCTGCAGGGTGTCACGGCAAGGTGTGCCTCTGGATTTTGTCTGAGCGGCTGTGGGTAGCTCTTAAACCTGAGGCAAGGAAACGGGTGCTGTGAACTCCTGGCTGTTGCCTCTGTTCCCGGGGATAAATATAGACCTGCCTGCCCCTCTCACTAGCCCTTTCACCGCAAAACAGATTTCGCAATCGTTAACCCTGGCCCCGCTGTGACTGACAAGCACACATTGACCGACACTTCTCGCCATCGGAAACCCCAGCGATTTGTTAATGTTTATTAACAGCTACACGGTCTCCTGGAGGAAGAGCCTGGCCTCCCCATGTAGGGCATTGGCCGGCAGTGATGGGAACTCAAATACGAGACAGGATGCAGCCAGGGTGCTGCAAAGGGGACAAGATGCCAGAGGACTCAAGATAGGATCCTGCTGAGTTGAGCTTACCCCCTTTTAGGAAGGCAAGTTATTTTTTGATCCACTCCTGGACAGCAAGGTTCTGCAGGGTAGGGAGGGAAACAGCGTTGTTCCCCACAGCCTTGGCATAGCTGCTGGTTTAGGGGTGCTGTAGGGCTGGTGGGCAGTGCTGGGGAGGGGCACTCTATCTGTGAGTCTCTGAGAGCCAGGAATACACAACACTGGCACAGGGGGCCAGTGCTGCTGTGCTAACACTCACTTTTTCTGTGTTTTCCACCCAAGAATGGACAGGAACACCAGCACCAGTAGCATGGAGGGCCAGCTCAGGAGCCCCAGCCAGAAGGTGGTGAGTATTTTGTGGGGTGCTAGCCTCATTTCACAAGGTTGAGGTGGGAGCTGCTGCAAAGACCTGTTTTGTGGCTTTTATAACTACTTTGCTTTAGGAAACTCTGCTTTGTCCCTTAGGCAAAGCACTTTGTGGGGGGCTGGTGGGGGGGGAAAAGGGCAGTGGCAGGTCTGGCCTGTGGTGCTGGGTGGTGAGGGGGACTGGAATGGAGAGGAACACCTGGGCAGGGTGTCCCTTTGCATACCTGGATTTCAGCAGGAGGAATCCAACATTGAGAGCTGACCTGGTCTGAGGTGAGAATGGAGGAAAGCTCCCACAGGACACCCACAACAGTCAGCACAGAATGATTTTGCCAGAGTTGAATCCCAGATTTTCTCCTCAAGCTGTTACAGCAGGCAGAGACTCAGGACTGTCCAGTGTCTCACCATATCCTGCTGTGGCTCTGCCTTCTCCCTGCCCCACTGCACTCCTGTCCCAGCCCCTGCCACTCCTTCTGCTCCTTGTCCAGGTGCAAGAGACTGTTCCAAGACCATCTCTGTCCTGGGCTGCAAAGATAAACTACTTGTGCTTCATTCCAGACCTGAACAAGCTCTGTAGCTGAGAGACATCGGCCAGGCACCTGGTACTGGGATCATCCCATCCTGCCCATCTGCCCCACAGAGACCCATGGGGTGAACCTGGGGCTTTCTCAGCCTTCCCCAGGCTGCCATGGAACCCTCGTGGCTTTTCCCAGCCAGTAGAACAGGACTCTGCACCAAGGGAAGGGTCACACAGCATAGAGCCAGGAGAGCTGGAAAGTTCCCTCCTCACAAAAGCCTCCTTCAGTTCCCAGGGTGAGGTCTCATGATGGGGGAGGCTGTCCCCATATTCCCCACAGCTCTGAGCATTGGTAGCAGCTTCTGAGTGTGGACTCCTGCTGCCTCCAGTAGAAGTTCATATGAAATTCAAAGGGCTTTCCCCAGTGCAGGACTAAGCACCAATGTGGAGTTCATCTGGACAGTCCCCCCTATTCTGGCAGTCTGAAGAAATGTTACCAAAACATCTGCTGGTAGCTCTTTTATGTAATGGGGAGAGTGGGAAGAAGAACACTTACTCCTCCCTCTCTTGATGGGTAACTTATTCCCTTGTCAGTGTCCTGGCAGGGTACAGCCCCCACACCTCCTGTCCCATGCCCCTGCTGGTGACTCGTGCAGGGGCTGCCGCTTCCCGGCTCCAAAATCCGCTGCTTTCACCAGCCCCGTACCCTGTGTACCCTGCAGCTCAGGAGCTGGCTCAGGAAGGGCTCCAGCCTGGGGTGTGGGACCTGTGCCAAACACTGCTGTGGGCAGTTTCTGGCAGCAGCACTCTGATGCAGGAGTTGTCCCAGAAGAGCCCCACCCGGGCCTTATTCAGAGCCCATCAGGACAGTCAGTGGGATGGGGGTGGTTTACAACCCCTGCTCTGCCCAGGCTCCCCAAGGGACACATTCAGGCTTTGGAGTCAGTATTCTCCCTCCATCCTCACTGTTTAGCAGTACTTGTGTGTCTGAGCAAAGCTTCATTTCTTGCCCCCAACTCAAAGGAGTTCCAAGTGATGCTTATGCCAAGCTGTCGGCCACGTCCCGGCTCCCCTGGGGCAACCCACGGTTGGCAAATTCCTCTCAGTGGGTCCCGGCTCCATCAGGTGCCCGCGGCCGGCAGATTTCCATGACCCTGAGTGCAGGGATGATCCCGCAGTGCAGCTGCTGTGGATCCACGCCTGGAGCAGGCACAGCAGCCCCGGGGAGCTGTGTCAGGTTCGGGCGAGCCAGGCTCTGACCCAGCCCGGAGCGGCTGAGCCCCGCAGCAGCGTTTGCATTAAAACTGGGGGAGGTGATGAACCCATCCCGATCACAGCATCGCCCTTCTCCCCGGCGGTGCCTGGCCCAGCCCTGCCCCGAGCTGAAAGCAAGGTCAGCACCTTCTCCCACCAGCCTGTTTTTGGAGACCTGCCCGGATTCAAGGGGAATGAAGGACGGCTTCCGTGTCTCAAGTGACTGCCCAAGCACAGGTACAGAGAGATTTGTGTTCCTGAGCTCTGGACAAACAACTTTTCACCTCTTAGGCAAAACGCAAACTCTTGCAACCTGGGGAGATGCCTTTTCCTGGAACTCAGTGTAATCAAAAAAGTAACAACGCAGGAATTTCTTCAAAGACTGAACACTTGCTCACACGCCAAGAAAAACAAGCTGGTTGATCTCTTAAATACTGCTGCCTGCTATCATCTGTGACAGCACAGAGAATGTGCATGTGAACTCAGAGATGTTGCAGAAGTGTGGGAACAGTCCCAGTGTTCCAAGATCACAGTTTTCTTTGGTCATGTTCATGCAGGTGGAAAAAGATGGGTTTCTGTAAATGCCAGCACAAGGAGACTGTACCCAGTGTGACAGCAGTGACGTACATGTCATGGAAAAATGAATGCTGGGTTCTAAGTTGGAACAGCCAAAACTGCCTCTCTTTAACTCAAGAGTGATGATGGGAAAATGGAAATTTGAAACATTTCCAGATATTAAGTGCTTTTGCATTTATTTTTGGCCAATGAGAAGTTCAGCTTGCCTGTGGGGGTTGTGTTCTGCAACTCTTCCAGGAAAAAAAGCACGAGGAGAAGGTCCAGGATCCTGACAGAGAGAAGGACGAGCCTAAGGCAGACATGGGGACCAAAACCTGGGCAGACCTGGCTGGGGAGATGAAGATATTCTTGTGGAACCCGGAGGAGAGAACATGCTTGGGGAGAACAGCCAAGAGCTGGGGTAGGTCCTTGCTCAAGCCCCACTTTTGGGGATCGTTGCCTTTTCTGCTTCACAATGGATTCACTTGCCTGTGAATGTCCTTGATAGCTTGGACTGACCACCCCTGCCCATTTCTTTATTGTTAATGTTTCTAACTAGTGCAATAAATAACTGGTGAGGAGGACAAGCAGAAAACCATGTAAAAGTTACCCTTGGTCTGGAGGTTAATGTTGAGGGAGAATGTGAAAGCAAAGATTTCAGGCTGCCCAGACCATGTCCCAAAAGAAGTTTAGCAAAGAAGTTCCAAGCATGGGAGCTGCAGGTCAGTCTGCTGCAGCTGTGCACCCACCAGCACTCCTGCCCCTGCCTGTGTAAGTCAGGGACCCCTGGGACAGTGGGTTTGGCATGGTCAGGTTGGTGGGGGAAGAGTGCCCGGGCTGTGGGGCAGGTGTTTTGTGGAGGATGCACACACCATGGGGCAGAGCAGCCCTCCCTGCCTGCATGAGCCCTGCCTCTAGACAGGGAAGGGAAAGGCTGGTCAGCACTGTCACCCCACAGCTCCCCAGGTAGTGACAGGGTGCCCACAGCAGGACCCACAGTGCTGTCAGAGCTGGTAGGCTGGGATGTGCCAGCTCAGATGGTTCTGAGTGCTCTGTCTACTTTATCCACATCCATGTGGCCTTCAAAAATTATTGCTGAGTCCTGAGGTGCCCCGGGTAGTTAAGAGCAGCTTGTGGGGTGAGCACTGCTGCAGGCTTGGTCCAAAACCAAGGTGCCGCAAGCACACACAGTGCCACCCACCTTTGCAGCTCTGTTCTCAGCACACAGCCCCCTTGGCAGAGTGAAAATCCCACCCTGACCCACAGCCACCTGCACATCCATCAGCATAAGGCTGTGAACTACCAGGAGCTGCTGCTTGGTGCTTGCAGCCCTTGGCTGCCACTGGCAATGCACCACAAGCCCCACAGCCCTCCCATGCTCCCGCCAAGAGCTCTGCAAAAGCCTGAAGAAGCTCCTGCAAAGCCTGTGGTGACAGCTAGGAGAAACAGAGGAAGCTGCCCACCAGCACTGGAGGAGTCTGAAAACCTGCAAGTATGAGTCTGGGACAGACCCTGACATTCATGTTTGTGCTCCTGTGCCCTTTGCTGGCCACAGAGGCAGACCAGTTTTTCAGCTTCTCTGCTGGATGGGAAGGCACAGACCAAAGTGTGGGAGCAGTAGGGTGACAGTCCTTAGTGATGTAGGTTTGATTTTCTGGAGGCTCTTCCAGGTCCTGAGAAGATCCTTGTGGGAGGATTTGCTCAGTCTGGTGTGGATGTGACTCTGGCAGGCTACTGCTGGCAGTGCTAGCAGCACTGAGGTGGGTGCAGCATCCTCCTGTCCTCCCTGGGATCACTGTGCACTGCTCTATGACCCCGCTGCCCATGAACATATGTGCCCTTGGTGCACACACATGTGCTCACATGTCTCTACATGAGGGCAGGAGAAGCTACTGTGAAAATCAAAATTTATTTTAAAGTGAGAGCATTTGGAGGTGAGTGGAGATGAACTTTCCCACTCTCATCTCACGTGTGGGGAGAAGGAAATTTGCCCAGCCTAGGGCTACACCCCTGTGCTTTCTCTAAAATTGTCCCCTGGGATTGGGGCTTCAGGGGGACTTGCAGTCACCAAACGCAGGGAGACAACTGGCCACAAGGTGATCCCTGGGAAAGGCTTCACCCCCCTCTCTGCTGGTGACAACACTCCCTGTTGCGCTGCAGGAAACATAAAAATGGGAGCAGTAGTGGGAAGAGGTCCCAACAAGCATCAATTTGGTGCTCCAACAGCAGCTCCAGGTCTGCCAGGCTGGTGCACAAACACCATCCAGCATCACTTTGGCGGGACTGGACATTGGCCCTTCCATGCCACCAGCAGCAGTAATGGTTCCATCTGCCCCAGCCTAGCCCTCAGCAGGACACAGCCCCACAGTGGTTCCCAGCACGGTGGCCCTGGCAGAAGCACGGCAGGAGTGCACATCTGTGTTCCCAGGGCTCCCTCCAAGCCGCTGGAACGTTTCTCCTGGGAAATATTTGGGTTAGGGCTTCGCTTTGCTTTCTGAGCTGCTGGGTTTTATTCATAGGCTGTGGCCTCTTGAGACATCCTCAGCCATCAGCCTGGTCCAGAGGAAAAACAAACCCATTCCCTGAATGTCTGGGCTATGAAACAGTCATGGTGCTGCAGCCCTGAGCAATGCTGCTTGCTCAGTCCCAGCATCAGGATCCTTCCCATGTAGGGGACAGGAATCAGGGCAGGAGCATTGCCCCACAGCCCCATCAGGAGTTTGGCTGGAGCCACTGGGTATCTTTGCACGTTACCATGCCAGGAGGAGGTTGGAAGGGCAAGGTCCCTCTGTTGGAGAGAGCTGAGGCAGGTGGACACACACACCTGATCCTGATCCAGCTCTGGGAAGGGCCATGCAGCAAAAGGGACACAGAACCAAACAGCAGCTATCCTGGCCCTGGAGCAGCTGGCAGTCCTGCACCCAGAAACACCAGAGTCTGTGTGCAGGGCTGGGGGTGCAAGCTCCCACCTCCACCACGGGCTCAGAGCTGCAGAGGACGCCGTGCTGAGCACGTCTGTGCATCCCTGTGGGACACATCCCACAGGATGTGCTCTGGTTGCCTTAACAGCGACGTGCCTGTGTCTTTTGCAGGCTTGATCTTACTGTTTTACTTCGTTTTCTACACGTGCCTGGCGGGAATGTTTGCCTTTTGCCTGTATGTGATGCTACTCACGCTGAGCCCCTACACCCCCAGGTTCCGGGACAGAGTGTCTCCACCAGGTATGTACCCAGCCAGCCTGGCCTTGGGCATCTCTGCCCATCAGTGTCCTACCAAAACGGCATGGCTAGGACCTCAGGCAAAGCCCTGCTGGAGCTGTGCACCCCTACAGTCACCCAGCCCTCTCCAACACAGGGTGTTTTCACCTCAAGGCACTGGCAGAGCTGCAGGTTCTCTGCAGAGGATCAGACATCTTAAAAAGCCCCACAAGTAGCATTCACCCTTATGACACTAATTGTTATTCTAATTGCACTGTTTATTGTTATCATTATTCTCAAGGTAAAAGCCAAGTTTAGGAATTTCATAGGTAATGCTGATGCATTTCAGCTGCTGGCCCTTTATATCTCATGCCTTCAAAATAAAATACAATTCAAGAGTAGCTTTTATGTATTATTATTTGGGGGAGTTCTGGCAAGAGGATGCTCAGAAAACCTTTTCCCCGTGTCAGACACAGCATTTTCCCTGTGGTTTTGTACTGGTGGGGAACAGAAGAGCCCCTTGCCCTGCTCCTTGTCTGGAACTGCCCCACACAACTGGGAACACAGGGGATCTGCAGCCACTCTGTGCAACCCCAGGCCCATCACTAACCCACAACACTACTGAGGGTCTCTATATCTCCCATTTCCTGGGATATTTTGAGGAGTATGGGGTGAAATGAAGGTGAAGAATCAGTAGGTGGAGGAGAGAGTTGATCTGTGAGCTGGTGCTGCCTCTCTCATGCCTGTGCCTGGCCCAAGCCCAGTCACAAAGCACTGGCCCTGCAACACACAGCCCAAGCCCATGGCTGGTCCACCTACACTTGCTTCATCAGGGTCTGTCTCCTTCAGGAGTGATGATCAGACCCTACTTGAATGGGTTCACCATCGCCTTCAATGTCTCCCAGCCCAACACGTGGCAGCCCTACGTGGACAGCATGCACCACTTCCTAGCAGGTGAGGTTGTTTTCATCCATGGATACATGCATGTAGTGCAGGGGTCTCCTCCTGGGCACCTCACGAGCCACATCTGGAAAGGGAGGCTCACAAGGTCATGGGAGCTTTTGTGGGAGGGAGGTTTGCCTTTCCAGGTATGACTTCCTAATGCCCTTGACATATGGATGTCCTCTGAGAGTTTGGGAATGTGCAGGTCTCGGGGGATTGTAACAAGTCTCTTGGTCCTCACCAGCTTATGATGACAAAGTTCAGGAGGAGAAGAATATTGAGTGTGTCCCAGGACAGTACTTCATCCAAGGGAGAAATGACAGTGAGGAGAAGAAGGCCTGCCAGTTCAAGCGCTCGCTGCTGCAGAACTGCTCTGGCATCGAGGACCCAACCTTTGGCTACTCAAAAGGCCAGCCTTGCATCCTGCTGAAGATGAACCGGGTACAGAGAAAGCTGCTTCTTTTAATTCCTTCCTTTGGGGCATCCCAGGGACTGAAACTCTTTTATTTCTCAGGCCCAGGGAAAAAGGGAACTAGAATTTCCAAACCTCCTTGGCCATACCTGCTAGAAAACATTTAAAAAACCCACTATAAAACTCGCTCCACTTGATTTGCTGAGGCCTTAGTGCTTGGAGGGTCTTCTGCCAGGCCCTTCTTCATGGGGAACTGAGCTTTAGGGGAACACCCCAAACCCCAGATGATTTACAATGGGAGTTTTCTTAGAATTTAATTTAATTGAAGCCTAATAGCACAGTGGTTCAATGCTCACTGCTGGGAAAATAAGCATGGGGAGGATGTGAACTGTGTGGGGAAGAGGCTGTATTACTCCAGGGGGGGTCTGGGCTCTCTCTGTGTTCTCTGCTTTGCCCCTGTTCTCAGGCAGCAGTCTGGCACTCAGCCATGGGCAGGTTGCACTGTGTGGGGTGGCAGACCGTGCTGCAGGAACACACAGCTCCTGTCTTGAGCAATGTGTCTGGCACCCAGAAAGGTTTAAGCCCTGGAGAAGGGAAGCACCATGTGCCTGGCACTGCATTTCATACAAGCATGGATGTTTTTTGCTTTTGCAGATCATAGGCTACCGCCCTGGTGCCGGGGTGCCCGTGAGTGTGGACTGCAAAGTGCAGGTACTGCTTTCCTCCGTGCTCAGCAGCGTGGTGGGTGCAAAGCGAGGTGTCTCCTCCTGAGGGACGTCAGCACAATTTGTCCTCATTTTAACCCCAAAACCTCACAGGATCCAGTGCTGCCCATGTGTCTGGGCACAATTGGAAGCCAGCCTGCTGAGAGTGAAAAAGGTCCCAGTCTCCTGCTTCCCATGTTGCTCCTGCAACCTCACAGGCACCACCACACTCAGCCCCTGGGGCAGCCTGTGGGCCTGGGTGCCAGGTCCCAGCCAAAGCCTGGAGCTCAGTGGGAAGTAGGAACTGCTCATATCCATCTCCAGCTGCTCTGCAGCATCCTCAGTCCCGGGGGCACCCTGCAAGCCAACAGCAATGGCGTGAAGGAAAGGCTCCCACTGCCCAGGCAGCTGCTGGATTACACCCTTAGAGAGCAAAGCTGCAGCAGGGAACCAACAGGCAGCAAACTGTAACCCTGCCCATGCCTCCATAGCTCCACTCTTCCCTGGCTGGAAGCAGGGCAGTCACTGGGTTCACAGCAAGCACAGCACAGCTGAGCTCAGCCAGGCTCTGGCAAGGGACACTTGCTCTGAGACAAGGTCTGAGGAGAGCGGTATTTTGTGTCCCATGTCCTATCTACGTGCACATGCCTCTGTTTTTTTCTGATCACAGAAAGGCAATGAGAGTCACCTGAGGTCGGTGGACTTCTACCCTGGGAACGGGACGTTTGACCTCATGTATTATCCCTACTACGGCAAGTTCACCCACGTGAGTAAGGGTCTGGCACCTCTGTTATGATCCTTGGGAATGGAAGGGCAGGAGCTGCTGCACAGATGTGCTCTGAGGCTGTTTTGGGCAGACATGGGCAGGACGGAGGCCACAGGCACTGGGATTACAGCGCTCTGTTTCTGTGTTTGACAAAGTGTGTGTGCGAGTGTGTGTAACTGTGTGTGGATGTGTAACTGTGTGTAAGAGTGTGTAACTGTGTGTGTGTGTGAGTGTGGGTGAGTGGGTGTGGGTGGTTTTTAGGACAGCAGAAAGCATTTGAGAATCCCGTGGTCTGGTGTTGTCCTGGGCAATGACCCCAAGAGGCAATGTGCAGTGATCCCATCTTGCTAAGGCACAGACACAGAAAGGTTCATCATGCTGAGAGATCCTGATGGACATCAGGCAGACATTCTCAGATGCTTGGAACCACGAGCCATTTACAAATTATTTTATCAAACATAAAAGCCCTGCCTGCTTTCCTGCTGCCTCAAAAATTACACTTAAATCTCCCTTTAAACTTTAAATGACATTTAAATCTCCCTTTAAATTACATTTAAATCTCCCTTCTTTCCAGGTCAACTACACCTCCCCACTGGTGGCTATGCACTTTACAGATGTGCAGAAGAACTACTCGGTCCCCATTCAGTGCCGTCTGAATGGGAAAGGAATTGTCAACGACCTGAACAGTGACCGCTTCCTGGGCCGAATCATCTTCACACTCAACATTGGGAAGTAGCCCCTGCCCACACCAGGCACTTAGATTATGTCAATCAGAGGCTTTTACCTTTTTAAAAAACATCAAACCAGCACTTTTTTTCTGCTAGGAAAAGGCACATGGAGATTATTGTTAATTTATTTTTGTTTGTAGTTAGGAAACCAGTGGAGCATGGTAGATACAATGCAACGTGGATCCACATGTTTCATCTTCTGATGTAAATCATTATTAGCAATAATTAAAAAGTTTTCCCCTGGGGAGAGAACCTGCAAAAGATTCCATTTTTGATTGAAAAAAAATCTCTGGTATGCAAATGCTATTTTCATAAGGTCTTTTATGAGTGATCCCTGTGGAATGCATCTTTCCTGCTTTAAATTTTATTTTTTAGCATAGTTTTACATGCATTTCTCAGGCAAAAGCTAAAAATGAGGTAGTTTATTAGCACTATTATTGTTACAATAATAAACAGCAAAAGTTCTGGATTATGACTGCAATAACAGTTGAAAAGTGAAAATGGCAGCTCTCAAAATGCATTCTAGGATCTCCAGCTCCAGAAGCATCTTAACTGCAGCATTTTACACATCTCGTTCAGCACACCCAAGGTGTTGAGCAAGGGCCACAGAAAATCCCTTTGCCCTTGAAGCCTTCCAGCTGTTCCTTTCTAAAGCGGGGAAGATTAACACATTTCTCCCTCCTTCCTCCTCACTCCAGTACTTCTCTCTGTCCCAGGAATCCTCACCCAGTCTGTTGGACAGGGATGAGTCAGAGGAGCTCTGCTCTCCTGTCACGGTTCATAAATTGGCAGCGCCTCCTGATCAGGCACAGAAATGCCCGAAGTTTTCAGACCTCTCCTTCTCCATTCCAGAGAGGTCACAGCTATAATGCTGCAGCAAAATGCTGGGAAATGCTCAGTCCTTTCACGGTTAAGGGGTCAGAGTTGGGGTGAGTGAAGGCATCAGTTTATCACCCCTAAAGGCTGCCCTGAGCAGCCCGAGCCTCCCCCAGATGTGACAGAGACCAGGTGCACTCTGCATGTTGGGAGCTATGAGAACACAGCAGGACAGGACACCTTGGGATAATGTACTACTTGGAAAGCACACTTACTAAAATTACTGACTGAACAGGGGCATTATGGTATGTTTGTCCTACATCCATAGCCAAGGAACTTTATCTGCTGTCATTTCCTGATCTGTATCAGTCTCTAAGAAGTGATTTTTTGTATTTAAAATAAAGTGACTACAGTAAAATTAACTCTACGGTGGCATTTTTGAAACACTGGTATCAAGAGATGCAGTTTGTGTTGCCAGTTAAGGACTGAATTTCCAAGCAGCATGTAACAACATCCTGGAATTCTGAGCACTTGACAAACTTCCCCAGACCAAAGAGTTCAGGAGCCCAGCACAGTAAAACTCACTCTTCACCAAGCATCACAGCCTACTATCTGGCAAAAATGATTTATTAACAACTGTTAAATACCTGAACAGAGTTAGTTTAGGAACTAATCCTGCTCAGTTGTCATTATCCAGATTGCAATGATAGAACCAGGGCAACATATTCATTCTGCCTGCACAAATTATCTGCAAGGACATCTTCTGACCAACAGAAATTGGCTTCTGCCAAGGAGGGTGCTGCTGGGGAAATGGCTCTTCTTTTGACATCAGAAGTAAGTTAAACTCACAAGCATTTCTCTGTCTGCTAATAGCTTTAGCTCTTTTAAAGGATTTGGATTTTAAAAGGAAACCAAACTCATTGTGTTTCATGCTATCAAATTAAAAGCCTTCACACTAGCAACAAGAAAAAACTTTAATGTCTATTCCCTATTGGAAGGATTCTGTTGGAAGAGGAGGTGCTTTAGCAGATGCTGGACCCATGCTTTGACCAAATCAACACAAAAATCTGATTTGGATGTAAATCTGTGAATAGCTTAGAAGCAAAAGCTTCTGTTTCCTCACAAATATCAAGATCCAAGCTCACTGACAATCCCACAGGAAAAGCTCTCAGAAACGGCATTTGTGTCTACTTAGACAGAAACAAAACTTTATAAACACGATAATTAACTTTATTTTCCATATATATATATTCTGCTGTCAGCATATTTGTACACTCATTTTAAGATCTGGAAAATTGTACACACCACTCTTCATGCTGCAACAACCTTAAAGTGCTGGATAATCTTTTTTTTTCTTTGCTTCTGCTGAAGCTCAAAATAATATTTTCTATGTATATACAAAAGATATATGTGTGTATGTGTTTGCATCTAGGAAACGAACACATTTAACTAAGATAGCCTAGCAAAAGTGATAGTAAAACCTTCTGTCTGCAAGCTCAGCATGAAAACATAGCTGCAGTCCATCTGCTGGCAGCAGAGAAACACCACACTGACAAGTGGGTGTACTTAGAAAATGCCACCTGAAATAATCCCATTTAACACTAGTAGGGAAATCAAGTATTGTGAGAGCAAAGGTACAATACAAGAGACCAAGACAACCAAACTAAAGCACACAGTCCATCTCAGCAGCATTTAATTACATTCCTAAAAAAAAAAAAAAAAAAAAAAAGGCAACTCGGTCCAAGAGCCCATTTGTACTACAGAATCACTTTTGTCAGAATCAAGGTAGATGTATCTTTGGTCACTGTGAGGACAAGAATAACTGAATGTACAGGTATTTCTCAAACATTAAAATTAAATCTTTGGAAAAGTCCCTTCCCTGAATATTGTGAGTTGCCTAAACATCAGTGTTGACTGTCACCTTTGTGTAGGTGAATTACTGAAGGTGCTAGCCTCACAACATGGATACAGGGTCAATGCACAAAGAGATGAAATATTGAAGCAGCTTTAGTAAACACTTGCTGCAGAGGACAGAACTTTGTGCGCTCTCAGGGCTGATTGGCTGCAAAAGGCTTTTGCAAAGATGGACCAAAAGGTTTAAAGAGGCTTCTTTCCTTCCATCAACATGAACCTGATGGAAATGAAGCAGAACACAACCACAAACCACTAAATTCGATTTTGGTACAGTTTAGATATGGAACATAGAATTGCAAAGGTATGGCACTAATAACAAAGAAAGCATCATCAAACAGGTAAGATGTCTTCTTCCTTTGGAAGTCACTTTCTTCATTATACATATATTCATTTCTGTTTTATAATCAGCATTCCTCATGCTAGGTATTTTGTGTTCTTACACCGAGACAGCAATAATGAGGTTAAATGCAGATTAATTATCTCATATCTGAAACATTTTGTATCTCCACTTGCACTCAGAGATCACAGCTTTTCAGTGATCCTGTGTTAACCTATGAAAGCTGTCCAAAGGAACTGCAGGAATCTCTGAGCAATCTGTGTTCTTCATCAGTCTGAGTGCTCTCAAAATACTTTTGAGCCTCACATGGACCAATGCTGTGTAGTTTCTTTTATGTTCAGAATCTAAGCTGAGAGAAACTGCAGCCAGTGAAATTCCAGCCTCCCACCCTCATTTCACAACTGAGCTCAGAACAAAAGGAAAAATGTAGTTCAACAAAATAGCACAGGAGACATTTCCTTCAGCAGACTGTTGCCTTTTCTGAGTAGCCAAAGTTCTCCAGACCCGAGTCTTATCTTGGCAAATTTAGACACCACCGTAGTGCAAAACTATTCAACTTACATTAGCAGTCAGCTTCTCCATATGATGTTAAACAAATTAATTTACTAGAAGAATCAGATGTTCTTCTTGTAACATTAGGATATTCGTGACATCAGGTACTACTTTTACATTCAGAAGGAATAGCAAATTCAGGCTGATTCACAAGAACAGCCATATGCCAACAGAAATCTGTTGAGAGCTGGGTATTCATTTTTCCACTGCACGTACCGTCCCTTTTGACACAGCACTCACACTTTTAATTATAGTTTTAGCTGTAGCATTAACCAAGACAAGCTGTAGGCATCTAGAAATTTTCTTGTATAAAAAGATTAAATGACAGAAAGTTTTGTAGATGTCTTCTTTACTAAAAATAATCACATTTCCCACAGGGACACACCAACTCTGCTCAATTCTCTGGTCCTCAGAACACTTACTTTCTCCAAAGTCATACAGTAGCTTCTGCAACTGATCTTCAGACTCATGGCATGTTATTTCATCATGAAGTGACTTTAACTTTTTAAATAAAGAAACCTTGAATTAATTTGTTTTTCTCTTTTTTTTTTTTTTTTTAAGGAGCAGGTTAGGAAGTGTGGGAAAGGGAAAAGAACAGGGAAGGTGGGCAAGAGAGATGAATTAAGAGATTATACAGACTGGTAGCCAGTACGACTTTTTCTTCTTCCAATGATGTAAGATATAAAGACAAGAATGATAAGGAATCCCAGTGCCACGCCCACTGCGATGGGAATAAGTAAGTTCAGGTCAGAATCAGCAATGCATTCTTCAGCTGCAGAAAGAAGAAAAACAAAAACAAAAAAAAAGCAAGGGAGAATAAATTAGTAAGGGAAATCACGCATTAAAAACCAAAGAAAGCAAGAAGCAAACAGGCATTTTTGAAAAATTACATTGTATTAGATACAATAACACACATAAAGTAAAATCAGTATTGCGTAACGAATTGATGAAAAGATTGATTGATTTCTTTAAGCACATTTACTACACACATCCTTTATATTGGTAATATACTTCTTCTGATTTGTACATTCAAGGTGTACATTTAATTTCAGCTTCCTCTAGCAAGCAGAGGATAGATTAGAAATGTGAGGACGAACCAGCAGTCTGAGCATGCATTAGCTGATCACACCTCAGAGTCAGCAGCAATAAAGCAACAAAACCCCCACAATGGTGTATTACTGCCTTGAGCAGGGGTCTTCCCAACCCTCGAGGCACCTGCACTCCTCTGGGCTCTAGACACGAAGACATAAGGGACAATCCAAGCAACAAAGCAGAATCTTACTAAGACCTACAAGAGACAGCCAAGATAAATGTACCTCCAGGCACTGCATGGAAAACACTGACAGGCTCTTTTGGGGTGGGTAACTTTTATTTTCCACGCAAAAGGGTTATTAGTTTCAGCTGAGAACTACACAGACCTCACTGAAATCCACACCAGAGGGAAAAATAGAAGAGGCATCTGTAATGCCACAGTGGTTTTAATATACAGGTTGTAAAACATGTGAGGAGCTCCTTGCTGGTAAAAACATTCGTCAATGATTAGCAAACCACGCTGGGAACTGGTTTCAAACTTGGGGGCAGGGCTTGGCATCAAAATCTGTTTGTGAGGAGAGCAGAGCTGCACCTGCCTGTGCCAGGAGAGGTTTGGTAAGGCAGGAGGCCGTGCCTGGGATCTCCAGCACTGGAGCAGTGCCTGACTTACATGTGTTTCATAAAGCAGCACTCCTCGTAGAACTATTTTGTCCGAGTTTTTAATTAGGACAGAGCATCACACAGAGTCAGTGCTTCCTCAAAAGCTGGCTGCTGTTTTTCATGGAATCAGCATTAATTATGGGAAATGTATTGTCTTGCTTTAGCTTATTACAGTCCAGCACACACTTGCCATGGGCCCTTCCCAAAATATCATACAAAGCCCTTGACTAAGAGCAAGGAGAACAACACATGGAGGTCTCAACAGCTGAAAATACTGAACTCAGATTATCTGAAGGCACCTACTGCCAAGCGGAGTAACACTTGGAAGGAAAAGAAAAAAGAGGAAAGGAACTACGCACCTTAAACAGCTATTTCAAAATATTCTGAGAAAATATCTAATCATCTTCAAGAGAGATGTGCATTTGATATTTAGTCATTTTTGTTCACTGAATACCAACACAGAATATTTGCTAGATGCAGCGTAATGGGTCACTAAACATTAACACTATGAATTGATTTGCTAAGGATGAAGGTGCCCAGCAGGCAGTGACAGAAATTCCCTCTCATCTTCAAAGGAAGGAGATGGCTGCAGTACAAGTCACACTATGGCACCTTTAGAGGGAATTCCCAGGGTGGAAAAGGGGTTAAGGTTTCATACCAGGAACACTCCATCCTTGCTGGCACACATCTATCCAGGTATGGCTACTGTACAGTGGTTAGAAGCTTCAGAGGTGTCTTCAAGTGCAGAATTGGTAGCTGCAGCCCAACACACAGCAGGGCCAGCAGGAACAGCTCTTTCGACTGATGTGGCTGAATGTGTCATAAATTTTTGGCCCAAAACTTTTTTAGCCCCAGTATAAAAGCTGCCTTCCCTTTTAGTTCCAGTCATAAGATTCAACTAATAGCCCCAAATTTTGTGTTTTATTAACATATGCTAAAGAATAGAGAACACTGTAGTAAACAAAAAAAAAATTTAAAAACCAGTCAAAACAAGGAACAAATGAACAAACAAAATGCCCCTTCCAAAACCCAAATCCCATCATTCACTGGCTAGAAATGCTTTTTTGAAGACTATTAGCATGACATCTTTAACCTAAAATATCAGAAATCTTGACATTTTAGAATACAGTATTTAGTAAACTGTGTATAAGGTACTAAACCAACCACACTCTATAATAAGTTATATTAATATTTCACATTCACAAGTGTAAATACATCCACAATTTAATGCTGTATCCACAGACCAGAACAAAACCAGCTATGTAACAGAATCTCAGATACAGACTGATTAGAGTTCACCTTACTCATTGAGTTTATTTTTGTTAAAAAAAGACAATACAAGATGTCTGTTTTCAAATCAGTTAAAAAATGTGAACAAGTTTCCTTAAGAAATAGAACAATCTTTATTTTTTAGAGCACAGGTTAAACAGATTGACAGTTCCCTATGGAGCAATACATACAGGAAAACTAGTGGTTTTATAACAACAGGAAGTCAGGTGAAACTGATGTTCTTTTGAACCAATTACCTGCATATCAATCTAGGAGTACTTAAATCTTTAAGCCAACATACTTACAGGTTTTTGCAATGGTATTTCTAGTGTTGATTTTAGGAAGCACTTTGAATGAATCTTCTATATTATCACTTGGAAACTGTCTACAGTTCGAAAATTTGAAAGGTCAGAAGAATGGTGTGATGATTACCCCCTTAACAGAAATGCATGTTTAACTGGTGCCACTGAACATCACCCATTAAAAAAAAAAAAAAAAAAAAAAGAAAAGCTAAAAAAATCTATATGAACTTCTGCATTTGAGGATATATTAATATGAAAGTAATTAAATCCATTTTAAAAAATTAAAATGGTAAGTCTTGAAGCTTGTTTCATGATTAAAATTATAGCAGTTCCCCACTTTCATTAAAATGTATTTCAGTAAGTGATGCAAAATTCAAGCTGTAGACTACAAGCTATAGTAAGCATTGTCCACCATACATGCTTCCTTGGCTAGTGTCAAGAGTAAACTGTCTTTACAAAAACAACCAACCCAAACCCAAACCATTACTGAAAGAAGTGTATTTTATGATTTGTATACAAACATGCCACAGACATCTCTACAACCCTAGAGAACACTAATAAAACACTAGAGCAGCTTTGATGCAGGCTAAACTCATTCTAAAGGGGGAGAAAATGTTATGTTCATTAAATAACTAGTTTAGGCAGCTCGTGTTATGACATATGCAAAAAAGCCACAATTACCTAAAAGTCTAAAAGACCTTTTTTTTTCCCATGCAGTAAGAATATGTATTACAGCACAAGGAGCTCAGAGAAAAGTTGTGCATCAAGGGTTAGTCTCTACAGAGCTGCAGTTTGAGAACAGTCCAGTTGCACTGCACTTTTTTAACCTAGTTATTCTTTCCATACAGCAAGGAAAAACAGGTGTTGTGGGTCCATCCCAGACTTGTTTGGCTTTTGCATTCTTAACATTAATAAAAGCTACACGGCAAACAACCCAACACAAAGTACATCAAACATTCAGAGTGCCAATGGCGGGCAGTTATAATGTGAACTTTGACTGGCAGAGAACCATTCAAGATGAAGATTTCGACACAGCTCAAGCTGCAACAACAGATACTGGCTCATTAAATGAAAGCATCTTTAAACAATGGTCATTCAAAGCAACAAGACAGACCAGTTCTGTGCAGAGTATGGTATGAAGTTAAGTGCACTTTAAAGTTCTGGAATATTTAGAAAGGTTATTCCCTTTAAACAGATGCCAGCAAAAAAAGCTTGCATTACTTTAGCAGAAGTCTGCCTTAGGTGAGTATTTTAGATGACTGCCAAGGTATAATAAAGAATTCAGTGCCTAACAGGTTCTTTTTTGAAAGCATCTGGAAACAGCACTGAAGTCTTCCCATATATTCACCATTTGAGAAATTACTCATTTTGTTTGTACAGCCATGGCATAGGAATGATTCCTGAAATTCCACCGAGGCAGGAGTAAATTACTCAGACACCAACAAAGGCAAGTAACTTACTGCTGCCACTTCAAGAGATCACTTAATCACCAGCCTGAAGTTCAATCCTATGGAAAACGAAGTTGCTACTGGGCATTAGACAATCCTTGTTAAATACTATACAAGTCAACAGAGTGACTAATGCTGCCAGCTTAACCCACAATTATGACAACTAAGGAACGCAGAGGAGAGAAGCAAGTACAAATTCTATGCTATTCTGGGAGATGCCCAATGCACATCAGTTCAGAACGTGTTCTTGTTTCAGGCTAGTATTTGTGAAAAACAGAAATAAATCCTAAATGCTTTAGGATTTTTGCAAGATAAAATCCTTAGCCTAACAATTCATCCAGCATTTGATATCTTCAAAACAGCTATGAAACCCACATCGTCTTCTTAGGGCAGGAAAACAAAGTGTAGCTCTGCTTCATCTGAGATAAACATTCTCCCTTTGTTTCTCAACTCCAATTAGCTGTGGCTAATAATTACTCCTAAGTTTTGGGTCGTTTTTGGACATCAGAACTTGCACTTGCTTTATTTAGAGTGAAATCATAACAGGAATCACGCTTAGATTCACAAAGTTTGATATCCAGCATAGCTTTTTCTTCTGCCAATTATGTAAGCAACCACTATAATGGCAATCAAGACAGCAAGTGCAGCACCAACTACAATGGGGATTAGAATGCTGTCATCATCCAGCGAACACTCCTGGGCTGTAGGTGAGAAAAAGGTTGCAATAAGGAACAAATAAAAACAGAATACTTGCCAAATGCGGTATAAAAATCTATTTTCCTTAACACAAAGCTGTTAAAAAATCAAGTATTACTTAAACTAAGAGAGAAAGAACTGCAGAGGTCTCATTGATACATTTAGCACATTTAAGCTTAATTTATACTTAATTTAAGCATTGATAACCTATAGCAAGTTAAGGGTGTACAAGTTTTCCTGTGTACAAGATCTGCACTAGACAAGGGAGCAGCTATTCTTCTGCATTCAATAACCAGGCTTATCTGTTTCATACTTAAGGCAAGTCTGGTTGGTGCTTTCACTCATTAAGGATAAAAAGTGACCTAGATTTGGTATCAAGAATCTATCTAGACATGTTACACAGATAAAATAACTATAATTAGAAGAAAGCTAGCTGCAACTTCAACTACAGAGTGAAATGGGTCCCTAACTCTTTAGAAAGACTGTTTACCCTACACACATATGGAGAGTTATCTTGCTTCTGTGTAAAAACAGAACTTTTCAATCTATGTGTCTACAGATCGGCCTAGTCCAATAAGACTGTGCTGCAAATATTAGCATTAGGCACAAAGACCAGTTTGCACTAAATATTAAGAGGTAATTTAAGACATTTCAGTTTTCTCCAGACAAGATCAAGATAATGCAGCAAACAAACATTTCAGAATCACTCTTTAGTTCAAGGGTGGATATTCAAGACTGCCTCCGAAGGAAGCTCTGACAGTTCATTCTTCCCCAATACTCCTATTCCTTAGGCTGACAATTAAAAAGAAACAAAACACCTAACAGTATTCACAAAGTCCACTTCTGCAAAATTTCTGTCTGATTTTCTCACGTATCTGAGCTACAAAAAGCTGTATGTCAAGATGTTGTCAGGTAGCTTCTAACATGTTCTGCACAGCAATGCTTAAGTCACCCTTCAGTGTCTCTAGTTCATTCAAGTTTTGTGAAGGAGAACCACACACTTAGCAGATATTTTTTTAAATGAGAACAAAGCTTTGCTTGAACTTGAATGTCAGTCTCAGAACTTCTCTTCATTCCATGTATATCTAAATGTATTTTAAAAAATTGGAACAAGAGCTTCCGAGATAAAGCGCTTGTATAATGCTGGTGCTTTTACATTTTAGCAAGAATTTTGCAAGCATCACTAAAAACAAAAATGTAACTCTTACCTGTAGCAAACTTATTTGCCTCCACAAGGAATGGCTGAATCCATAGATTGAAAGTATGTACTTGAACATCTTCATTAATCTGAAGAGTTTGCTCTTTTCGGCACATATAAGAGCTACCAAGGAAAGCATCCCACTTGCTGAAATTGCTGTTATCTGCACTTGAAATGACTAAACAAAGAAAGAAAAAGAAGAAAGGGAATTTTCATGCTCACTTAAAATGCAAGACAGTTGCTTAACACAGTAAGAGTGAGTAGCTGAATCTAGAGGGGCCAACACTCCAACAGTGACTAGTCTGAAAAACAAAATAGTGCAAAGTGGAATTGATCTGCTTAACCAGAAATCAGAGACTGAAGTTTTTACAGTACTTTGCAATGACCTTTCTTTCATATGTACATGACATCAGGCTTTCCCTGTATCTCCACTCGTCTCAGTGCTGCAGAGTAGCAACTGTTTTAGCTTTAACACTCTTTAATTGCTGTAGCTATGACAAGCAATTAAAGAAAAAAATAAAAAGAAAACACGTGTTTGTTGGGAAAAAAGTATGCCTTAGTTTTTGAAAGACTGGCCTTTTTTTAGTGAGAGTTGATTACAAGTGGTTGGAAGATACAGCGGCATCTTCAATCAAAGAAGGCAACAGCTGGCTTAGCCAAAAAGCTTCAAAGTTAGTACAACTGTATTTTACACCACAAAAATTACATTACTGAAAAGAGTTACAAAGAAGCCCTCTTAATTTACAGTGACTCCATCAGCAGAAGTTTCAGGAATTGTAGAGTGGTCCCAATGCTGCTGTTTAAAGTAGCTCTTACAGCTATTTCTGCTTATTATTTTTGTTCAAACCAACTTCTAGACATGAAGTAGGAACTAACAGTAAGCATGAACAACACTAATAAAAAGGCCAGAGGTATTTGATGCCAACATTGAATAAAATATTACACTTGTTTAAGGCAGATACTGTTTCTTACCAGAACCATTCAGACGGTTGAGCAGCGTAACATTCACCTCCCTCAGATAAAATTTTTGTACATTTGTACTTGTGTTTTTCTGTTCAAGAAGCAAAAACCAAGTGTCAGCGTGCAATTATGCATTTGTAGCTTAAAGAACACATGCTTTACAAAAGCCAACACATTTACCAGTCCTACGTTTTCTGCAACTTTAACCCAGTTCTCCATTTGTCTTGAGGCACTCAGTGGGCCAGTTCCACTTCCCATAACAGAACAGCCTACCACCAGCAAGCAACAGGAGGATTTTACTATAAGTGATCACCATACATGCTGTTAAATGGAAAATTAGTTTAAAATAAAACAAGTTACTTACAACAGCAAATGTGAAACCAATCAGTGTGCTATTTCCATCATTCAATTTCAGAGTGGCTGTCGTGTTACCGCAGGTGCCATCTGCGATAGTTGTCTTTGGATTGATGTTGATCAGAAGCGGCTGAAATACAGACAAAAGACATCAAAGACATTCAGCTGCCTGTGGAATACACTGTCTCAGTCAGGAACAGTCTTAGGTTAGAAGAGCTTGTCATAAATATGACAGCAGGAAGAGCTGAGCTTGGCTGCTATGGAACCAAGGCTGTTTGAGTTAAATTTACATGCTGGCAGTAGTGAAACAAATAAATTGCTTGAGAAGTGTTATTTTGTTCCCTAACAACAGACAACCTTCTGAGGGGAAAGATAGCATCTACAGGGAACAACAGCCATAACGGCTAAGAAAGTTCCAGACTTTTAATCATGTTAGAAGTATTTCCAATAACAAATTCTGCTGGCTCCATGTAAGATTTTTGAAGACAGGTATTATGCGACAAAACTATTCTGATGTCAGAGAGGTGCTACATACAATACTTAGAAGCAGTTCTGGACAGCCAGCAGTGTAAAGTAAATACCCTGCATTCAGATTTCACCAAATAACTACAGCAACTTTTACTCTTGAAAAGAAAAAAGAAGCACCTTGTTTTGGGAAACATTCAGTTGCAGCCCCACAGTTGCCAGGAAACAAGTTTTATTTCCACTTTTAAGAGAATAGTTTCCTATGTCTGGATTCTCCACAGGTTTGGGAGCAGCTGTTGGAGCAGGAGGCAAAGTAGTGGTAGATGCAGTAGTTACATTGGCAGTAGTAGGTGGAACAGTAGGTGCAGAAGTAGGCGTATCAGAAGGACATCTAGACTCTGAAAAGATATTTTAATCGCCATTTAATTGCTGAAATTTTATTGATGTCTTATTACTCAGACAAAGTAAAGCTGCCATTTATTCTCAGAAATCCTGTAACACTCAGTTGTAAATCCATACTCAGTACCACTTGCCTCTGACACATGGAAGCAAAACACACAAAGACAGTCAAGCTGTTATAACAGTGCGACGTATTTGCTGTAGACCAAGTAAGTGACCCTATTATGCCACGTGCAGCAGGATGATGTGCTCCTCTCTTTCTGAGCTATGAGATGAGACAACAGGCTCTGAACTATTCAAATGCAAAAGCAGAGGCCACCACTAGCAGCGAAGGCAGTCAGCTAAAACCCCTCAAAACTCAAATGATTTACTCACAACAGTAGTTCTGAAGTGCCTATCCTTAATAGCCCAATTACTGGAATACACACTTGAGAAGAATCCCACCTTGGCACGCAAACAATCGACATTACAGCACACTACTCAATCTGTTCTACTAATCTATTTTTCCAGGAATAAGAGAAGAAATACTAGAGGATATTTACATGAATATTATTAAACACAGCACGTCTTAGAATTGGTGGATTTTTTATTAATGGACTTTGCTCCCTGCACCAAGGTACAATACAAAAAAGCTCTTTCACAAACTGAAATGCTCACCTTTTTTACTGACTGTACCATTCTGAATAAAAGCTTGCACAGTAACATTCCAGTAAACCTCTGTTACATTTTCTCCTTCAATAAAGAAGGAATTATCACACACGAAGACAGTATTCAGTTGAACTGGACGGAAAGGATCCCTCACAGAAACAGTAACTGGTCCTACAAAGAAGCAAAAATGTTTTAATGCCTTATGAACTACAAGAACTTAGAGCTAGTATTAAATTTTATATAATTTCATAAGACAAAGAGTTAATTAAGTTTAACAATCTTAAGCTCTCTTGAATGCCTTCCTTGTGTGTCCTGACCTGAAGTGCTAGGTAGTGCAGGAGTAACCAAACTTACAGAACTAGACAAGCCATTAAAAAGGTGAACCCTTCTTAAATTTTTAAGGAGAAAAAAAATTGTATTATTAGTAGGCATTAGTACACAGACAACCTAACACTGTATTATTTGTCAAGATAGAAGATCAAACAGTGCACACTAAAATGTGAATCTTTCATGTGCCTGCTGTCTACCAGCACCTCATTGATCCAAGCTGTTTATTCTTCCCCTTCTCTTCCACTTACAGGAATTACACACTCAGTGAAGCCATTTGGCCTGCATTGTTACCCAGCAGGCAGGTACAAGGAAGAGCAGTTGGCAGCACGTGGTACAGGACTCATTACATTCATTACTAACTCCTGTATTTCTCCTTGCTTTGAAAAAGCCAAGCCAGGTCAGGTACACGAGGTCTGACACTTCTGGCTGAGACTGCTTTGCAAGTCAGATTCTGCACTGAATGTTACCTTTTCTTTTAGCATCAGGAAATACAGCTGTGTCATTGGTGTTGTAGGTCAGTGTGATGAACTCCCCCTGGTAAGTTTCATTGTTTTTTGTCATGTTAATGCTCCAAGAATGACCTTCTCCAAACTGCAGTGCCACAAGGGCAGCTTGTGTGTCATTGCCACAGACGCTTCCATTGTGTGTCGCACTCGATGGCAAATTCAGGGTTGTGTTTTTCTAGAAGAAAAGGGTAATTTAAAATGCATTCACATGCAGCTCTTCCCCATGACAACATTATAAACTTGTTGGAGTTAGCTGAAACCTTGCACGAGATAAGTGAGATTATTTTAAGTTATTCTGGAAAATTATGATAAAGGCTTCCTGAGACCTGCCTGAGAAAGGGGCCATATCAGATTCAAGTACAAAAGTACAACTCTAACTTGGCTGTAAATCTTGAACCTATTGAGCTGCAATTACATTTACTGCTTGGGCTAAGAACATAACTACACTGACACTGGTTAGACTTGGTGAGTTTTGTGTACATCATTTAAGTAAGAGCAACAGAGTAGTTTCAGTCATTCGTATGACTGAGAAATTATTCTTTATTTTAAAATTTATATAGGAATATTCTTCTCAACTGACTTAGTAAAAAAAGTAAGAAATGAAACACCCTACATAAAAGAGCTTAAACTTTTATCCAGGTCAAAATCCAGTTCTCAGCAAGAGTTACTCCCAAATACTTACATAATCACCATTGTTTGATTCATATGTTACCAAGAACTTCATCATCCAATGTCCATACAGGCATGTAGCATTTGAAGCATCCTTTATCTCTACTTCAACTGCATAGGACTGGAAAAAACCTGTAAAATATTATTATTAGCTACTAAGACATTTTTTTAACTTAATTTTCTAGAGCCATTTAAGAGGACAGCTCATCAGAAAGCAGTAAATTATGTCAGGACCATATTCAATTTACCATATACTGAAGGAATACCTAGATTTCTAAAAAGTCTCACAAATACAACACACACCACGAAACTGTCAAAGCTGGCAAAAATTGAGAGAATGTTTTATAGTCTCTTTACCTGACATAAACTAATAATATCGAAGTGTTGACTGCCAAATACTGGACAATTTTAAGACTGGCTGGACAGGGTGTTGGGCCATCTTGTCTAGACTGTGCCTTTGCCAAGAAAGGCTGGACCAGCTGATCCTTGAGGTCCCTTTCAACCCAGAATTCTGACTCTCTGAAACAAGCATCAGCTTTCCAGTAATACACTGGGTAAACCAAAAGGCACGAACACAGCACTTGAACGATGTTGTTGCTTGTAGATCAGGGTCTATTATTTCATGGGTAGTACAGTGATTCACGCTGACCCCTAAGAGATGGGACCGGCATGCCTTGATTGTGTTTCCGCGATTTCCAGCTCGAAAGACACGGGCGTTAATTTCCCTCTGCGTTTTAACAGAACTTTTCCCAGCTGTTGTACTCCTGACCCGGCGGATCCCGGCCCGGCCGCTGCCGTGCCCGCGGCCCCACGCCGAGAAGCGCTGACAGAACGGCCTGGCCGGGCCGCGCGGGTG
>JBBMKD010000194.1:9364290-9393987 GCA_037834095.1 Argya squamiceps
AAAAAAAAAAAAAAAAAAAAAAAAAAAAAAAAAAAAAAAAAAAAAAAAAAAAAAAAAAGCTCTGTGGGGTGGTGAAGAGATCAGAGAGCAGGTTGCAGCAGAGAGCTGCGAAACTTCCTGTAAAACCGCTCGTGTCGCGACGCAGCTGGAAAAACACATTCCCAGCACAGGCTGGGAGCAGAGCACGGGCGTGGCTTCATCACGGCCTTTACACAAACACAGCTCGCACACAGCTTGGGTTGATCGTGGGCTGGAGGCTCAGGGGTGAAAGCAGGGCGAGAGCTGGGCCTTGACACGGTGCTGGGGCAGCAGCTGTCCCTTTGCTGTCCCACTGCTGCCCCTCGGAGCTGCGGGGTGCAGGGTGAGGGGTGCCTGCGGTGTTGGGGTGCCCCGCGGTGCTCAAAAGCATTTCCAGCTGCTGCTGGATGTGATGTGGGCTGCAGCACTCAGCAGCTGGATCAACGTGTGGCAGCAGATGACATTTATGCATTTTGTGAGTCAGACCAAGCTGCTTGTAGCTGTAGCTCTGTTGAATGTGGAAAAAAGAACTTGTTTGACTGACAACATGTTCTTTGGGCTTGTTACAGCAAAGGAGAGGTGTGTCAATACTCTTGGCTTTTGTGGTTTGATCGACATACAGTGCTAACTTGCCAGAGATACATCCGTCAGCTTCAGAGCAGAAATTATTGTGTGAAAATGGCTCTGCACAGGAGGCTCCTCCCACTTCCAGCTCTTATGAAAGATGTGTTGGCTGTAACATTTTCTGAGAGGTTTCAGCAGGAAAAGAAGTTACATCTAAAATACGAGGTTGGGAGGGAAACTGGATGTTTTCATAACTGGACAGTAATTTTCATAACTGAATATTTTAACTGCAGGACTTCAGTGCTACAGGATCCCTTGTGACCTAAATAAACATTACATCCCTTTTACAGAGAACATAATGATACTTGTAGTTAGTCTATAGTTGCCAGCTCTGACAGAGATCAGAAACGAGGTCTGGCAAACACCAGCCTGTTCACTGCATTGTCCTGAAACAGAGCTCTTTGGGGGAATGATCTCTCTCCAGTTTGAGGTTGTGTGTTTGCTTTGTGCTTCTGGAGCTAGGATTTGAAGCAGCAACTGCTGCTGGAGGAATAAAGAGGGAGAAACTGAAAGGATACACACACAGGGCCAGTTCTGCAAGTGACAGAATCACAGCCCTGTGGTTGCAGAACCAGTTCTATACTACTCCCAGCCACATCCTACAAACAAGCTTTGCCTGTGCAGGGTTTCAGCTCATCTCTGCAGAGGCTGTGTTTTTAAATTTTTGCTCCCATCTCATGCTTGAAAGCTGCACCTTCTCCCCCAAATGCACGTGGCAGAACTTGGCCAGTGCAGTGCCCTGCTCAGCCTTTACTGAAAATTAATAGAGCGGCTTTGCCTTGAGCCTCAAACTAGCACCAGCTGAAGGACTTCGTGGATGTAATTAAGTGACTGCTTTTGACAAAGGTATTTGGTTTTGACCATGATAATGAATTTTTTTCAGGGATACCTCAAGCTTCAGAGACTACGCAACAGTAAAACAGAACAGGTACTGTGATAATTTTGTAGGAAGTTCAGTCCAGAAGAGGAAAATCAAGCTAAATATTAAGTGAACATGTTGCTAATAATCCAGCACTGATATTTCACACTGAATTAAAACTACTTACTGCTCTGAATAGTAACAAGCAATCTATTCTGTAAAATTTCAGATACAACTTACTTGCATGCTAGCCCTCTCTGCACAGTCATAGTGACTAAGCTTTGCAAAGAAGCATAGGAGCCCTTGAGCCCTGCAAAGGCCTGGGCAGTGACCCTCTGCATTCCTTAATTGCATAACACATCCAAATGTTGGATCTACCAGACAGCAGTTACTGCAACTTCCTTGTTACTGCAAATATCATTAGATGGAACAGAATCTGTAGGCTTACTTTTTTGAAAAGACAAAATTTCATAACAACTTATGATTACTCAGGCATTTTAACAGAATTACCTAGTGACATCCCTGCTTTCCTCCAGCTCTAAAATACAGGTGTTGCAAGTGGACAAACAACTGATTGTTTTAAATAGTAAGATAAAGATCTATCAAGAGTTATAGAGGAAAATTAGGTAACTTGTATTCTTCTGTCTGAGTAGTCTCCTAAGGCTGCAAGAGCTGACCAAAGTTTTAATCTAACAAATGTAACAATGTCGGTAAAAAAAGCTATCTTGAAATTCAGCAGGTACAAGCAGAAGGGACATGATAAGGATCAAGGAGACAATTCCAAGAGAAAAAGCTACACAAAAAGATGGCCAGCCTAGCAACAATGGAACCCAGCAAGAAATCAAGAGCCCACTGACCAGAATTTTGTGTTTGACTTGGATTGGGTGATGAGTGTCAGGGGTATAACTGCGAAGTGTGAATTGGGGTAGGGGTCCCTCTGCAGAGGGAGTTTGAGCTGTAACCAAAAAATTTACAAAACACTGATTGGAAACATTCACATGGACTTGCCATTCTTAGTGGGGTACTAGGGTCAGACACAATTACTGTGGCTGGTCTGTGTAATCTCTAGCAATTGATAAAAATTTAGTATTTGCTGGATGTCAACTACTTTTCCTCAGCTTAAGAGGTTTATTTGCAGTGCTGCAATGTCCTACTGATTTTATAACATTCACTTTCAAAGTTACTTTGTTTAATTTATATCCTAATGCTAATTTTCTATAAGCAGCAGCAAGACAAGCTATGAGTCATTTGAAAGGTGACCTTGTACCAGGAAACAATTACTTAACCAGGACAAAAACCAGCTCCTTTGTAGGTTAACCAACATCCCTTGTTTCTCTTCACAGTTAACTCCATGTATTACAAGACACCCTTTGCACAAAGTTCAATGTCTCTCAACCACTCCGGTAAGTTTTGAGGTGTTTTTGTTTAAAGGCCGTAGTATGTCCACAGGCCCTGGCCTCTTTAAAGGGGAACAAAAAAGGCAAATCCAAAGCTACCCTCTTAAATTTGACTTGTCATCAGTTTTTCTCAATCAGGAGAAAGTACAGTGGCACATCACACAGGAAAAGTAGTGAAAGAACTTACTGTGTGTTTTGTTTTGGTTTTTTTTTCCGGAGTAGACAGGTAATCTCTCAGTCTCCAAACAGTCATCTGTTTCTGTACGACCTTTTTTTTTAAATTTTATTTTTAAGAATGTAGGAAAACACTCTTTAAGAAGTGTTAGTGGAAAAACCATCCCATGCATTTAGATGCCTCCAAGCTGTAAGACAGGAAGGAAGCACCTGAGCAAGATTGGTGGCAGATGCTTCCCAGGCCTGTCTAAGCCCACCTGCCCCAGGACTGTTGTGTGGCTCCAGCAGTGCAGGGTCAGCCCCCTTGCAGCCCATGTCAGCCTTCCACAGAACAGCTCACAGGATCAGCACCTGCTCTGATACAGCTATCCCAGTTTCCAGAGTTTAAAAAGGAAATTCAAAACACTCCATCTCCCCCCTCCACCAAGTCCTTAGTGCTCCTGAACCGGGAAGGACCAGGCTGGACACAGTCCTTCTGCTCAGGTTTAACCCAGATGTTCAGGGTGAAGAGGAAAAATAAAGAAATGGCCAACTGGCCATTCTTAATAAGAGAAACAAATTTCCTATACAGCTCTGTCCTTCATACTTCAATAATCACTCCAGAGTCATTAAAATAATGATAAAGTGGGAGACAAGGAATATTCACACAGCACGAGAGGTGCCACCTTCAGAAGCAACAAGCCACTACCTTTGGTATTTTTGTGTATTTCTGCCACTTGTACACATTCCAATCCCAATTCAGAGTATACAAGGATGCTTATTTCCTTCCCCTCCAAGAACCGTAGAAAACTTAGCAAAAAAACCCCCAAAATAATAAAAATTCAGGAATGGAAGCCACTTAGAAAACTCAAGGGATTTTAATGACTGAATAAGGAACTGCTTATTATATTTAAGTAGCAAACAAGTATTTTGCTATCAAAGCACAAGCTAAAGAATTTAAAGAAGCCATAAACATTAGTAAGCCCAACATACAGAACTTGGAGTAAGAAGGCATTTTACACACAAGAGTTTATCAACACAAAACTGTTTAATATTTATTAAATGACACAAAATACCTAGATAACAGACTCACTCTCTGAAAGGACAGGTATTTACATTATTTACCAACTTAAGAAAGACTCTCTGTACCCATATCAGACTTATGAAACATAAAAAAGGTTTTGCTGCTTTTTGCATCAAAGGATGCAATGGTGATACATGCCCTGTTTGCAAGTCTGCATAAACTGTAAGTTTTTGATGCTGTGAAAAAGCACAATTCATATTCTGGTAGCTGAGGGAAGAGGCTTCTGAAAAGTAACAGGGTTAGTTTTTCCCCCCCACTCCAGACACACTCTCAAGACTGTTATACAAAAAGTATATTACATTTTTGAATGCTGCTGTACTCTTACAATTTTAGTGTAACGTTTCAAAGAAAATGTTCTTCCTACTATATGAGAGCGCTAAAAAAAAAAAAAGAGGTGGTATTAGAACATTTTTTTAGATGCACTTTTTTGTTTGTTTTAAAAGAAAGTGTTAGGGCAAATGATATGTTTAGAAAAAATGAAAGGCTGATAAAAAAAAAAAAAAAAGCTGAGACCAAAATATGAAGAATAGCTAAAGCAACTTAACAAATTGCTAGGGTTTGTTTTTTTTAATTAACTATTTACTTTGGCACCTTTGTGTAAACTATAGAACAAAACGTTTACAACACATTTGCAATTACAGCATTTAAACAAAATGGTCACTTTTGAAACCAGCCAAGACAAAAAAATAGTCCATTTATGGGTATAAAGATTTAAAAACCTAAAATATATATTTCTAAGAATAAACTGCAATTTCTTATGAACAAGGTGCTATAAACTGCATGCAAGAGTCAAGATTAAAAATGTGTGGCCAAAAAGACAAGCTGTGTTCTAGCCAGATGAGTTGTGGTCCAAGCCCATTTCAGTTTTTTCTTACAGAGATATATATGGCTCAATAAGCAGGCACATGATCCCAGCAAGAATTTGCAGAGTTGTATGATGACAAATCTTGGCTGCAGCTTTGTCATTAACCAGGAATGAGCGAGACCTTAGCAGAAGGGATGAACAAGTTCTTGGGGAAAACCCATGAAGCTACAAGGAGAAGCCTTCTCCCCTCACTCACCCCCTCCCAGTCTAGCCAGGGTTCTCAAAGTCCCTTCTTTGGGTTGCTTTAACTGGATTGCGCTTAGGGTCTGCCTCAGATTGTGAATTCTGATGAGATTTGAGGACAGTTTCTGTATAATATTTTCTGCATTAAAGTTACTGAAATAGACAGGATAAAAACAAAGTAAACCTACAGTCCTTTGCAGTTTGTTTGACTGAATGTGACACTTGGGTAATGAGGAAGGGTTTTACCACAACAGGTAGTCACAAATGCAGAGGTGTCAGATTTATATGCTACAACAGACTGAATGGAACCAGCTCAATACATTAGCTCCTGTCTCCCAAAGAGTTAAGTCTTATGCCTCTTCTCCAATTCTCTTTAAAAGGAATCTTTTATTGGCTGAAGATAAAAAACACACACAAGAAAAGGAACACTGAATGCAAAACACAGAATGGTGGGGGGCATTCTATCCTCCCCAGTGGATCTCTATTTGAACTAATACTTGAAGATTTGCAGGAGTCTTCAAGGTTCTTACCATATAACTCTACTGTCAGTATTTCTCTCACAGAGGCAGGGGTGGCCCTGGATGTCTACCAGTGGTTATGCTGCAGAAGTGTCAAGGGGCAAGGTAGATTTTCTGCACATCACAAAGAGCTCTATGATGGTTAGTTGATCGTGACTGCAAATAATTCGGTAAGAAAAAAACCACCCACATTTGTTTCATCTGTCAGGTGAGGACTGCATACAAAAGAGCCTGAGAGAAAACATGGCTGGAGAATACATGGAATTAAACAGCAGATAAAAAAAACAACTAAGGATGGGATGTGTCAGATAGAAAACACACACACACTCTCTCACACAAGCGCACCCCTGAATGTGGGATCACAGTGATAGAAGTTATAGGTCATAGAGAGCTAAGTTACACTGCCATTAAACAAAAGTAACATCTTGCTTTCAAGAGGTATCTGGTATTCCCCAGGACTATCAGTGCCTGAAAGAGGATGAGGTTTTTCATTGTGCTCTGCAACACAGCTGATCACAGGTGTAAAGCCTGGCTGGGTAAGGAAGAACTGGTATGTTGAGGAGTTCCTTTTCTGCTGACACCTTTTTTTTCCATATATTCCTGGCACATGCTGCTATAAGCAATAAAAATGTATTTTGTTGAAACAAAGCTCTACATTCAAGTGACTTACTCTCCCATGTCTTATAAAGATGCAAAGAATGCTCTCTGGCCATCTAAGAAAATATATTTTAGATGCCTTGTAGCAATATTTAACTTACTATATGAGAGGTAGGCTTCTGGGTTCTAAGAGGCCTGCTAGGCTCTAGGGCTGAGTTCTTAAAGCTTTAAGTTAAAGCAATCCAAAGCAGGGCAGTTGTAGAAGAAGTGCCCTGTCTAAACCTTGAGGTTAGTTCAAGTTTAGAATGTTGCAAAGCAAAACAAGTATTAAAATCCATTTGTAATTTTTGTTCTTACAGCTTTACCACAATAAGAGTGTGGCTTTTCATCTGTTAAAAGATTCTCTTTATTCTAGAGCATTGCTGCCAAGAGGTGAAGGCCTCCTACCCATAACTAGTAAAAACTGTCACTTCTTCCATTATGGCTGTTTTATGCTTAAAATTCCCAAAGGTGAACACCAATTCTCACAGGCAAGCCATATAAATCTAATCTGAACTTGTTTTGTTGTAGCAGTTATTTAAGAATGGTGTTTGTATATACAGTATATATGCCCACACTGCAAACTTTATACACCATTTATATTGGCACCATTTTGTCTTAATTGCAACCAAGAATATTTTCCATTACATCAGCAATAAGCATAGCTTGGCTTACTCCCCATTTTACCTCCTTAAGAGAAAAAAATCCAAGTGTGGGCATCAACCAAACCAATGGTATGTGTAACTGAAATGCATTCTGTACAGTAAATTAAAAGTTTGCATGCAGTTTAAGCATTTTAAAGGCTATTTTCTTTTATTAATGAACCTTCTGTTTCCATTTAAAGATGTGAAAGTTATTGGTCATATATCAAGGGACTTCTCTTCAGACCCAGAGACAAATGGAATCAGAAAGACCAGGTACTCTCTTTCAGCTTTCTGCACATCTTACTAAATAACATGCAAAGAGTTCAACAGCATTCTTCTTAAAATGTAAATAGTACTCTTTAAATGGGCATGTTAACCACTGAAAGAAGTCCACTCTACTATACCTTTCCATTACACTGCTTTCATTCAATCATCGGTAGTATAAAAAGTCAATTAACGGGATCAACAGGCTAGTTTATCCACTGGCAACTGTGTAGGACACCAAGTGTGCAGTAAAACAAAGGCCAACATATGTTTATGCAATATAGTTGTACTGATTCGGGTTTTCTTTATCTCTTTCCATGTAGTCCCTGTCAATCAAGGATTCTATTCTCTTCTTAAGGTCAGCAGGCTGTAAAACAAAGCACATGTCAGCATTATTACTTTGCAGTCAATGCTTCTTGATTCTTTCTTTCCACTTGAGCCAAATATCTGTATTGTTCCAGATGGCTGAGGAAGCAGAAATCCCAGTTAAAAAAAAAATCCTTTAAAATATCAGAACTTCTAAAGTCTGCAATGTATAGCTGATAAAAGAGAAAGTTAAAAATTAGCTCATCACCTGCAGCTAAACAGATTTTTACAGAAAGGAAAGATATTTGCTGCTGTTTGAACTGAACCCTAAAGAAGTGCAGTTCGTGCATCATGTACCAAAGTGTTTCTATTTCTGACTTACAGCCAGTAAAAGATAGTACAAGTTTCATTTCCTCTTGAAGCAAATGAGTTTTGCAATAGTTTGGGTGCCCCATGATTTTGTTGGGTGAGGAACTTTATAAAAATGCCTCATGATAACAAGTGAGGAAGATTATTTAAATAATCTGCTATAATCTTACAAAACCCAACTGCAGTTTATGCAATACTTACAGACCTGCAGGCACTCAACATGGTAATACAATGGAATGAAATAGCAGAACCTTTTATATTACATTTCCATTCATAGAAAACACCATATATTTGAATTCCAACAATGCATCACTGTCTGTTTGAAAACCCATTTCCATTTGTACACAATAAGCCAGTCATTTCATATTGCAACTGTGGGCTTCTACAGCTTCGAGACATCCACCAATATTTTATTTTTGTTCCTACATATGTGTGTATATACATTAGCCAGTATAATCCATCTAGAAAAAACACTGTACCTCTAAAGTATCAAGTTAAGATTGTAACTCAGAATTGGTTTTGAGATATGAAGTATTTTCTCCTTTGCCCAAGAATGCCTTGCTAGAACACTGCAAACAATGGAACAGCAGCATACAAGGAGAGACAGCTGCTCCCTTACTGCTAACAAACTCCAGAGCTGAAATCCTTTGAAAATATGTTTTAGTAACAACTGGCACATTAAAAATTCCTGAAAGTGAGTATTTGCCCTTTCTAATACTAAAAAAGATGCATATTTTAGACAGAAGCACTGTTCAACTGAGGGCGGGCCAGGAAAGATAAACAGAACTAACAAAATTTTAGGAGTAGAAGAATCAGTACAGCACCTTGACTGGGAATTTCAGCTGGTTGTAGACCTCTGACACGAGCAGGTTGTGACTCAGTGTCTTGCGCATCTTCATGATCCGCACAATGGCGGCATCGATCTGGTACTGCCGGTCCTGGAACACCCTCTCTGTAGTGCTTGCCTGTTCCTCCACCTGAAGGACCCATGGGGAAAAGTTTTAATGAGAATACCAGCACTGTCAAAACAATTCTTTCTGTCTCCAAGACAATTATCAGTGTAAGACAGTTGTCAAATACCTGACATAAAGCCTTTACAAATAGGAAGACTGTCTATTGAAGAACACACTTGTACAAAGAATTAAAACATTTGCAGAGATTTTAGGTTGGATGGCTGTCAGAGAAACAAGTCCACAGTGAACTTGCCATGTTCACAAACAGTCAATAAAGCTCCATGGAATGATAAAGGATAAAAAGAGCATTTCATAATTGGAACGTCTCTTAACCTTATTTAGAGACATCCAGCATCACTGGTGTCTTAGTGGAGAGGTACACATTTAAATCACCACTGTTAGGCATGTGCTGTCATCCAGACTACACATGTAACTCTGACAGAGATAGCAGTATGTACATGACAACCAGAAGGAAAGAAGCTTATAAAAGGGCAGGCAACAAGGTTCTTAACCCAAGGATCTAAACCCCAGAGGATTAAAAAAAATATACCGTTTCTTTCATCTGAATTTGGTTGATTTTTATCCTGAAGAGCTTATGTCTGAAATCATCATTACATGTGAATTTATCACCATCTTCCACATCTTTGCCTTTGGGGCTTTTAGTCAGTACTCTGGCTTTGCCACAAGCCAGAGATTGAAGTGTCCTTCTCAGCTCTCCATCCTCTAAAGCAGAAACAAGTTGTTTAGGTTTTTTTTTTAGTAAGAACACTTGGAAGCACTCAGTTGTTTTCGATACCAACCTATCCCAGTGGCTTGCTTTATCTCCTCTAAACTGAATTCCTCTCCTTCATTAAACATAAGCAGCACCAGTGTCTGGAACAAGGAGACCTGAAGTTCTTTTTTGCCCTGTCACAAGGGAAATAAACAGACATCACCAGGCTGTTTCTTCTGGGGGGTGGAGGGAAAGGAATGAGGCGAACATGAGAAACAAGTCAACCCTGCGTGTTAGTTATTTCACTAAGTTATTTTATTCACTTGAGAATATGGAAGAAAAGAAGTTACTGGTCAGCTGCGTTTTACTATGAAATGCAGCACAGCTTGAGGCCACAAGGCAGGACTATTCTATTCAGTGACAAAACTCATCCAAGATATGCATCACATGACTCCAGACAAGTCTCAAAGCACTGAGTGCTTAAAATTACAATTTGGAAGACCTTTAAGTCAAAATCTAACACAAACATTAGTTTAAGGAACACAGTGTAAGGAACCAGAGAATCTTTGAAACAATCAAGTTAGATAATACTTAACATTAAATTTTTCTGAAAATGGAAGTGGTAAGCATTTCTATTTCATGAGAAAATTGTTTGTCCATGAAGAAATGCTGAAGGGGAGTAACTGGAAATCCTTTTAAAACAGTTGTGTTCTTGTACAATCCAGAATTTTTCTTTATTTCAGTAGTGAAAAGCTTACTGTGAAGATGCTTAATGCTACCAGATGAAGTAAAGCCATCGACGAAACACGGCCCCTTTTTCCTCCCCACTATAAAAATGTGGGCCATTTTTAATCTGGAGCTAATGCCACTGGATACTTTCCCCAACAGCCTTTTCTTTCCCCACCAATACAGAAATTGGGTCTATGTTCTTAGACATTAACACATCTGTTTCAGAAACTACCAGCTCTGGGAAAGATAGCAGGAGGTTAAAAGTAATTGCAAAAACAGCGTTAGTTTTCCATCACAGCACAAAAAAGGTTCCCCATATATCCCTAAGGTACAACCCAGACTTGGAATCAACAAAACAACAGGAGTAACAGAAACAATAGACTCACCTCTTTAAATTCTGCTTTTAGTACACAGTGTCCTAGTGTTGACTGCCATTGAAGTTTCCTACCACTGTGTTTTCCTAAATAAAATGTCTTGAAAATCTCCTGCAGTTTTACCATCTAAAGAAAGAAAAATCCCAAAACACTAAAACACAATTTCTACTTTAAAAGCATCCTTCCCTCCTCCACAATCAATGAAGACTTAAATCAAAGCTTAGAATGATAAAGGGAATTGAAGGAAAATAGTTTTCATTTAAAAATAATTCTGCATTTCCTTCTCCATGCATATTGAAAACCAAGTGTCAGTGGATCCCAAGCTGCATTTCTGACAGGCCAATACTTGTATAACCCATGATGTTCATTACCTCTGGGGGCAGGTGGACCTCCATAGGCACGTAGGTTGGCCAATAACCCATAGTCAGAATATTCACTGTTAGTTCAATGTTGCCAGGGACATTCTGATTTTGCATATACTGCAAAGAGAAACAAAATAAATAGAAATAGAGCTGTGTTTATTTTACATGTTTCAGGTAGAACTGAAAATTAAAACAGGCATTATGAAAGCAGAGAAGACAAGTGACCTGACCACATGATGTGTTTGTTATATAAAGTTACATAACAAGAAAATTAAGAACAAGCACTTTTTTGAAGTTCAAAAGGCACTTCCATACAGCAAGAAAACAGCAAATGTAGTGTTTTAGCAAGCTGAGCTGAAGATCTATCTAATTAAGTGTGAATGGAGGAAATAATATTAAAAATTGCTTGTAATCAAAACATTACAAAATCACCAGAACTAAATGTGAAGAAACTTCAAAGCCAGGCATCAGAATACAGTGGTGTTAAAAATGTCTTAGAGCTGGTGTTAAAATGTTTTGCAAGTTTACTATTCTCTTATTGCCATGGGTGATGATTTGTTTGTTTGAAGAAGCTTGTCTCAGTTTTTTTGCTGTTTTGCTCAGGAAAAACCTCTGAAAAATTCAGTAAAATTTTCAAAAGCACAGACAGGACAGACAGCAGGCTTTTCCTCAGTACCTGTTTGAATTGTATCATTATGTCTTTTGAAAGCTCCATATCTTTAAACATTCCTTCAAGTTTGCTGGTGAAAGCAGCTCCACATTCTATAAAAGAGAAAATGTAAATATCAGAAATTAATCTGTTTATTTTCAACACCTCAGAGTAGTTATTCTAAGTGCCAGAATGCACTTTTAAGCAAGACGACCTTTTTCAGCAGATTTTCTTACATAAAGACCTGGATTCTAATTAAGGTACAGAACGAGGTTACAAACAAGAAAGAGGATAATGTTTTACTGTGGTAGCTGTTTTGCAGCCCAGCTGTTCTTCCACATGGACCTGACTGTTCATCCTTGGATTACAGTGGCCACTGGTCACTCAGATGACAATTGTAATCTCTATCAGCTGCCTTACAAACTGTCTCCTGATGATAGAACAAGATCAAGCTCTAAAAATCTTACCCTTACCACCCAAAGGCTCCATCCAATGAAACAATGAAGACCAGACTAGAGAATAACTAGATGGCAGTGAGTAACAACTGGAAGTCATCTTTTAAAATCTCTGAGCACATCAATGATTTACTCAGCAGGGAACCTCAACTCTATCCCACAGGCCAAGATATACTGTGCACTTTAAGTTCCTGGGTTTTGGCTTTTCCTGTTGTAATTACAAAACTAAAAGCAACTGAATCTCCTCAAGACCCACCAGTCACTCAGGACCTGCCCAGAGGCTTTTGCCCTCACGGAAAGGGGAAATACCAACTGCACTTCTGTGAAGGCCCATTAAAAACAACTGTTTTAAAAGAAAGGTGATGGATAGAAACGATAGGTAGAAATGACAGGTGCATAGATAGATTCAATAGATTAGATGGACAGATTAGATAGATTAGATATTTACCATGTTTGAGTTTGGAAAGCATAGATTTTTCAGCATCTACTGATGCACTCTTCCCAACTAATAGTCTCTTTGCTAGATCTTTTTTATAAAAGGCCTCAAAGACATCTTTTCCTGTAAGAGATGAGATCTGAGAGTGATCAAAAAGCACTGCTGGTTTTAAACAAACATTACCTACAAGAGACCAAATTTAAAGCTCAGAAAAGAAAAAGCGTCTTCGTATGAAGGTTTTCACAGGTTTTCGTATTTGTAATTTGACAGGTAAAGTAGTTAAACAGCACTACACCAACAAACCACATCCACAGAGAACAAACACCTGAAAATGTAACCAGAATGCAAAAATAATTTCAAGTACCTTTATGTTACTGGTTAAACAACTGTATCCCCACAAAAACACCCCAATACTTACCATATATGAATCTAAATATGATCATAATTTTATCCAGCATTTTCTCAAGTTCTTCATCAGTAGCTTCTTTGTTGCCTGCACGAAGCTTTGAATCTACATATTTAGCTAAGAGAGTGTTGAAGAATAGAGTTTAGCACATGCTTAATATCACAGGGAAACAAAAATCTCTAAATCTAATATTATGAAATCTTTAAAATGTAAAGGATCCTGAAATCACTTTTTATCAGCCTCATAACAGCTACCTTGATACATTTTCATAGAGGCTATAAAGTTATAAAAAAAAATATAGCCTAGTATCTTTTTTCAGATAAGCAGTGACTGCATCTTAACTTTCTAACATCCTGTATGATAATAAACATTTTGCCTATGGAAAAGAATCTTGGTTTGTGTTTTGATCTCAACGTAAAGTCATTGCTGTTGCAGACTGACATGGCTGTAATAGAAGCAAAAAGATCAGAAGAAAAAGATGCAAATCAGTTATTTAAATGTGTTGACTATACTGCTGAAGTTCTCTAGCATAGGATTATTATGTTTTAATTTCCAGTTTCAATCAAACTAGATTGCTTGTTTTAATTTCAAATGGGCTGGTAAGCACATTACAGTTAAGTAACTAATGCAAAAAAAGGAGGGCAGAAAGTATCACTCCACAGGCCTAACAGCATAACCAATTGCAAAGCAAGTGTTATTCACTGTGGGGGGAAATGATTCAAAAGTGCAGAGTACCAGGCACATAATGCACATATCTGTAAATAATGCTCTTTGCAAAGCAAAGACTCTGTCCCCACAGGATGAGAGGTTCAGTGCATCCTCAGCTCTCTTCCCTTTCACATATTAAATGCCTAACAGCTCTGTGCTGGTGGCACAGTTATGTAAGCTTCTGAAAAAATCTAATTATTAGCAGTATTCTCACATCTGGACACCAGCCAATTGCTGAAATGACCAAATTCTGATGTTCTGCACTTTTCTATAGCCTAGCCAGTGAAGTGATGAACAGTTTGCTTTTAATGTTTGATGCTACCCTCCCAAACAATTCCCTTGCATCAGGTGGTACAGCAGATCCCCAGTCTGATGTGCACTGTGCAAGTATTAACACACAATTCCTGCATATCCCATCTGTAAGTGCATCAGCAACTCAGCATCCAAATTCTCACATGAAAGAAACTGAAGAAAAATACCTATGAGCTCAGCTGGCTTATTTGGTCTTTTGTTAATGAATGTTTCAAAGGCTTCTTTCATGGCATTTACAAACTTCTCATTCTTGAGAAAGCAAACATCAATAATATGGTCAACTTTGTCTTTAAAATCAAGAAGTTCTTGGACCATGGTTTTGTCTTTTTCAGGATTAATTACTATGGTGCTACCAAATGCCTGCAAAATAAAACACATCTTTCAATTAGCCTGAATAATTAATTTAAATGACAAGAATTCTAAAATCTTAAGTTACCTTTATAATGTGCTGTTTCTGGTACTCATATTAGTTCCAGTAACAACAAAAGTATTACTTTATTATGTATTACTGTACTATGAAGTATTTACTATATAATCACCCCTACACCTTGCATATTGATTCAAAAACAACTAATGAAAACGTGAATGGATTCAGAACTTCTGTCTAAAGAAATAAAATTTTGCATGACAAAATTAACACACCCTTGTCATCTATAGCCTCATGTCTCACACAGGTAATGCTCCCACTAAATTCAGTTTTATTTAATAGTACTTCTATGCCATTCCAAAGCCTTCCCTCACAACAACCATATTTTCTGTGACATTTTCACTGAGAAATAAAATGAATCACCCTAAGTGATATTCAAGTGCTTTTTGAACTTCAACTGGTTGGTAACTCAAACTACGACTCATTCTCACAGGAAATTTTATTAGGAAGGAAACAAACATTCTGCCATTACCAAAATAACTACTGATGAAACACAGTCGTCCCACAAACTAACTATAAGCAAGATTATATAAGCAAAATCCATATAGTTGCTTATTATATAATATATATTTTTATATTTATTATATTATATTAATATAATTATATATATATTATATAAGCAAAATCCAAATTTATTTGGAATTCAGTAATTCAACTGAATGTTCAATATTTTCTTCAATAGGGCTAGAACAGTTACTGTACCTTTCCTGAGATTTTCAAAACCTGTCTATTAAATACATGTTTATAAGCAAATATCTTCAATTTTTAGAAAAATACAATAGTTCACAGGGATGACTCAAGCATCTATGTATACTAGGAACAGTACCTTTATGTATTCAATCCAGTGCTGCAAGAGAACTTGTACTCCACCTCTCACACGACTGAATAACTGATACAGAAGGGACAGGTCTTGAATTCTGTTTTCATCAAGAAGGTGATTTAGACCTGCAAATGTGAGAATTTCAATAGAAATTAAAACCAGAGTAACTCAAAGAAAGCACAGCTTATTACTACAGTGAGGCCTCTGCAAAACTAGTATTTTTTTTATCAAACCATTAGTGGTGGTGTTTGTAGAGTTTTTATTTTATTTTAAAGTACCTAATTTAACAGTGAAACACGATACCTGGCTTAAACCTTAAAAATCTTATTATTGCCCATGACTTTATTGCACTTAGGCTACACGTACTTTACCTAACAGCTTTATCACAACATCTTTGCTTGCTTTTGCTTTACTATTCCCTAAAGATTTGAAAGGTTTACACTGTATCGATCCATAGGAAAAGTTCCTTGGCAAGACAGCTCTGAGTCTCAACTCCAACTGTAAAATAAATTTTACAGATGCTTGAAGGCAAGCAGCTTCAGTAAGTATCTTCACCATTCACTTTTTAATTTTCTGGAGAAGGCTTGATGCTCTACAGCAAGGTTCTAAGAAAGTAGATGGGTAAAGATCAATACTCCTCTCAATAAAGAGTTTGTTACAGATGTGCAGGAAGATGCTCACATACCTGTTTCATTAAGAATTTGGCTACTAAGGATTTGATTGTTTTATTATTCAACTCTTGCTGCACCCTGCATTTGTATTTCCAGATTACCTCTGAGATCAACAGAGGGTCACTTGATTCCACAGAGACTACTGTAGAACTGAGGCAATGTATTCCATAGCTCAAATTATATTACATTTTTCAAACAAGCTGCTTTTTGTCAGCAGCAAGTACACAGTATCTCCCTTTTCTGTTACATCAGCCATAATTCAAAAGTGTAGTCCTTTACCTTCAAGTCTTCAAAATGCCACTTAACACACTGAATTTGAGTGTCCTGCTCTAACTGTCGTTTTGCTTTGTATCAGAAGACAGCACAGTGTCCCCTTATCTCCAACAAGGAGACTGGTCAGTGCTGGGAACTGAGGAGCAAAGGGAGTTAAAGAATGATGTAGCTTGTCCTCCCCTATTGTTACGATTTGGGATGGCTCAGATAACGACAGGGAGAACTCCAGTTCTTTGGAGGGAATTATAGCCAAGATCTATTGACAGACTTTTACAGTGTTTTGGTACAATCAATGTGATTGGTCATTTAGAGCAACAACTCTCAACTGTCTCCTCTTACAAGTAAACAACAAGTTAGAAAAACACCAGGTGTCAGGAGGAGGATATCTACAAGGATTGTTTTGCGTTCCTCCTCATGATTTCCCAGGCCAGACTGAGAGAGTTCTGTGCTTGGCTTTCCCACAGGCTTCAAGCCACTGCCTGGAGCCTGAGAATCCATGTTCTGACCACTGTCAGCTCCCACACTCCCCCAGCACCCTAATCCCTTGCTTTCTCTCAGCACAGGAACTGAAAGCCCTGAAGCAGTAATTAGAAACATTTCTAATAAAGAAGAAAGATTACCTTTCTGAAGAATGGCTGTTAAATGTTCACCTAGAAGTTGCTTTTCTACAGTAGCAATTAGTGGCTTCCTATAGAAGAAATGTTTAGAATTACTTTTCCTTTTTCAATTACTGACAGTTTTAAATCCTTCTCTTGAGATTATATTAATTACATTATCATTGGGGGTGCTCTAAATATTTGTGGCCAAAGACCTAAAATGATTTTACACATATTTATCCTTTTTATCCCCAGTAAACAATCTTTTTTTCTGTTTGCTGACTGATGATTTTAAGTCACACAATAAGCCTGTTGTACATGACCTGTAGGCAGCTGGACAATGATTCCACCAGTGAAGAAGCTGAGGAGAATTCATCAAATAATATGCCTAATCCCATGTTGTGGGAGGACATTCATGTCCTGGGAGACCAACCAAGGAGAAATAAAAACAGACCTCAAGTCAAGAGGTATTCAAACAATTCAGGGAATTGGCCACTAGTACTGGCATGGAAGAAGGAAGTCACTGAACAAGCTAAATACTTTTAATGCTGAAAGAAGAAGAAAATCAAAACATATGATAGTAGCAATAAAACACCTCTCTCTCAGCAAGGTCTTGATATCAGTGATCTACATTTTCTCTCAAACACAACAGCTGTAGCTTTATGTTAGAAGACCTCTAACTGACTGTGTTGGAGAAAATCTTGCCTCTAAGTAGAAAAGATTGAAGGATGACATTATTCAGTAATTTCCCAGACTCCATATGCAAATATTTTTTGCAAATATTCAGAGGCTTTAGCTTTAGAATTTTCTATGCTGAGTCTTATCTTTTTCAGGTAGGACAACAGTTGATTAATTACATTTCAGCAGGAAAGAGACATCTGGGCTGGGAGTGGCAGCCTATTTTTCTTCAAGCAAATACTTAACAACACTTATGGCAAAATAACAGTGACTTGGAAGAAAAGGCTATTAGCTGTGTGAGCCAAGACAGTGCTTCATTGTAAACATGGAACTGTGGGAAGTGAAAAGCATTTGATGGTCAGTCAATAACAGAAATAAATTGCAGCTACTTAAATGGCCCTCAACAGAAGAGGAGCCAAACAGCTCATATCACAGGCAAAGAGAGATTGCACTTACTGTGTGCTCTGATCTAGATAAGTGATTATTCTGTCTGCTTCTTCTTCCAAGCGCTTGTTGACATGGTGAAGATATTCTGGAACCTGAAAATGCCAGAGTAGTTTTGTGTGTTAAAAAAACGAACAACAAGAAGGGAACAAGAGAGACAGTACTGGTCTAACAGAAGTAGCAGCTCCAGTTTTAAGTAGAAATCATCAGCACTGTGACTGAAGGCAACTGCATGTGCATTTCCTTTTTCAGAATACTATAAAACAAAGGGCAGGTACTGCCTTGTACACTATCTAAGGCAGCAGAACATTTCTACTCCCTAACATGTTCTTTGACATTAGGCACAACAAACATCGTTAAACACCCAAAATACCTCTCGTTCCTGCATGAGCCTCTGTCCCTCTGCCGCATACAGGCGATTAGTCTCTTCCAAGAATCTGTGCTCAAAAGAGTCCTGGTAAATCTGGGGAGACAACATGACAGCAACCCAGGGTAAACCTTACTGAGCACTAAGAAAGAATTTGAGCTATTTAGTGGTTTAAAGGTGAAACAAGTTTACTCACCTGCAGGTCAGAAAGCATGCTCAGAAGGCTTCGCAGCAAACTCCTGTCAATAGCTTCACCATTTCTTTCCCTCTCGATCAGCAGAAGAATGCCATCAATAGTTTTGTTCTGAACCTTCTGATCACTGATTATATGAGTTCTGAACAATTCTAGCCCCATGTCCCTAGAAAGAAAGCAAACACTGCTCAATAAACTGTTTAAGACTAAATCCCAGATATGTCTTATTAAAACACAATCTAGATCTAATGAAGAGGCCAATATCAGCATTCTTCCAATTCCTCATTCCTCTGCCTCCAAATCACTCAAGATGAACAAATACATGAACACTAAAATAAAGCATGACACTACACCAACATGACACTACACATTTTAAACACCAATGCAGATATTTCTTCCTAAACAACCATGTAACTTTTGCAACATCTTTATTTTTTAGTTGGTTGACAGAATGTTGGAACACCAACTTTCACCAACCAGAAAAATATTATCCTGGGTTCCAATCCCATGGTTATGGTGTTGGACAATATTCCTTTTTTGTCCATCACTTACTAATCTTTAACTCTTAGGCACAGGTTAGAAGAACTCAGTGATGTGACAGACAAGGATCTCTGCAATGACCATCCCAATTAAAACCTTCCATGAATTTGAAACTATGGGTATGGTCACTCTTAGGAAAAGTCATGACCCTCCATCAGTCTCTTGCAAAGTAATTCAGGTACCAAGGAAGAGTAGGGCATACACTAATTATTAATACTACAAGGAGCAGAAGTTGAAATCCAAAAAAGTGTATCTTGCTTTTATTTTAAGTAACTCCTTCAAGAATTACAGAACTTGAAATACTGTGCCTGCTAAGGCAGTTACTGGGCACCCCAAATTCCTGCACTTCAGTTGTTGACCAAACCCCTTCCTTTAACTGTGCAAACTGGAGGCTGATATCTATTTCACTGAAATTTGGGATCACAGCTATTCTAGAACAATCATATAATTTATGGCAAATAAATTAAAAGTCTTCCTTTGCAACAAGCACTTGTGCATTCACCGTGCAATTTACAGGTCACTATGAGGTATACATTAAGAAAATCCATCTGAAAATCAGCAAGGTATAAGCAATAGTTGAAACACACCCCCAAATGATTTTATTTCTGCACCCCAAAAAATTTAATTCTTTGTGCCCTTACCAAATCGATGGCAACATTGAATTCTGAAGTACGTAAGTTCGATCCAAGAAGAGAAAGATACTTCTAATCATAATCTGTCACGAGAAGGAATAAAACAGGAATAAAACAATCACAAAACCAATTTTACTCTTAAAACTGAAGAGCAATACCAATTCTGCTCAACAACAACAGGAAATCCCACCAGTTGATTTCAGGCAGTGCTTTCTTGGACACTGCTGATTTATTTAACATCTTCTGCCAATCCTTGTGGGGTGATCAATGTGACACTTTGCATATTTCTGTGTAACAGAACAACTCCTCTAAACATAGGTATAAAGGAGAAAGGTTTGTGTAAAAATGACCATGAGGAGTTAAGGGGGGGTGTGTGTGTCCAAGATCAGACCCATATGCCAAGAAACACACTACAGTAAAGTATTTTCAAGGCCTGATTTCTAACAAACTAGATACAACTGTACATCACAAAGAAACCTTACATAAATTTAAGACATTTCAGAAGTTTGAAAAGGAACAAAGTTAAGCAAAACAGGCTGACAAAGCAACTTCTCAGTAAAAAGATAAACTTACCATTTGTCTGCAGTGATCTTGCCAACATTTGTCTATTTTCTTTAGAAAAAGGACACTATCCAATGAATCCATGAAGAAATCATTAAGAAAAACACGATTAATAGTGTAAGCAATGAAATGAACCAATTTTATTTTTTTTTTAAAGACACTTAACAGAGAGCACAAGAAACTCACCTACTCTCAGAAAGAACTAGTTAATTTCTTGCAACACATTTATTTTTTACAAGGGTCTTTGTGTTAATAATGAGAATTCAAAATTATCTGAACAAATTTAAAAAAAAAATCTAAATAATTTTGAATATTTTGTTGAATCCCCCATTCCTGAGAAATGGAACAAACATACATATCCCCATAACTCAAAAGCCAACAATACCCAATATATGTAAGAGCTCACCACTACACTCTAATTTCAGGTCATGTTAAGAGTTAACCTTAAGAAACAAATTCTGTCCTTCAAATTTAACTTTTATTCAGCTCATTCTGATACTAATTAACATCCACTTAACAGGATGTCAACCTGATACAACTCCAAATTTCTGAAAATAAAACATTTTGATCCTCAGAACTGACACACTGCCAGACCACTATTACTTTTCCAAAAAAACCCAACAGTTACTTGTTGGAAGACTTTTCACTTTATCTAGGCTTGGCATGTTCAGTATAAAAAGGCCTGACATGATACAGCCAATAAAGGCTTTTTAAGCCTTGCTGCAAATCCAACACAAGCTTCTGTAAGATGTCAAAGTGTTTCACAAATACCAGTGAAACTTTCTCAGAAACTTTTCCATGGTTACAGACATAAAGGAAAAAGTAATGTTCTCCTAGGCCCCACAAAGAAATAAAAGCAAAACCAATTACACAATCTAATAATTCAGATTACTATGGCCTAATGTCATGAACTAGTCAAGGAAATCCATCACTATATACTTGCAGCTAAACCAATTTTGGCTTGTCAACAGCTAAGAAAAGGATATTCTCTGAATTGGTGAATTTGTGCTTTAATGTGGTCCTCACAGATCTGCCTCAATTGTTTGTACAAATTTGCAGAGATCTTGTAGGAGCAGAGATTTTCAACAGCCTGAGGAGAAAGAGAAACAGAAACAAAAAAAAATTGCTATATTCTTACATGTAGTTTTACAAGAAGGGAGGATATCCCCTTCCAGACAAGAATTCTGCTTCTCACAGCTTTTAACACAGTTAACTGCTGCATGCAAAACACCAGAGATAGACGTGGCACTGCAGTGGTAACAGGAGATAAAGGCAGGCTGTGCCCTCAACAGCTCACACACTATCAGTTTAGCTGGAGTGTTAATCTCTCACATGGAACTGCAGGACTGGCATCTCTAAAATAAAGGGTAGTACTTTAATATCTTCCAGTAGCTTGCTGGGCTTCGTACCTCAAAGCAGTCACTTAAAGTATTAATTTTATTAACTGCTGTGCTCTGCGAGTCACACTGATATTAGTGAAAAAGCACTGCCAGATTAATTTCCTTCTGCAGTCCTTTCCTTGATTAAGCTTCCCTCATCCCCAAAAGTACCTATTTATACATATGTTGTATATCTTATCTATCCATCCACCAACTCCATGCCTGTATAAATCTAATTATAATCCTGAATATTAGTAGCATGACTACATTTACACTGACAATCCCAGATTTCTAGATCTCATCAAGTATTAGAAGAATTATCACTGTGCTCACAGTAAGAAGTGAAAAGAAGTTTAATTGGGCCATGTCTTGGAGACTGATGAACCAAACAATCATTCCTAAGTCCATTAGTGCACCTCAAGACTTCTAAAATTCATACTCATTGTCCAGAAAGCAACTTAAAAACTTTAACTCTTTGCAGGCTGGTGAAAGACACAGTAAGTGATTATTCTGTAAAACATCTGTAGAAGCTACAGGAGAAGCATATTTGATCTTCAATTAATGCTCTGTACTATTATTTACTTATTGGAAAAGACTTCAGCTGCTAGTATGGCCAACTCCTGGGGAACAAAAAGAAGGACTGGAAGTTTGTCCCCCAGCAGCTGCAGGCAACCACGGAAGGACTGTGTAGCTCAGAAGTGCACAGAGCAGATCTTTGCCATCACACTGAAACTCCCCCAGGATATTTCCCAACAGTCCAGATAGAATCAGACAGTGAGCAGTCACCACTAAAGGCACAGCAACAATCAAAACAGCTAACCAAGAGTTCTTCGGTTCATCCCAGGATATCAACAGGGATCATTCTGAGTGCAAGTGCCCTTCATCTAATAGTGGCTCCAACACACAGAGGAGTTAAAAAAAACCCCAACCAAACACAAACCAAACCTCCAGGAAAACCAAAACCCCACAACAAAACCATCCCACACAACAGTAACTGCAAAACCCCCCAAACCTGGACGAGCTTAAGTGCCAGAAGTAAACAGGTATAGGAAGAGAGTGAATGTGTCAATTAACCAAAACAGAAGACTGTAAGGAAAGCCAAAATTATCACCCAAGTATACACATCTTAATATTTGGAAATAGCAACAGGTTTAACCCTTCAGCCTCAACACTTAAGAGACACCAATCAAATAGAATAAAGTGTCAGGAAAATGTGTTCTATAGTTCACTGCTCAGAGCAGGTTATGCTCAATTCTGTTCTATTGTACAAACAGGTTCAGGCAGCAAACCAGGACATAACCTGATACTTGATTCAGTGGAACAAGGGGATGGAAAACACTGAGCTTGAACAGCCTGACTAAAACTTCAGCAAGTGCAATCTTCCTAGGTTTCTTAATTTCTTCCACTTTGGAGAAGCCAACTGAGAGGTGGGAAGGTGAATGCTATGGATGGAACTTCTCTGTCACCTGCAGAACTACTGTTACTCTGGCTTCAAACCATCAGCTCAGGACACCAGCAGCCTCTTTCCTGGACTTCTGGTCACCTCTTCCCAACACTGTTAAAACTGCTGCCTATCAAACGAGTACTCTTTAACCACACTGCTCTAAATCACTAGAAGAATTAGCTCCTGCACTGTATATGGACAAATGCACACAATTAACTTTTAGAGAAATAAACATGTATTAATATACACCTACTTTTATGGAGTGTTTGTATAAAGTTGAGCTTTTACATTTATCAGAATTACGTCTATCAGAAATTCTGAAGTGTTAAACATGTCTGCTAGAATTGTTTGAACATAAAGTACAAAATTTCTGCATCTTTGTTGATGACATGCACATAAATGCTTTAATTTTTAAGAGATTAACCCCCTACTGCAGTATTATGCTTTTCTTAATTACTAGTGCTGGACAATACTGATTGTATTTAAAATGTATCAACATTGGTACATGTAAAAACTTTATGGCCTCTAGTTCACAAAATTATCTTGTTCTGAACTAGTGGAAAAAATGTTTCTGATCAGGGAATCTGTGCCCTAATTATGGTCAGAAAATCTGAAGAAGAACCCCATTTCCTTTGTGTAACGTATGTGCAGTTGGATGTGGTTTTCTGTTTGGTTTGGTGAGGGGTTTTTTTGTGGTTTGGTTTTGTTTTTCCTTTTAACTGCTGCATCCACACCTGGGTTTGTGTGGTAAGAAAAAAGAACTGAACACAACTCGGATGAGAGAAATTCAGAACTTTCCTGAAGTATTTAACTCTGATTGATTAAAAAAAAAAAAAGCTATGTATCAGGTACCAAAGATCTGGATCTCTACTTTTAAGTACTAATATAAGGAAAATTATTCTATGAAAGAAACATTCAATTCTGCAGCACTTCATCTACTCAAGGATGGGAATAATTTTGTTTGCTGAGGGGGAACAAAGCAAGTATGAGGCTTGGGTCCTGCAAAGAAATAAAGCCTCAAAATGTTTGCTCAGTGGGATTTTTCCAGCACAGACAAAAGCTAAACCAAATGCAAGAAGTTTAACTCCATTAAAAAAAAATCTTCTTTTGAGATGTGCAGCGGAACTTTTACAGACTCTTTTGTAATTCCCCTCTACATTGGATAATGGTGTCTGCCAAGGCATATTTGAGATGAGATCCTTTTACCAAGCAGCTGTTCAGAAATGACATTAGTTTAGTTAGCATCTAAAAACACTAGTGATTCCTATTACTATTTTTAAATCAAGACATTTATTTTTAGATTTATATAAAAAAGTCATACTTGATTTCACTCTATTTTACTGAGAAGTATCTAAGTAATAACAATGTTGAATCACTGAGATTAAAACAAAAAAGCTTATTTTTTGTTTTCTGACCACAAGCAACATTAAACAGGCTTGTGGTAAGACTGAGCAGAAATTCAAGCAACACTTTTAAACAGAAGCAAGTATTTCAACAAAACTCTGTATTTTTTAGCAATTTTGGATAGCCTTCAAGCACTTAATTAACAGCCATTTGCACTGTTACTCAGTTTAGACTAAGTAATTTACAATACCAACCAGTACAATCGGTTGTAATTTGCTCTCACTTCCAACAATTTTGCAAAAATAACAATACTATCTATTATTCTGACAAACTGTTAAAAATGCAGTATTTTTAGTTAATTAGTTGAACATTACAAAAGACTATAGTGATTTTAAGAATGCCGTGGACTGAGGAACAGCAATTAATTCTTCCTTAAATCTGTCCCCAAGCCTTGTACAAACAGGATTTTTCCCCCCATATTCAAACGGCAGCTTTTGTTGAAAAAGGGAGGGCAGGGGAAGAAGAGACACTAAAAAGAGATGGTGAGAAGGCTATTTACACACACGGAGGAACAAAATAAATAACTAACCAGGTAATAAAGGCTTTAAAAGTAGAGTAAAAAGTTCAAGGGCTTCTTAACACCCAGCTAAAGCAGCACTGTTGCTATGCTGCTAAAACCACAAGTGACGTTAGTAGGGAAAAGGTAAGCAGGGGGAAATCTCCCCACACATTCAGCTGAAAAAGCAGAAGTGCAGCTTATAAAAAAACCATTAGGAAATGCAGTTCAATCTGATCATTTCCTGAAGTATTTAAGAAAACACAATCAGAGCTGTTGTTGGCAATAAAGTTTGATTCTCAGTTGTCAGAATAGAAAGAATGCTGCAATGCCCAAAAATTGCAATCAAACCAAAATAACAAAATTCATGAAGGAAAAATGGTGTTCTATTTACCTACTAAAAGTCAACAGAAAGTTTCAGTTTCTTAAGTGATTTGTGATACTTGATCATGGACAGATATTTTCTTCAGAAAAGAGATTATATTTTAATATAAATCACCTTCTTCTTAAACGTCAATATTGAGGATTTCACATTTCTCTTTTAGCAGATAAACACCACAGCTCCCTAAACAGAAAAGGGAATATAGCTCCTTGCCTTAGTTAATTCTCTGAGCTGCCACAAGGAAAACCATACCTTGGGTTTTGTTGTGGCAAGTAAAAAAAAAATATACGAGTTTGATGCCAGGTCTTGTGAAATTTTTAAAATTAAGGAATTATTTGGTGACAAGTTTTTCAACCACAAAAGCAGCTATCAAGCAAAATGCCATATTCTTAACACCATATCAAGCGTTTTAAGCAAAGAAACCTGAAAACAAAACAAAAAGGCCCTAACCCATTGCTTTTACTTAATGCACTTACCTGATAGAGCTCTTCTAAATTGTACTTAATCGAAGTACTGTTCTGGATAGCTTCTACAGCTTCTTTCAGTTTTTGCCAGGTCTCATCTGTGTAGTTTTCAGGCAATTTGGGTTTATCTTTGAAAGAAATTATACATAGTTTGAGAATGTATTTAGATAAATCAAAATGTTTTACAGATATTAAAAGTATGTAGCTTTGAGGGGAAAGAGGTATGGGCTGACAGTCCAGCTTTTAATTTACACTTACATGAAAAGAAAGCATTTGTTTAAAAGCAGTATCTTATTCACATTTGAAAGAGTAACATATTGAAAAAATTCAGCATTGCTCTTCACATACACACCACAGCACTTGGAGCCCAAACAGTACCTGTGGTTTACAAAAATCACAATCCTGTGCCTGAGCAGCTCAAGAAGGGCTAAAACCAGCAAGAATGATCTACACCTTTGTTACACTCTCATTACCAGGCCAGCAGAGCCAAAAGAAAGGAACATAAAAGGCAAAAATGAGGCATTAAAAGATACACAGTTGTGTGTATCCTGGTTTTTAATTTACTGCTCATTAATTCTACTCTGTATTAACAGTTGGAAAGAGCTCCTCAAGAAACACTCATGGAAATGCTGTAATTATTGTACAGGCTTTATGGTCCCAAGGAAAGCCTTCCAGTTTTAAAGGAATCCATTTATGTCCCTCTCGGGTTTGGCCAGTGGATATTTTTTAGTTAAGCCTCTTAAAATGTTTGAACAGCTCCAGATCTGACACTCTCCATTATTTTTTCTGGCTCTTTTCTAAAGATGCCCCTGCTCTGCAGCACCTTCAGCAGGACTAAAACATTCTCAACATGCTAAGATATTCCCCAAGTCACATCCTCAGAATATAAGAACTATTTTAAAACTTTATATTCTCATAAAAATGACATTTTTGTTCTAATAAGAACATTCCCAAAGGGAGAAGACAGAAGAAAAAATCTGAGGAGGAAGACGACACATGCACATTCATGCCACCAACAGGTGAAGCTGACCCAGAGTTTTTACTCTACTAAAATTGACTTTTGCACACCCAAAAGTGAAAAATACATTTTAAAGCTTTATGATTTCCTTAGAAATAATTATCAGAGAGAAGCAATTATTTTGTTCTTCCAGGCATTTCCCTACAATATTGGCAATATCCCAACATTAGCTGCACCATCCAGATCTAGAGACAACTTGGACCTGCCTGTTTTCACTAGCAATACCTGAGCATGCTCCTCAGCAGTCAACTGATTTTAGGAACTCATTTAAGCTGTAAAGGATGTTATTGCTATCCCACTAAGATAAAGACAAAAATCTTAAGATTATTATTAAGTTTAGCATCTAAGAGTAAATAAAAAGCAAGCCTGTCAGAATACTGAGGCATTCTTTTTAAGCAAGCACCGTGCAATCCATGACATTTAACAGGTATTTTAAAGGTGAGAAGTTAACTTCCCTTAAAAATAACAGTGCACAAGCAACTGAAGAGCAGCCTATAATGCATTATAGGTTTGTATATTAAAATAATCAGTCAGATTAAATGATGATGCTGTGATGGATGGAGAACATTTTAGAGAATTGGAACCTTAAAGCAAAGAGTTACCGTGTGATCATCAATTCCTGCAAAACACTACAGTGGGTCAAATAATCCTAATCCTTACCTAATGCAATATGTCTACAGAACACTTGTGTCCATTCTGTATTTAGAAATTAATTTTAATGTCGGCAATATCTTTTACCCCTCCACAAACCCAAACATATGAGGAGAAAGAAACAACCCAAGAAAGCAATGTAGTGGACTGTTTTGGAAGACAGCAAGAGGCAGGAAATAAAAAAGCACGTGATAGCCTCATCTTTATAGGGAAAAAATGGCAGCGTTTTACCTAAGCTTTCTGCCTACCTATTTGTATTTTTGCTTAATAGAAAATGAAGCGCCATCACCTCAGAAAAGCTTGATTTCTTTACTTCACCTTGGGCTCCAGTAACACTACTCAAGAATCTCAAACACATGTTTGGAGAGAATTTATAAAATAATGTAAACTTGTAAGAGTAAGTCAAGACAGAGAAAATATACTACAATTAAAAATCACAGCAAGAACATTACAAGGGAAAAACACTGCAAAAATCTGAACTACCTACTTTAAAGGCAAGTGGGGAAACCAGAAAGGAAATCCACCATAACAGCCCGATAATCACCTTAGCTTCAACCTTTAAAACTAAGCACAGGCTGATTATCCTATAAACAGACAACAAGGGCAGAGACAAGATATGCAGATTCAAGGCCAATTTAAAAAAAACACACATTCTAGGCAAAGACTTATCATAAACTGGGCTAAAATATACACTAAGCTCTGGATCAGGATTTTTTTTTTTTACTGGAAAAGATGTATCAAATGTTAAAAGTTTAAACAAAGGCGACTTACACACTTAGCAGTAAAACCTAAGTGTGTAAATATCTAATGTACAAATTAAGGCCTTCTCAGGAGGCAGAGCAAAGGGAGTCTGAAAAATAATTCCAAGCAGCAAAGTGTAGCTCAGGATGTGTACATGACCAGGCAAGCACACATCAGAAATTATTATTCCCCTTTACATAAATATAGAAATGTTCACCAGAGAAAAGCAATTCCCACAAAACCTGGAGCTATTTGAAAGGAACCGGTTTTCAGGCTGAAAACGAAACACAAAGTCGAGTGTCAGCTCCCCACAGGTCGTGACAAATTATGGCCTGTTACCTTTAAAGTTCTTGATCACTAATTTCTTGGCAGAGCCAGGTTTACTGTTGGCGAAACTGGAAACAGTAGAGGAGGCAGCTTTGGTCAGGCCATTTGCATGGTGCCCCACAGCCACTGACGAAATTAAAAGGCTTTTATTTTTAAGCTGTTGCTGGTGCTGCTGCTGAGAAGAGGCAGCAGGAGAGGAGGAGGAAGAAGACTCTTCAGCCATCTTCACATCGAGTCCAATAAAATCCACGGAGTCCTCAAAGCGCAGCTTCTTCTGGAGGTGATGGTTGGAGGAAGCAACCCCTGAGGACGAGCACGAGGAAGCGGTGATGACAGAGGAAGATGATGAGGAGGTGTTTTTGGAAGGAGAAGAGGTGCAGGAGGAAATGGAATCAAATTCTTCTTTTTCGGAATTACTGTTGCTGCTGTTATTTAACTTTCTCTTCTTGCAGGAGGAGCTGCTGCTAGTGTTACCATCAGTGGCAGGTCTGACCTCCTGGGCTGCAGCTGGGGGGCTGGGGGAAGAGAAACCTGTGGGAAACATGAACACACAGAAGTGAACAGGCTGAGGGGCATCAAATCCTTGTGGTGTGACAAAGAGAGAGGGAGAGTTTTAGAGTCAGTCTCTGTTTGCTGCCTCTCGGGGGGGGTCGTTCAACTCCTCCTTCTCATCAGTGGAGTCCTTCTGTATTCCTCCTTCTGTCCTTCTTTATCCGTGGAATCACTTTATCTCCTCTTCCCCTTATTACTTTGGTTCTTCTCGTAGTTTGTCTCTGCCTTTCTGCTTTTACTCCTTCCCCAGCGGAGCGTTTCCGTTCCGGCCTCTCGCCGCGCACCAGCGGAATTCCTCTCCAGCCGCAGAATTCCCCGCGGCTTCCCCTTGCGCTCTCCTCCTGCTCCGGCCGCCTCGTCTCCGCCGAGCAGCAGCGGGGAGGGCTGAGCGCGGCTCTCTCTGGCCTCGGCTCCAGCCCCTGGCCCCACACGCCTCCCGCTCTGCCCTGCGGCCGCTCCGCTCGGGCCCCGCTCCCCCCTCTCCGCCTGTGCCCGCGCTCCCTGAGGGGGGGGACGGCCCGGCCGGGTTGTTATTGTCACTGCACGGCAGAGGGAGCGCAAAAATGGCGGCGCATCCGCCCGCCGTGCATGACGGGGCGCGGCGCACGGAAACGCGGCCGG
>JBBMKD010000194.1:9397138-9407790 GCA_037834095.1 Argya squamiceps
AGTGAGTGTGGCCGGGCTGGGGCCGTGGGAGGCGCGGGGGAAGGAAAGGGAAGGGGCCGGGCGGGCCGCTCAGCCCCGGGCTCGGCGCGGCGCTGGCGGGAGCGGCCCAGCGGCCTCCTCATGCCGCCCGCAGCCCTCGGCTTTGCTCGTTAAATGGAGCTGAGTCATTAACTTGTCACAACTTCGGGTGGTAGAAAGAGCCCTTCGTGTTTCTGTGGTGGACGCGAAGGATTCGCATCGGGACAGGGCTGTGGGTGTTTGTGTTACCAGCAAAGTACTCTTGGAGTTGAATAAAATAGCGCTGTGTGCCAGGGTTAATCTGTGAGATTAAACACGTGGTTTCTGGCCGTACAAAAAGTTTGGGGATGAAGACAGGCTACTGAGGGGGGACCTCCTGCCCTCTCCCAGCCCAGTGTTCTCAGGGGACAGATTTAAACCTCATGAAACCCTGCATTTGAAAGTTGGACAGTCAGTCTGCTGTTAGGCTTTTACAGTGAACTTCAGAAACATTTCTGAAGACAGATGCTGAAAAGTGCATATTTTGTGCAGCAAATTGTGCATTTCTAAAATACTTTCACTCACCTGACAGATTTGATGAAAAGGAGAATGTATCAAACTGTATCCAGCTAAAGACTTCAGTTATTAAAGGCATCAAGAGTCAACTGATAGACCAATTTCCTGTTATTGAACCATGGCTAAACCAAATCATGCCAAAGAAAGATCCAGTCAAAATAGTAAGATGGTAAGTATCTTATCTCTTAAGCTTTGCTTTTAAGGTGTTAGGATTGCTTCCTTTGTACGTTTACTTTGTACAGCAGCTAAACCTAGTACTTTTGATAGGCATCCATCATCTCTTAATAGCTAGTAGTCTGTGTTATGGCCAAACTGGAAAGTTGGCATGTGCTCATTGTGCTTTAAGGGCAGATGCTAGTAGGGATGCTTGAGGAACTTAAAAATTCTGCCTAGTAGTTAATGTCCAGTGTATTCAGGGTCTCTCCAAGAATCAGGCTGTTGTTGAAGGAAACATTCAGCTTTATGGACATGGAAGCTCAAAATTGTTTGGATTCGTGTCAGTAACATTTTGTACTATTTTTGGGCTTCCGTATATTATCTTGGTTATTTTCCCTTTTTCTAAATAGAGGGTCGTCCATTTCTGCTGAGTTCTTCTCCTTATTCACTCTTTGTATCACATTCAAAAAGCAACACCCAAAGAAATGCAGTTTGTGTATTCTTTGTGTATTTTGTCAGTAGGTTTCTTTTTTCTCAAAGGGTGAAGAAGTGAACAGGAGACCACTGCTGAAGAAAAAGTCATACAAAAGGATAATATTTTTAGTTTTAAATGTTGTTGCTAATTGATTGTTTTTATTCTCAGGTGTTAAGATAGACCAATCTCCATACAGTAAAATACTGTATTTAAACTGTAGAAGGGTTAAGTAGCTTTTGGATTTTTTTTTTTAAATCTTGCAGTCATGAACATATAGAAATCCTCACTGTGAATGGAGAGTTGCTGTTCTTCAGGCAAAGAGAAGGGATTTTTTACCCAACGCTAAGGTTGCTTCACAAATGTAAGTTTCCTGAGGGTATTTGTGCTGGGAAGAGAAGGGTGAGTGTGATTCCACAGGACATCTGTAGAACCAAATTAAAAAGAGCTTCCATTCCATATATTCCATGCATATGCATATTCCAGAATAGATCTTAAAGGTACATTATCCTTTCTTAACTGGAATTTATTAATTTTCTATTTCACATGTCTGTGTGAACTGCTTCCATGCTATATGTTAAGCAATCTGAACTTTGGGTAGTAAGAATTTAATTTTGCAGAGCTCTGTAAAAAAATCTTGAGAGGCTCCCCTAGGACAGATACATAAATTTGCTGTTTTGCTCCCTATCTTTTTTCTTTCAAGTTCTTGTTATACAAACACTTGTAAGTTCTTACTTGAAAAATTTTCTGTCTTCCTGAGTTTAATGCTGTAATGTATATCTGTCTCCTGTAGGAACTCATGCTGCATTCTTTTTACTTTTCACAATTTACTCTTGCAGTATTTTTCTTGCTGTTCTCCTTGATTGTGTTACTCAGTTTTGGATCCCCAAAAACCGTTACTTAGTCAGATCTCAGTGCTGGAAATACTTCAAGAGGGTGCCTGCACTTGCAGGATGGCTTGGAGAGCTGACAGCTCTCATGAATTTTGTCCATGTTTGCCTTTTTGCTCTGTTAACATTAAACTGTTTTTCTTTCTTGTTGGAGTAATTTGTAAGAGTACATGGATTTTGCAGGATTTAAGACCCCTTGGTTTCAAGATCTCTCAGGATGGGCATTTGGGTGGCTATTTTCCCTGGGGGAAAGTTGTTGCTCAGTCTGTGGGTCTGTGAGCATGCAGGAGCCATAGCCTGAAGTGCTGGATTACATTTGGTTCTCAGATAAGGGTGTGGTCTGGGAGGACAGTACCTGTGTCCTTTTGGGTCAGTATTTGTGTCCCTCTGGGATGGTGCTGCCCAGCAGGAGCTCTGGTAATTGTTTCTCAAACTTCCTACCCTTGCAGGACACTATGTCTAATTGTCCCATTTAAACTGACGTGATAATGAGCTGTTCATGTTGTCATGGTGCTGTATTAATTGCAATGCTGTGTTTTCCCCTCCTAGACCCGTTTATTCTCCCGCATCAGCAGGTTGATAAAGGTGCCATTAAATTTGTCCTGAGTGGAGCTAATATAATGTGTCCTGGCCTGACATCTCCTGGAGCAAAGCTTTACCCTGCTGCTGTTGACACTGTTGTTGTATCCTTCTTAACTATGAATTATTGCTCACTGTGAGATGAGTTAAATTTCTGATCTTGTGTTCTCAGTTGATCATTATTTGTATTACTTTGGATTTTAATTGGATTTCATAAAATAACTAGTAATCAGAAAGAAGCTGCAGAGGTTTAGATATTGCTTGGCTAGGTTAAAATTGTTCATATTTTTTCACTTATTGTATGTTCCAAACAACATAACTATTCCTGCTGTACCACTGGGTGGGCTGCTGTTCCATTAATCTCACTGGTAAGTGCAGCTCCTTAGTGATTTTATACTAAATGGTAAAACTAGATGAGATGCAGTAATTTGTCCCCTACCTCCTCAGTCAATCTTGTATTCCCTTCAGAAGAATTGTCTCCTGTTCCTAGGGAATTAGGAATGATGTTTAAGGTCAGCTTTACTGCAGTCAGGACTTGCTCTGTGTGTCTGATGAAGTTATTAGCATATGTAAAACGAGAAAAGTGTGCTAATTCACTCATTATATTACTGAGAAAAGAACCCTGAATAAATAGAGCATTTATAATTCCAAGCTGTGCTGCTTTTGCTGTTAGTTAGATGCTAGAGGAAAAGATCAGCAGTTAACATCACGTGTTGCTAAACTCTGAAAAGGACACGTGATTTCAGTACTCGTGGTTTTTAAATTGGTGTCTCAGTTCTTCTGTGCCTTGCAATCTAAAATGGCCCCACAAACATGTGCTGTTTTGTTCCAGAAAGGCAGAGACTGTCATCTCTGTGTTGGGCACAAAGGAGGAAATGTAGCACTGGGAGATTTTTTCTGTAATTGCTGTCCCAAGTTCATAAATACATGCTTTGTTCTACACACTGATTCAGTTGTTAAATTCAGTGCATTATTTTGCTTATCTTTAAGAGCTGGAGCTCTAGAATTACTAAAATATTAAAAGTTCAACACTGGCTTTTGAAAATGTTTTGGAAGTAATTTCTTCATATTGCTTTTACTTTTCTGAAAGAGTTTTAAACGAAATCTGTTTTCCTTAGCAATAATTTGTAGGCAATAATGGCAGAGGGAAAACAACATGCATTATGTGTGGGAGTAATGAAGATGTCAGCTGAGGACATGTAAGTGTTTTATAACATGTAAGCTGAAATATAACCTGTCCCATGTTATTTTCATTATGGTAGTTTGGAGTATAAGCACCACTGTCAAGGTTACTGCATTGCTGTTGCAGCATGTGTTGTTCAAGTACAGAGTTTGTAAGATTTCATTTTGTTGAGTGGTATTCAGGGAAAGAAAAGGAGGCAGGGAATGTCTTCTCTCATTGGGAATCAAGATAGTTCTTCTCATGTGAATATGGATTTTAAGGCACAAAACATTAGTACCACTACTGAATGTTAGTATTTCTAGTGCTCTGATCATACCTTCTCAAAGATCTTGTTGAACAAAAACATGCTTTTATCAAGTGTTTACTGCCTGGGCTAGGCAAGAGATGTAATTTGGATTTGAGAGGATTGAAAACATTGAAGAGATTTTTGTCTGCAGGGACAGCAGAGACTCAAGTCCTGCTGGAGCTTGATTGCCTGTCTAGGCTTGTTTTTCTCTGTGGCCTGCTCTTTTTCTTTAGGGTGTACCCACAAGCAGCATTCCTGCTTGCTGTGCTAACTTAGCTGAGCCTTTTGTGAAATTTGGAGGTCTGCTCAGGGAATAAAGTGAAAACCATTTGAGAAGGAAAAGAGAGAGAGAAAATGGAAATAGATATTAGTTGTTCTTGGCTTTCAGATAGTGCTAAATTATAAGTAGCTAAATCACTTTGTCATTTTAAGTTCTGTTAATCTTGCAGGATGTGAGGTGCACTCAGCAGATTCCAGACACCTCTGTCACTTGTGGCAGTGAGGAAGCTTTTTTGGTGCAAACAAGTCACTCTTTTTTGTGTGGTTAATTCTCAGCAGAAGCCTGTCCTAGGTGGTAACAGTAGCACGAGGCAGAGAGTTGGGAATATCATACAGGACAGGGATAGAGTGGGACTGCAGAAACCTGGATTTGGACTTGATATAGCTGTTGAGGAATTAGATTCTTCAGGATTCTTTATGGTGCTTCAAAAGACTCCAAGAGTAAGTGGAAAGAAAAGCTACTTGTGTCCCAGTCCTAAGAGTGCAGTGATTCACTGAGATAATTGCAAACCCAGGTCCTTTGTACAGCTAACCTCAAATCCACCAGCGTTGCAGCTGAATATCCTGTTCCTGTGAGAAGCAGCACGAAGTGGAGAGGAAAATGAAATGATACTCCTCTCTGCATCCTGTTACCTGCTTTTTTGTGTGACATTGTTCCACAATTTCCTGGTTTATGCAGTGGGATTTCAATCTCTTGGTGTGATTATTACATATAATGTGTTAATATTGTGTTAGCAGCATTTTCCTTCCTGATTACTTTTGGACAGGTTGTGTAAGTAATAGAACACTTGGTGTAAATAGAGTAAATTACATTCTCCAGGGAAACAAAACTTTTTCTCACTCCCAGAAAGAGATTTGTCTTGTTTATTGTGGCAAAAATAGGGTGGTGGTTTTGGTTTTTTTTTTTCAGGAAAAATGAACACATTCAATGCAGACAAAAACCAGCAATTTTGAAAAGATGATGACTCAAAAGATGTAATGCTATAGAGGATAGCCTGTCTGTAACAAGCTGCAAGTCCTTGGCACATAAATTAAGCATTTTTAATTTTTTATTAAGTGGGTAGATGACTTGCAGCTAGAAGTAAGGCAGCTCACCTGCCTTTGGTTGTTTCAGTGGCACGCTTGGAAGCAGAACTTGTTAGATTCCACATTCCAGTTGTCTTGTACCATATATCCTTTGCTGGGAGAGGAAAGCTCACAACTGTTGTGCTACTTTGGTAGATAAATGGTAAAATTAAGAAAAGTAGCAGAAGTCTTGTCTGAAGAACTGTGTCCCACAAGGAAGTAGTAAAAATACTGTGGAAGGCAGATACTGTCCTCTTACCAGTCAGCAGTGTGGACACATGTAATAACAAATATTGTTTCTTATCCACCTGCTGTGGAAGATAATGACTTCGTGGCTGATAGCTTTTCCCTTGACAAATGCTGCAGTTTTTGCTTGAAATAATATATATTTTAGTGCCCTCCTATTTAACCTAGCTAATACTTCTGCACATTTTTCCTTCTACAGTGAGAAGGTCAACAAAGGGATTGGTATTGAAAATATCCACTATTTAAATGATGGCCTTTGGCATATGAAGACATACAAGTGAAACAACAGGAACTCCAAAGGAATGCACTTAGATTAAATGTGGACTGCTTTGTAATTCCTTGTTTTTAATGTGACTGAATGTACAAATTATTTTGTTCTGTGGCTATGCTAAATAAATCAATTGAATGCAAAAGTACTGTTAGGCTACGATAGTTTTCTAGATTTCCTTTTATTACAGTTATTTTATTTTGTCTTAAACCTGAGTCTTCAGTGACTGAAGATATTCGATGAAAGATTCTGCATGGACTGTGAGTAGACTGTTTCAAATGGAAAGGAGGAAAAAGCCAAGAAATGTTTACATTTTTGTGCTCTTCTGAAAGAGTAATATAAAGTATGTATGAAATATAAATATGGTTTATAAAACCCCTGAAGCATTTCAGATTTTTTCTTCTGATTGACATCTTGTTAGTCTACCTAGTTTCTTGAATGTGGAGAAATCAGGTTTTCTGACATTATTTTTTAACTTATTAAGAGCATTAACTTCATTTTACTTAAAGGGTTTTCTCTTTTTAATACGCATTTATCTGCATAGGATTTATGAACTCAGACTGCTACGTGGATTAGAAATTCTTTCATGGTGGCTCATATCTGAAGACTGTATGTTCAGATTTCTACCTGCCAACACTTTGATACTGCTCTCCTTCTAGTGGAGTTTGTAGTCGTGGGGGGCACACTCCCAGTGAAGTGTGTGCCACCCTGGTGCCTGACGCTCTCTACTCCCCGTGTGCCACCCTGTTTTAGGAGCAGAAACAAAATCACTATTAAAATAAAGGCATGACAGCAAAACATGTTTTTCAGTGTAGCCAGGAGCAACATTTTCAAGCAGAACTTGAAGAGCTCTCAGCTTGTGCACACTGCCACACGTCCCCATACAGCTACAGAATGGGTTCAGGAGCAGAGCACTCTGTGTGTCGGGATAACCCAATCCTTTGTTCAGCATACCCAAAGCTATGCCTATGGAAAAATGGAATACTGTAATAAATTAAGGAAACTTTTAAGGTCTACCACTCATAAGTGTCTCTGCAAGCATTTATTAATATTTCAAGCCTTTATTCTAACACATGCATTTTACAACAGCAGAATGTAACTTTGCGTGCCAGTGCCTTGTCTTGGTGCTGTTCTGCAGCTTTGGTTTCCCCACCCAGACTATCCCTTTACACACAATAGTAGCCAAGGTGTTCTCCATCTGATTCTAAAGCCAAGTTAAGACATGGCAGAAGGAATGTATTGCCTAATACATGCTGCTTTTAAAATTCTGTAGAATTATTTACAAGGCTGTACTTCTGAAAATGACAGGGTAAATCTGAAACTATTTCTCACTGTAGCAAGACAAAATTTAAGCAATATTGCAGAAAAAGTACTGATCAAACCTCAGGCCTTGAGAATGCTGGTGAACATTTCTGTGTATCTTAAAGATTTCATTGTAAATGTACTGATTTCTGGTTAGTACTATGGGAAATTAGTTTATACTTCAGGTTTGGTTGTGGGTTTATTTTTTTTGGTGTAAAATGAGCTAATCTTGCCTTCTGAGGTTTGCTTTTTATCCTCCACCTTATCTCTTCCTGTTGTCCAACAGCACCCCAAATCTGTGACAAAAGATTTTTTTCTCGTTGGAATTGTTCACTCTCATTCTCCTATGCCTGCTGTTGCTGCAGGGGGCTCAGAACTGTTTTTAATCATCAGAAACACTGAAATGAAAGCTTTCCTTTCTTTACCTGGTTTTGTCAAAGTTCTTGCAGCTGTATTATTCTGTAAGAAGATAAAAATCAAATCAGGCTTAATTTATACACCAGTTTAGCAAAACATGAAAGGTGGAAGTTTTACCTAGGTTTTGGCAGCAATTGTGTGTTTGAGTTGCTGTCAGCTGAGCTCTGACTGACGGGATGAGAAGGTGCATCTTGTCTCACCTTTCAAAAAGCAGCTGAGCTGTGGGAGCTTGTATGGGGGTCTGAGTAGTTGTCTTACCTTTCTTGTCAAAAATCTGATGCTTAAAAAAAACAAGATATGGACAGTCTCATCAGCTCTGAAGCAGCTGTTTCACCTCCCCACCTGCAGCTCAGGGTAGGGTGTTACAATGGGTTGGTTAAAGGTGAGGTAACACAGTCTGCTCCCATGTTTTATGAGTATTGTAGTACCAACAAAGCCTGTGATAATCCTGGATATTACAGACGGATGTAGTACCTTCCTCCAGTCTTGAAACACCCATGTCAGGTCAGTGAATTCTACATGGAGTAAGTACTGAAGTGCTGTTTGTCTGCACGTGCTGTGAGTGGACAGGAGCATGATCAAGGAACTTGTATAAAACTGAGTGCACTCTATTGTTTAAAAAAAAAAAGGCATAAAAAAACCCCAAACCAAACAACAAATTGTACTGACAATTAACCAATTTCTTCCTTGTAAACACTATTAGCACCCACTAACAGGAGTAAAAATAATACTGAGCCTTTATTCTGATATGCTTATAGATAGAGTGAAACTTTACATGAGCAATTAATCTTGTGCTAACAGACTCCCTGACCACATTAATACCTATTCAAATACGGTTTATCTTTTTCGTTTGTCTGCTCAGAAACAGTAGTCCAAAGGGCACTTGATATTACTCTGCTGCAAGATTTCTTGTCAGCTTGCTTCCTGCTGTTAGAAGGCTGTATGTGAGGTGGCAGGTGCTGTATAAGATCAAGCTATTGTGTAGTTCAGTGTAAAAGAAATAACCTAAAGTTACAGTCTTTGAGACTGAATCTGTATCAGTTTTATTGGTACATCTTAGAAAGATATAAAGACATTCTACAAATGCCTGGAAGAACTGAAATAATCAAAATCTTGCAAAAATATATTTGTAAGAGTAGACTAAAGTTCATTTGAGTTTTCATTAATAAATATTTACATGTACAAACCCCCCCTATAAACTTAATTCCTTTCATAATAAACATTAACAGCTTCTTTTTATCATTTCATTCCAGCACTGTCAAAAGCCAGAAGCATTTCTCTATAAAAGATTTAGGAAAAAAAAAAAATCCCCTTCCACTTTTAGAATTAAGAGCTTTACCAACCCTCAGTGTGTGCAAAAAAAACCTGTACACCAGTACCAGAACGTGTCAGCACAACCGTGTGTTGTGAGAAGAGCCGACTCCACGGTCCCAGGCCTTCCCTGAGGACACCTCAGTCATTGTCCGAGCCCGGCGGGGGCAGGAAGACCAGGGCATCGCTGTAGGAGTGGCCGTAGGGCCGGAGCCTGTACACCCCGTACATCATCACGTGCATGTGGTTGGGGGCCAGCCCGCTGAAGGTGATGGCCATGTCAGAGCAGCAGCCGTCCACCACCTGCTGCGGGTGCGTGGACATGGCCTCCTTGATCAGGGCCCCCACGGATTTGGTGTTAAACACGTCCTTCCCTTCCGAATCTTCGGCGTTTTCAGCAAACACCCCGGTGTACTTCAGGCAGAGTGCCAGCTGTTTGTCCTCCGCGAGTTTCCAAATCACACCTCCCTGCTCGGGACACTTGTCAGGGTCTCCAAGAACACTGGAGAGTCGTCTCAGTGACTCAATGCTTAAGACGATTCCTCCCTCACCATCTACATACTCCAGGTCGCCAGATTTCACAGTGTGGCCTATGTAAAAAGGCTGTGAGGGGTCTTTTTTCAGTAAGAAATACTTGAGATTTTCAATTATAGCAAATGTTGTTGGATATGCAAGGAAGAACCAGCTGAATTCATCCTTATAGCGTTCATACGTTATCTTGTAAGCTTTCCGCATCATCACCCACATATCGTTTGCGTTGACGGCTACAGAATCGAACACTTTGACATTTTCTGAGCTGTAGAATTCTGCCTTGTCACAGTGCTTGCTCCAGGTCTCCCTTGCTGCAGCCCAGTGCCCCAGATCTTTTGGTTTGACAAGGATGATGCAGTAAACACGGATGCTTTTACTAAGCTCCACACGTTCACCTTCTGAAAGGTTTAAGACATCTTCCTTGTTGGGAGCCTGGATGTGATGATGCTCGTGGTGATGTGCTTTGGTCCCATGGCCCACCTTAATGTGTCCGAGGAGTGTAACCAACATGCAGAAGGCTCCTCCAAGCACCACACCCTTGATGAAGGAGCTGCTTTCAGAAATCATTTTTCCTAGAAAAGAGATGCACTGTAAGAACTTAAAGGAATAGGTGCACTAGCGCGGGTTCCATATGATTCTAACGCAATCAATTTCTAAACCCAGCTGCAGTTCCTCTATCTCCCGCACCAGTATCACCGCTGGTGAAAGCGGTGGCGATGTCCAGGTTCCCGGTTGCGGCTCTCAGTAACGGTACGACACGAGCCCTGTGCACCGGCCCCTCTCCGCTGCCGTGACCGCACAGCATCAGCCCCGCCGCCTCCTCGCCCGCAGCACCGAGAGGCCGCGGGACAGATTCAGGCGCTGACGCGGCCACATCGCGACCCTCGCGCGGCGGCGTTTCCCGGGGAGCCCTCCCGGAGCCCGGTACCCGCCTGCCCCGCTCCACGGCGCTCGGTGCCGGAGCCGCCGCAGCTGCCCGAGCTCTCCGACCCACGGCCCCGGAGGTACCGCAACTCCCCGAGCTCCCCAAGCCGCTGTCCCCGCGGCACCGCCGCTCCCGCCGCAGCTCCCCAAGCCGCTGTCCCCACGGCACC
>JBBMKD010000194.1:9407910-9443146 GCA_037834095.1 Argya squamiceps
GGGCCTGCCTCCCTCAGGGCCCCGCACGCCCTGCGCGCTCCCCTCAGGGGTCCGCGGTGTCCCCGGGTCGCTCCGGAGCCGTTCGCAGAACGCCGCGGGGACACCCGCGGGCCCTCCCGTGCCAGCACAGTCGTTAAAGAACCTCCCCAGTCTGACCGTTCACGAGACCCTTGGTAATCACGCTCCCAGCGCCAGAGACCGTCGCCGCTGCAACAGAAGTCTCTTCACGGCGGCTCCAGTGACACGACGGGTCCCCCGCTTGGCTCCCCACACACCTCAATCACACGGTCAGACCAGGTTTCCCATAGCTGAGTCTCAGGTGTCTTGTCCCATAAAGGGATTTATTCCCGGTACAGCAACACCCAAAGAGCTCTAGCTAGTGCCTTCGAGGAGGATCCGAATTAAGCAACGCCTGGGCTCTTACCCGTCACAGTGTCCCCTCCCACAAATCTCACTCTCCTCACTCCTCTGCTCCTGCCCCCGTCTCTTTGTCCATCCACCTCACTGGCACCGGTCCTCTCTCCTTTGTTATCCAAAAAGATCGGCAGTTCCCGGCTCCTGCTATGTCTTTTCCATTCACCGGGCTGGCATCACCCATCTTTATGCCCTTTGTTATCTCAAAGGTTCGCAGTTCAGAACTCGCCTCGGGTTCCCACCCAGAGCTCAAACTGCATCTCAACCCACATCTTGCAAGAAAATTTCAACTTTTCAGCACAAACTCTGCTTTTAAATGAGAAGATGGATGAATGGGGACAGAATAGTAAAGGGAAGGCAGAACTGGCCTTAAATTGTATCCAGGATCAAATCAAATATATCCAAATATATCTAGGATCAAATATATATCAAGTATATCAGTATCTCAGGTATATCCAGGGTCAAATTCTGGAGATACTACTATAAATTTCCTAACCTATACAATAAACTGTGCTTAAAGCATGGTACATTTCACTTCTTTTTCTGCCTCCCCAGCAGAGAGCACAACACACACAAAGTTAGTTAATATTTCAAATAAACCAAGAATCTTATTTTCAACTAATATAACCTTTTCTTTCCCTCAGTGATAATTCTTCTGATTTCCAGATTGTCAGAATCTCTTTCTACACATCAAGTCTCAAGAACTTGGAGTTGACACCTTATTTGAATGAGCATCACAGAACAACAGCTTGCTCCCTTCTTCCACCTGCCTCTTGGAAAAAAAAAAAAGGAAAAAAGAGGTTTTACATGAAAGAGATTTTGTTTCTTTGTTAACTGATCAAATTGTGCCCTTAGGCCAACACAGTGATTAGGATAAAGTTCTATATAGGTTTCCCCTGTATTGTAAGGTATATCCTGGTTCGATGAATTTAGCAGGTTTTATATTAGTCAATTTACAACTGCGGTGCTCTGGATTTTATGGCATTTGTCTGGGTGCCTCAGATGCCTCAGTTATTTCGTAAGGGTTTTTTTTAGGCTCCTGGCTGTACTGTAGAATTCAAGGCTTAACAATGTTATATTTGGCAAAACGACCTGTAAGACAATTGATTGCTTAGCTCTTCTGGGCCTGGGGAATAATTGGTTGAGGTTCAGGTAAAAACATTATAAAATAATTCCTTTGGTTGGGTCAGTTTAGTGGAACTAAATGCCAGTTACACACAGTAACTGGCATTTAGTACAGTCAGCTTGTACAGGTAGTTCTGTTGCTGCACTAGGGGAATGTCACTCATCCTGTATTTTCCCACCTGACTGCTTTAAAGGAATAAATATGTGGACAGTCAGGTTTTTATCATATACCAGAGACTGGAGGTGAATTCAAAGTTTTTTTTAGTATCTCCTGTTTGCAGAATCAATTGTGGCTTTCAGGGCTTCAGCAGTTGCCTGGTCATGTACTTTAGAGAGATTCGAATGAGTTGCAACTCACCGCTTCAGCAGATGCTTCCAACAAATTGTTTTCCTGCCTAACTTCAGTGAGGTTCTTTCCAGGTCTCTGACAGAATGACTAATGTAGCTACAGATCTTGACTGTTGCTTTAATGTCTTTTCAACATTGCCTTTATCCAGCAGTAGATCAGTGAAGAGAAAGTCTAAGCACCGTGGCAAGCATGCTATAAACCCAGAGAGACTCTCTGGCTTCAGAAATTGTTGCTTGGTGTTAAAAAGTAAAAAATGGCATCGTAATGCATAAGGTCTCACAACAGTGATTGTTAACAGTATTTTGGAGCTCATTTAGACACACATGTACTCCTGTTAACTATCCATCTCAAATTACTACAAGAAATTGTTCTTGAGAACTTCAGGGGAAAAGCATTTGGAGTGACTCCCTTGTTTGCTGGGAACCAACCAAACCTTGTAGCTGAGAAAGGGCCAGCCCTAAGATGGAAGTTAAATGAGGAAAGGCAAGGGAAACGCACAGTCACATCTAGGAATGAACCAGGAGAACTGAATCCTCTAAGATCACTGCAAATGGCCTCCCATTACTTTTGTATTAAAACACGCACTCCTGTATTCATAGAGTATTGCCAGATTTTAGCTTTGAGTCATGGACTCGCTGTCCATGGAGATGTTTGTTACCTGCAATTTCATCCCTTACTTCCTACTGATTCTTCATGGTGTCCCTACCACCCTTTGGAACAATAGCAGCCTCTGGAACCTATAGACCTGTGTCAGGATCTACACTGCTGATAGAGCTGATAAGCTCCATGGTTTGTTGCTTACTGTAGCAAGGTGGCAGGATGGTGAAATGCTGCTACCTTCCCAAAGCATCTCCTTCAGAAGCTGCTCGAGTAGGCCACGGGAACAATCACTTCAAGTCCATGCACACACACATGCCAGAGATAGCTCAACAAAGGAAAGACAGGAAGGGCTTTCTCTATGATGAATTCCAGTGAAGGTTTATTATGTCCACCATGCCAAAGGGATCAGGGACAGAAGACCCAGATCAAAGGAGTGCTCAGGGTTAAGAATGGGGGCAGGAGCCAATGGTCTGAGGGCAAGGGTTGGTACAAGGACAGGGCAAAGAGCAATGACCTATAGGGGACACAGGGGCAGAGCACCAGGGACACCACAACCAATGGGGAAACAGGGAAAGGAGACACCATGAGAACTAGGAACATATATAAACAACAGAGGTGGGCAAAGTCCATGGACCAATGGGAACAGCAACACTGAGGTAGATTGGCAATAGTTCTGCAGGGCACCATGGGGGAGAATCTTTTCTTTCAGCCTAGGTGGGGAAACTCTACAGTAGATTCTTCCAGGGCAAAGCCCTGGAGGTTTCCCTGAGGGGTTCAAGGGTTTTCACAGCTTATCTCCACAGATAGAACTGTTTCTTTGTTATTTTCTGTTCGTCTTTCTTCACTGACTGTAGCTGCATTTGTCTTCTGGTTCTCTTTCTTGCCTCTAAAGAACGACATCCAACGTTCTTGCTGTGTAGTGCAAAATATTCTTGAGAATACTGGCTATTATCAAAATATATTTGATAGGAACTTTGCTCCAATTAATGTGAAATGTTTCAGCTGACACATAAGTTGTCATCTTTTACAGGCACCGCTTGTTAATGACCACAAATGAGTGTCCAGACCCATCTGTCTTGATCTTATATATGTGTGCAGCAGGGTGGCTGGGCTGGAGCCTGGATTTGCACTCAGAAGAGGTAACTGAAGCCAGAGGAGAGCTATTGCAGGTGTTACTGAGCAGTTAAAATACCTGCTGAGCTACATGTCATATAGAAAGAACCCCTAATTAGGAGACACTCTTGAAATTAAGAGAAATGCAAAGGTGAGGTTGAACTAGGACAGCTGACCTTGTTGTCGCAGCATCCATATATTTATAATGCTGAAGCTACTGGAAAATGCACAAATTCTACCCATCCATTTGACTACATCAGAAGAGGGGAGTTGTTCTGAACGAAAGGGGACAGCTTAGACAAGTCCCTGCCTTTGCTCAGGTCTCTGGCAGTAGGCAGTAGCTTTACTGAGGCAGCCACCACCCCAAATCCCACTCTCACTCACAAGTCCTTAATAATGACCAATCAGACCTATTACAGCATGAATTATTTATTGAATAAACATAAGAAAAACAGATATAAGACTTTAAAAGGCTTACTTACAACACAGGATAAACAAAACAACTACTAGTAGATAAAAATACAGTGCATGATAATAAAGGTACCTATGTTACAGCCAGCAAAGAAAGAGTATAGATTAGGAGCCAATGTCACTTACCAATGAATAATGGTGGTGTGCAAAGAATCTCCTAATTTCTCTCACTCCCAGGGAAGTATCTTGATGTGAACTACTCCACATCAAGGAGAACTCTTTACACTCTCAGAGAGTGTATAGGAGATTTCTGATTTCATAAAAATCATAATGGTCTTTTATAGTTGTAAAAAGTCTGTCAGTCATTTATTTCTGGCTTATCCTTTCTCACTGTTCAAGGAAGGAAGTTTATTGCTGGCTGAGGGTGTTTCCAGCTGAGATAATTCATCCCAAGACAAACCATTCTGGCCTAGCTTAGCCATGGGGGAAGTACAGATAAGCTTCTGTGGTATCAGGGGATGAAAGGTCCTGTCACGGGGGTCAAGTAGGGTTATGGTCTGAAGGCTACAAACTCACCTTGAGTAGCTGAACACCCATTGGAGCCAGCAGAGATGGTGCAGGAAAAGGGATTTCAAGAAGAGGGCAACTATGCTGTTACAGTACAGTCCTTCCTGTTGTTTCATGCAGCCCATGAAGTGTATAATTGAACAAACATATCTGCTGACGTCTTCAGTCCTATTGCTGAAAAGTTTCAGAATCCCTGTTTTGAAGTCATAAAATAGTGAGGTGGAGATTCTAATCTGCAAGAAAATAAAACCATATTTCTTCCTTCTGTGAAAAACGAGGTTCACTTTCTATGTAGATTTTAAGAGATAAGTTTAATAGAAAATAAGACAATTAGGAGATAGAAAAAAAGCAAGGTACAGCCAGCTGGGTGACTTGGCATTCAGCCAAGTCCACATCTTGCTGTGTCAGAGACATTCTTTAAATACCCCTTCTATTGCATCGGTCTGTTGAATAGTCATATTTTTCTATAAACTATTTTCCATATTCCAGGAACTGTTTTGCACGGTCCCTCCTCGGGTCCGCCTTTCTAGAGCATGCGTGTTTCTTGGCTGTGTCTTCATTATCACCTCCAGGTTGGGCCTTGGTCCACAATTTCTTCAGATGGTAGATGCTGATAGTTGGTGTATCAATAGCAGGGTCTTCTCTACGTGTTCACTGGATGTTATCCCAACCAAACAGACAGTTTAAGCACACTATATCAACTACTACCACTACACCTAGTTTTCTTTACTAATAGCAGAAATAAACCCCTTATATTCTTAATACAATGTTATTACTCATATAACACACACCTGTGAAAAGCCAACTTTATAATATATATATCTATAACACTTCAGTTCACAGGCACCTGCTCAGCTCAGCATTTTTTTTGGAGGCAGATGGATTCCTGAGCCAAACTTTAGCCACCTCTTCTGAAAATTTTGCACTGCATTCTCTTCTTTAGTTTTACATTCAAGAATCTGGAATCTGAAAAGACACAAACTCTTTGTTGGTCATGTGCATCTTGAGTCACATACAACACCAAAACCTTGTCATAAGGGTAGGCATTGAACAAGGGAAGAAAGCTTTAAAGTGATCAAGTGTTATATTTTTAATACTTATTTCAGAATTCAGATTGAAGTATTTACCTTTGAAAGAGTGTTCTCTCCAATTGTTGGGCAAAATGCAGAAATTACAATTGAAATTCTCCTATATTTATAGAAGGTAATGCATAATATGGTCTTTTAGCCTTGAAATCTGTTACATTGATGAACTGTGTTAAACGATAGTTTTATATCACTTTTCTTTCATCTTTCTTTCATGAGTATTGTCAAGGAAGGGCTTGGCATTGAAATGGCCATTATTTAGGTGGTGCTCTCAAGCACAGGAAGTTATGTGAGAAGGGAAAGATATGGGACTCCAAAAGAACTTTGGACTGCTTTATAATTTCTTCAGTTTTTCATGTGTGTCACATAATACAAAACCCATTTTATTCTCTGAGTATGCTAAATCAATCAAATGCTAATGTCCTGCTGGCTCCAGCAATTCAGCTGTAATTGAACTATCAGAGACAATTCCTAGAGCTGAGCTGACATCATTGTGAATGGCTCCAATGCACAAATACAACAAAAAGAGAAGAGCAACCAGTTTTAACATTTTAATGTCAACTCTTAGAAGCACAGGAAAAAATGAATCATCATTGATCAAACAGAAGTGACAAATAAAAAAAGAGGCAAAGATAAGGAAATCTTATTTTCAAGATCCCAAAGAAAAAGAAAAGTTGAGATGAAAATAGCATTCTACTAGAAAGAATTGGGTTGTTAATAGGTCTTTGAAATAAAATGCATGAAACAGTGACAAAGTTGATTTTGCAGCATCTTTAGGTAGCTTAGTTTTGTCAGTCTGGGATCATTTGAAAAAGGCCCTCTGCAGAAAAATATGGTTCTAAATTATGATTTTGCAGGCTCAGATTGGATAGGTAAGAAGCATCATTGTGAGCAGCAGTGACACAGACTTAGATGCCAGAAGGACAACCTTGCTCTTCTGGAGCTGCCTTGATGTCATCTATGGACAGTTTATGGAACCTGAGCACAGGACTAGGCTTGTGTTTTGGGTAACATGTTCTGTTCCAGTGTCTGAGAAAATATATTTTAGATATTGCCTTGGTTTGGCTACCTGCAGCTTGGAGAGACACAAAAGCTTCTGGGATGGTATTTTTTGTAAAAGGGCTTATGGTGAGTAAGTGGCTATTGTTACTAGATGGAAAGACCTGTGAATTTATGTTGACATTAACCCACTAAGGGAAGAGAAGAAAGAGGAAGGATTGAAATAGAGCATATGACATGCCTGAATGTCTGTAGCTTCCACAAGATGGTTTCTTGTACCAAATGTTGACATCTCTTCATTTTGCTAAGGAAATCAAGGCTTTGAAGTATCAGATTCTCCAAAAAGACATTTGCCTTCTAATAGCAATGTTGAAATAGGAGACTCCTGTATGTCAGAGGCAGAAATGTCTGCTAGATGCCTGTTTGCAACAAACTGGAGTTACTAATGATGTTAGAGCAGAACTCAGAGCCCTGTACTGCAACCGTAAATTTGTGATGGAGATGAGATGGACCATGGACATTAAATGCCTACTCCTGGGGTGTGGGAAGAACTGTTTCATCTTTCCCTGCCATCTGAGGACCTGTGAAAGAGAGAGCTTGTTCTGTGTAGGAGGGGATGCCGTCACTTTGGCACTGTGATCAGGTGTAGAAGCTGTTCAGTTTCTGGGGAAGCAGTGATGTGAGCAGTGCCAGTGGCAGGCACATGTGAGCAGGGAGTGGAATAGACTGCAGGCAAGAGAGAAGAGTGGACAAGGTCTGAGTTTGCTGCATCTGAGGATAGTGATGTGTTAGATTTCAGCCTATTTATCTTTAAAACAGATGTTGACAGTGCTGTGTTGCCTCACAAGGGCTCAGCCTGGCCAGTCTAAGCCTGCTGCCTGGTTTCTTTCTGTTGGATTTGGAAATAGTGGGCGTATTTACACTTGTCACTTGCACAGATGCTGTGCTGCAGCTTTTTGCAAAAGGTGTACTGTTGCAAGTAAACCACAGCACTCCTGTGCTCTGCCTTTTATTGGCCTTTATGGAGCCCTTTAACAAATATATAAAAATGCAAAGGTGCCACTCCCCTTAGCTCACTGGTAGTATCTGCAGTGTGACAGAGGGACAGTTGTATGGAAGGGGGCACCAAGGGAAAGGCCCCTGGAGATCCCTGAGCCTACAACAGTCAGGACTACTCCTGGTTCCCTGCAGGGCTGGCACTGAGGATGGCAGTGACAGGGACTGAATTTTGGTTTGTTTGCACTAGCAACATGTCCCAGCAGTCTCATGAGGGCAGGGAGCAAACCATTGCCACTGCTGGATGGGGCTGTAGGTACAAATATGTCACACTTCCTAAGTCCCAAGAAAAGGAGGTCCCTTTTAAATATATAGATGATTTTTCTGAGAGGCAAGAGAGGGATATTTGCTGCATAGTCTTCTCTCTTCTCTCCTAATTTCTACTGAGCTTCTATATATTTTATACTCTCTATGCGGGACTTTTGTTTTCAATATGTGCAATATTTAACATACTCATAATTTGGAGAGTATGCTCATGGTTTAAGATGCTGATATGATGGTACATGGGTAATTGTGCCCTAGTGCTCATATCTAAACATCTATCTTAAGGTAAATAAAGCTGTAGCTGATTTCTACAGCTCCGGGTTTAAATTTGCCATCTCATTAATCTGAGTAATTTTTCTTGAGGAAAAAATTATATGTGCTTGGATCAGTTATATCAGTACAAGAGGAGGTGAAGCTGCTATGATGGAATAGAAAAATCTCTTTAGAAATGTGAATTGTCAGTGATGTACAGTATCTATTCACATGCTAAAAGATTGAATTAAAAGCGATAATTATGTGCTGTTTTTGCTGCTTAAGTAGGTTAATGCCATTATGACTGTGCCTACTTAATGGAAAAGCTTAGAATCAGACTAGCATGGGAATACTAAAAATTTTAATGGATTTCTGCTCAAGTCATTCTTTCTATTATGAAAAAACCCACCAAATATATATAACTAAGTCTTTGGATTCAATTATTAATCCTGTCTTCTAATTTGAAGAGCAAAATTATCACTTAACAGCAGTTCTCTGAAATAGAATTTTAATGATTCTAGTCATATCATAGTTGAACATGTTTTTTCCTGTTCAGTACACAGTTAGAAGATTCTCAGTGCTGAATCAGTTTTAATTATTAATCTCAACCAGATAAAAAAATACAGTATCAACAGTATGTCTTGAGCATCTGTCAAAGAAGCTGTCAGAAGTGTTCTCTGTGGGTTGTCATGTGTTACCTGGCCTCTCTGCATGAGGAAAAGGCTTTGTTACATGGTATTGGAATGAGACTGTAGATGTAATGCATAGGAGGAGAAATATGCCATATGCCTGGAGGGATTCTTTTGGTGTGATTCCAGCATTTTATAGTTCTAGAATAAATTTGATGGGCTTCATCATAATGTGATCCTGTCTCCCCAAGGAAATTTGCAGTAGTTTAGGTGAAATGCTTGTTTATCTTGGAAGGAAGAAAAGGAAGCAAGTAGAAGACTGAACAGTTGTGTGTCATCCTTTTACAGGGTGGTGCTAAAGCCAAAGGATTGAGGTATTGTGATGGTGTAACTTGAGCTCCTTGAATGTGTATTCATTGTTTATAGAGGTGCTATTGGAGACAACTGCTGTTGCAAATTCAAAATTTGCAATATTTATATCTAATAATCTCTTGCAGAAATAATCTCTTGCAGAAGCTCTGCAAAACCTTTCTAGGAGGAATACAGACAAAGGTAGGAACAGAAGGGTTCAAAAAACCCTTCTGTTTTTAGTCTTAGCCACATATTTTCATCTGTTCATGCATCTGGTTATTCCCTGAGATTTTTTTACATCCTCTCTGAAGACTCTGGAACTCAGGGGAGAATCTCCTTCTTGGTGTTAACTACCAAAGCTGCTTTGTTCCCCGTGTCTCATGGCAACTATCTGTGCCTTTTGATTCTGATGCTAGAGAACTAAAGTTATTTATTTAAAACATTTATTCTACAGAGTGCATGGTATTTGACACAACAGTAATTTACCATCTAGAAACACATCTAGAAAAATGAGTAACTTCTTTAGGCCAGCAAGATGTCAGTCCTTCTTCATTGCTGGTGTTTTGGTATTTTATATAACATAAGGCAACTCGAGAGTGACCAAGATATTTGTTTGGCCTGTTAGCAAGTAGCAAAATTTTGGCCATTCTACAGAGAATACCCAGTGTTACAGCTTGCCAATATGTTTAGATTATTACATACTTTGCCTTTTCCATGTACTTGTATTTTGTTTTGGCTCTTTCTATACTTTATGGACAAAAAAAGTGTAATAGATTCATATTGTATGTTTCCAAGGTCTTTCTGATGGAAGTGTTAGGACTTCTTTACAGTTGTCCTCAATTTGGTGACTTACATCAGGAAAACAGAGTAGTCCTACAGCAATGGACAAATAGAGTTAGGTTAAATTTATTTCCCTTTGAAAATGAGAACTTGATACAAGTTGGCAGAAACACTCATATGCAAACAAGAGTCTTGAAAGGCTGACTGAGATTCTCTGATGCTACTGGGATCAATGGAAATACTGCTACTTCATTTTCTGCTGTGGTCCAAAATTGTCTGTAGTAGCTAGGCTAATTGTGGGAGTTTTCTCTTCTGGGGTTTTTCTGGATAGATGTCCGTCAGGAATGACACCATGATCAACATTAATATAGGTCTTAGTACCATTCTCCCTCCTCAGCTTGAAGTGCAAGGGAACTGGGAGTTTAGGATCAGGCCTTTAATTTGTTACTGACACTTAATTTGAGGCTTGTTCTCCAAGGTCAAGCTAAAAGGGTAACAGAATAACTCAGGCCTGTGAACAACTCATCATGTTAGACAGAAAGCAATTGGGTCCAAAATGCAGCATGTTGGAACTTTGCCACTTTCTTTCTCTTTCAGTACTATTTTGCCTTCTCAGTCCTGTAAACAGTCTCTTCATCCCTTTCTATGGGTAACTGGGCTTCCTTAAACCTTCCCAAATTCAAACCGCAGTTGGCCATAATTTTGGATTTGTGCTTGATAAACAAGTTTTCAAAGGAGCTTCACAGACACTAATTAGGGTAAAAATGCAAATCTAAAATCTGTCTTATTCTAAAGTTTCCTTTGGAAACCATTTAATTTCTTACAAGCACACTATGGTAAATGATATGGCCCTTATAGTGGTAAATCACAGGAACATGAGACACTTCACTGCAGCTGTGACACGGGTAGATAGGATCCTATTCAAAAAGGGCTTAGGCAATGTATTTTCTTTCCCATACTTTGCTCTACCATTTCTCCTCCATATAGTTCAAGTGAAAAGACTCTCAGAATGCTCTTATAATTATCTCCTTAGAGTTATAATCTACACATCTTTTTTCTAAAAGATAAAAATACTCAAATCTTAATGGAGCCTTTTTAAATGGCACATCATCAGTAACTCTCCAACCTCCTTCATGGTTTCATGTAATTCTTTAATAAGGGTGAGAAGCAGCTTACAGTGGTCTCTCGGATTAAAGGTTTGACCTGGAATTACTTTGAATTTGAATTATGGATTCAGCAGGTTTACTGTGGTAAGTCTTAACAGAGAATTTTTTGAAGTGCTTTGCAGACAGAGCTGTAAAGACAGTAAATATTCTATAAAACTTGCTAAAACCACAACAGGACCAGTTAAGCATCAGGGCACTACATTGAAAAGCCATATCCACAGAGCACAGGGAACAGGATGCCTTACTAGTTTAAAACCTGGGTTGGCAAGTCTTGTGAGTGGGATTATATGGCACTATTTCAAGAAAAGGAGGCTGGATTCAGTCATTCATGAGGTCCCTTCTACCCTATGGCCAGGGTTCCTGAAGCATTATAATCACTAAAATAATTACAGTTCTAAGAAATTACTCAAATCAGTAAGAAATATAAGCCAGGACAGTGAGTTTAATGGCAATTAATGTACTCAGTGCTTCATCTCCTGACTTGACTCAAAGGAGGCAATCAAGGACACAAAAACCTGTGAGGCCTTTTAACCCAAATAATTTTGAGTTTTATACCTGTAAGTTTCTTAGAAGGTGATGTTCTCCTGAAGGTCACCTAACTCTGCTAACAGATTTGTTTTATTTGTTTGTGGTGACCCTGTAATTCTGCTGAATGGAAATGCTTCTCTAGAGGATGGGTGGCCTCTAAGGCATGGGCAAAACTTACAGTATGGGGCAGTTTCATTGTGCAACATTTAATGGTTGATTTCAGGTGTATTTAGAAGCAGAGCCATCCAAAATCTACAGTACTCGTCAGTCTCAGGTCAGATTTTCATTGGCAATGTCCTTTTTCTTTAAATTTTTGCTTTTGTGGTTTGACTTTTTGGCATGAATTTACTGACAGCATTCCTGTAACTGCTAAGGACAGGAAATTGCAGCTTACAGAAGTCAGCTTGCAATATGGGTGGTGTTTGCTTTGGAGAGTCTGTTTGCTAGGACTGTATGTCAAATACCAGCACAAAGGCAGCACCATCTCACTAACAATGATGATATTCTTTATCCTTTTAGACAGGGTGTCAGGGCCTTCCCTACTTGCTGCACCCAGTTCCTGCTGCTCTGCTTTTTGCAAGGTGTCAGGATGTGCCCTTGGAGACCTGCCTTGTACTGGGGGCAGGCATATGAAGCAGCCTGAGGGAGCCCGGTTCTCCTTTTGTCTCTCTCACCTGCCCAAGGTTCAGGATGTGCCACCCAGAGCAGCTCTTCCCCAACACACAGGGTTGCTCCATACTGGCAGTTTTCTGGGCAGAGAGGGAAGCACTGCTGATGGGAAGTGGGAAGAGATGAGATGAGAACAGTGGGTTTTTCCTGTCCCAACTGCAAGAACAGAAAGGCTGTTCAAAGAGGACCCAGATGCGGAGAAGGGAATCAGGGACAATCCTCAGATGGAGCTGGAAAAACACAGATGATGGAAAACAGGACATGAAAGTGGCACAGTGGAAAGCTCTTTTAACGTTAAAGAAAAGTGAAAAGTTTTGCAGCTCATGAACAAAAACCTTTTCAGGGACTGTCTATAAGGTTTTTTGCCAGTTTTCAGGTGATGTTAAAATCCCAGACTTCTGTTGCTCTGATTTTTTTTTGCAATGACAGCATTAAAGACATTGTAAGCGAATTATTAGGCTCTTGTGTATGACACGTGCCCATCCTACCTTGGAACTTGGCTGAATGTAGACAGAATTTTCTGCAAGATGATCAATGATTTTAATCCAGTTTATCAGAAGCCCCTAGCATTCTCTTAGAATAAACCCCATTTCTACACACTGAGAGGAAACTGAATTCTGATCTGTTTAGTCTGAGTAGGTGGTAGCAAGGCTGAAATACTGTTGAGGAAGGTGTTACTGCTGCAGAGTTGCTTGAACAAGAAAAGTATCTAAGTTGATCCTGGAAGTCACTGTTGTTGACAGTACAGCTCAGGTGAGTACACACAACCTGTCTGATGGGACAGGGGACAGGGTAAACAAAAAGCACTAATTATGCTGCTTTGAGAGATCAGTGCCAGATGCACAGTAGGCTTCCTGAATGCCTTAGAGCCTTTTGGATATTTAAGTTTTCTTACTGTTCTTTTTGAAGAGAAATTGTAATTATAAATTCCTTAAAGAGCAGTAGTACAGTACCTGCCTCCATATGTGGCCAAATAGGACAGTTCAACAGTCAGCTGAACAAAGTAAACCATTTCACTCATTGTGCTGTTCTGGGATGCATTTCCTTTATGACTCCCCAGTCTGCATACATCCTCCTGGAGAGAGAGAAGTGATCATTCCTGCCTGTGACAGCCTAGGTTTTTTTGGAAATGATACTGCAGTATTTAAGTTTACTTAAATGCTGGATAACAGGAGCCAGGACAAAACCTCAGCCTCTGTTCAGTTCTGATGTAATTGGTGGTCTGGTCTGATGGTAATAAGATGAAAGAGTTCCAGGTCACTGTTGCCCTTTGTCTCAGTAGAGAATACTGTCCTTCATCCTGGGTTTGATCCAGCTCCAATTAATATGATGCAAAAACACTCACAAACTTTTCTATTATATTAATTTCAAAACAGTAGCAGATTATGAGGCAAGGCCAGCTGCCTTTCAGGTGAAGTGGATTAACCAACCCTTCCCTGTTTTCGACTGGTGATAAAATCCCATATATTAAATTACATTGGAAAACTAGCAGCATGATACAGAATGAACTGCAGTGTTGTGTGTATAAGACTCTTGGCACAGTATTGGTCTTGGTCTGTGAGGAGGATTCTTATGAAGTAAATTTAAAAAATTGTATAACATTTCTATGTTCAAGGCATTTATTCTATCTCTGTCAACTCTGCAGTGCCTTCTACAAGACTTCAAACCAGATCTGTACAAAAGCACAGATCCATACAGTGGCACAGTTGAACAAAAGCAACTTGGGTGAGACCCCTGGTTAATGAACAAACTTGCTATTGCTTTAAAGTCTTTGCTTTAGAGTTTGACTGCAGAATAGATAAAAGATATGGCAGTAACAGGTGATGTTTTCCCATTTTTCTGCCTTTTTCTGTGTGATCAGAGGAGATAAAAGTGTGTGCTGGATCCACCTCAGCATGGTAAGGCACAAATAGGTGAGTTCTATCTCCTAGTTGGTGCCTCTGTGCCTTCTGAAGGAGATGTACAGTGCTGCTGTACTGCAGGAAGGGGTGAATTCCTCCTGCTCTGAAGGACTGGTGCTACTCCTCCCATTTCCTGGTCATGCAATTAGAAATTTGACTACAGTCCCTGAGCCTGGCTTCTTCTACATCTTAAAATAATGTCTTGAAAGTAGAAAGGTCCAGGGCTGACTTTCTTGCTGTAAAACATTTCTCTGAACTTGAGAGGCTGAGTTGCAAGTTGCATGGATAGAAGGGCTGTGAATGACAAAAGGATGACTATGGTGGTTGGGCTGTACAGGAATTTGGTAGGCAGCTCTACAGCAATTAACCCAAGGCTCTGCTGGCTCCCACTGGTATGATTTGCTCTGGGTAGGTAGTGGAAATTATCTCCATTCACAATACAGAATGGAACACAGTAGCCTATCTCAAGAACAAAAGTCAGTTTTTTGTAAATACAGCTAATGGACTGAATGTTGGATGTAGAGCCCACACAGATCACTCAGTGAAGCTGAAATAGCATCATAAACCTTAAACCCTGACAGTTTTCTGGTTCAATAGTGACCCTAGAAATTAAAATCTGTCTTTCTGAGTTCTAGTGGGTGCTAGGCTGCAAGCTGACTGTGCTTTTTGAAATTAGAAGAGGTGTTGGGCAGTGAAAAGAATGGGTAGGAAAGCTCTCTTGGCCCTTCTTCCTTTCTTCTTGCTGGATCAAACAAGTTACCCTGAGGCTTGGGAACACTGTAAAATAGCAGGTGCATATGGGTCAAGCCTAACTATTCTAGATGAAGTAGGGACTAACATGTTTGACTCAATTTTTCTCTTCTTCTCTTTGTTTCTCCTACAGACAGGTTATTTTGCTTCTACTTTAGTTATATTCACATCCATTTCTCAACAGAGATGTTTGGTTTTATACCTGGGAGCTGAGGCTTTTTGTAGAAGATGGATTATAAAGTACTTAATTAGAAGGATGGAGAGCAGCTTGGAGTGAAACCTACACTTTCCAGTGAGAGTGACATTGTATTTCTCAGCTGTACAGGCTGTATTGATTAATTCATGCTGCCTAGATATGCCATTGTGCAACTCACCTTAGCTCTAGCAAATGGTGTTTTTATAATGAAATGGAAAGGGTTTGAAATAATGAGGCACAAAAATGATCACTCTGCTGGAGCAATAGAAAACTCTTCTTATGTACAAAGAGGCAGCACAATGGCACTCTAGCACATCAGAGAGACTGCTCTGCTTTCTTCCATCTGAGGTGATGGGGAAGGCAATGTCTGAAATGAAAATAAGAACACAATAAAGGTACTTAAAGCATTCCAGACTCCTTGGTTAATGTGATGAGTAAACTTAGACAAGGAGCAGTATATCAGAAAACCGTATCGATTTTGGTCTATTTGAAGAGGAGTGAGAAGGGAGCTCTTCCTCATTCCCCCCAAACCCATCAAAACCAAGCCCCCAGACAGTCAGGCTATTTCTTGACTATTTTGAAAGCAAACAGCCTGTCATGAATCTCTAATCAGCTGGTTTTTGAGAGAAAGGAAACCAAGTTTCTTAATAGTGGAATAGTGCCATGGATATCTATCTTGTGGCATATTCATTGTAGGGAGAAACTGGAGGCAGAGAGGAGAAAGAGAAAGAGAAAGAAGACGCCTCTTAATATTCTGATTGTCTATATAAAATAAGTTTGAAAATATTTATTTGAACTGAGGGGATCACACCCTTTGAGTAAAGGAGTGAAGAAAGGGTGAGTAGGTACAAAGACTTCATTGCCTTTGAAATAGTATTTTCTAGCAGCAGAAATTGTCAGCTGCTAGTCAGAATTCTTAATTACTTTTACGTAAAACAGACAAAACATCTAAAACCAAAACCCACTTTCATGGTTCTCAACTTTCATATATCATTCTCTGTTTCATACCAACAAAGTAATTCTACAAGCTTAAAGTGACTTCAGCTGGCAAACAACCAAAAAGTAGTTATTAATATTTCCCCCTGACAAATGAGAGGGTCTGAAGCTCAGTTAATTTTGAATTGTAATCATCAGAGCTGTTGCCTTCTTACATTCTAGTTGAAGACAAGGGTAGCTGGAGAAGCTTCTCTAAGAGAGGATTCAACTGGGTTAGGTTGGGTGTGGTGCTGTGCTGACACAAGTAACCCAGCTGAGAGCAGGAATAAGAGTCTTTGCCTCTGTCTGCACCTACATTTCCCAGAAAACCCTAAATGATTTGCTAGGAATAGAAACCAGGTCTGTGCTGTGGTAATGATGTTTCTCTTCCCTGCTTTTATTTTTGAGATGAGCACATGTTAAAACTTAACAAGTAGCCATAAAAATCAGTAAAAATTACTTTTTTGAAATAAAAATGTCAGCCCCACTACTGATCATTTAAACAGAAATAGTCACCATGTGCTGCATTAGTGAGGAGGCCTGTGCAGCAGAGGTTTTTAGGAGATTCTTGGTATTCTCAGGCCAGCACTGACTGCTACAGTGATTTTAAATAATAGTTTATTTAAAAGCACAGTGATTTTAAATAATAGTTTCATTAAACTCATTAACTTCATTAAACTCTAAGTTTATCACATACAAAGTACAGCATAGAGAGAAGGGTATTTTTAGTATACTCTTAAGAAGTCAACAGTCCGTTGCTTACTCATGTATATCCTTGACTATGGAGACAAATGGTGCTGTAACTACTCTTGAGTCTCATTCTTGCTCAAATAGGCAAAGTATCTGTCTAATTTTAAAAAAAAAGTGATTATTTGTCTAAATTTTTCTGTGTAACCTAAGTTCGTGAACTGTGGATTTGGGTCCCAATGTAATATGGATGCAATTGCAAAAATCAATGCATAAAACAGAACCCAGGAGAGAAATATATTTAACAGGAGACAGAAAATCAAAACAGATCCCAAACAAATTAGAAATCAAGACTACAGCACCTTGAGCTGAGTTTGCCTTATAAGGGAAAGCTTATTAATGTAACTAAGGAGAATTTTTTTTGCCAGAACTCCCCATCAGTACTATTTGCCCATGTCACATCTCTGTTCTGTGATTTAGTATGGTGATACATGTAGCATATCTACAATGGTAAAATGGCAAGAAGATAATTAAAGCTTCACAACATGCTGGAACTTTAAAGATGTTGGAAGGTGCTAATACAAATTCTGAGCACCAGAGCTGTACCAAAATCACTCAACAGAAGAAATATAGCTTTTAGTCTAGAGAAATATCCTGTACTTCCCAGATCTAATAAGGTATATTGGATCCTTCATTTGTTTTAGAAAGTGATCCAAGTGCTTTGCATTTGTTTAACCTAATGCAATTTTAACCATTGCTAAAATTAAAGTGCTTTGTCTTACGTGTTGCACAGAGAAAGATCTACCCAATATGTCACTTTTGGAAAAAAACGGTCACCTATGATTGCAATATAATGGAGTTTGGAAGTAAAGAAACAACAGAGGGCCTGTTTCTCTATTTCTCAATGTCAACATGGTTGAAAATAAGGAGAGTTAGAATGGTGACTTGTGATGCTGAGAAATGATAATTGGAAAGATAAACCTATTCTGATTTTAAAAAAAGAAAAAGAAACACAAAAATAATAAGAAGAAAAATAAATTAATTCAGCACATTGCAACACATTACGAAGTTGTTTGGGTGTCTATGCTATGGTTAAGAGTAGGAATATCTTCAACGTAACAGACTGAGAGTGGATTGTATTTGACTTTTCAATGGATTCCAACATAGATTCAGGTGTTTCCCCAGTGCTTTCCTTCAGGTAACCTGTGTTGTAATGGCAAATGTTTTATTTTCCGCTCTGTTTCTATGCCCAGTTCTGCTGTTTGCCTTCCTGATCTCATACTATTCCTTGATACAAGCATTAATTACTCAGGTGCCTGTGTTTTTTGTCTTTAATGACTGATTTTTCTTCTGTCTGAAGCAGGTGAAGGAGCTTGCACAAAGTCACCTGGTTGTTTACAGCTTCCAACAGTTTAAATGTCTGCTCTGGCTACATGAGATCAGTGGGTCCATTTGGATGGACAGCTTAGAATATATTTAGTGCATTTAAGCACTGTGGCTCCTTTTCTCCCTTGTGTTACTACAGTATTTTCTCTTTAATTTTGAAAAAGAAAATATTTAGTGAATTCCACTTGTGATTTTCCAACTGTTTGTCTCGCTGAAAACTGTAATTTCCAAAAGGATGTATTAATGCTGTTGTTATCTCTTGATCATGTCAATGTTAATGCATGTATGTGCTGTTTCTGCCTCATTTCCACATAATTACCAGGCTGCATTTGGCAAATGAGGGTGTGTTTGCTTTCTTGATTGAGGAGGTTCTGAAAAATTTCTGTATGCTTGGTAAAACATAACTTATGAAAAGAGCTAGTTTAGAAGAGAAGCCCAGCAGTAGAGATCTTTAACATTTCCCTAATACTTTCCTCTACTGGGCAGAAAGCAGCTTGTGAATGCTAATGACATCAGCTTTGCATTACCCCAGTGAAGCAGCTGTGCATTATTCCTGTGAGGGGATGGAGGCACAGCATGATTAAGTTACTTGTCTTGATTCATATGGCTGTTGGGATTGCAGCATTTGCTCAGGTGTTTGCTTTCAGCACTAGGTCCAAGGACCAGTCTGGGACACAGGCTGGATAAAGTTATTTTTTTCTTTCTTCTCGAAGCTACTATTTTGTGTCCTAAAAGCTCTGCTCTTGTTTAAATTTAAATGTCTCATTGTGGCTTGGAAGATAATATCCAAATAATGATGTGCATGTAATAAATGCCTTATTCCTGACATAAGTATTAGAGAGGATTGGACTGAAGGTATTTCTCCCATGATGGGTTGGTTCAAAACATTGCCATGAAGACTTGCATGCTGCCTAGGAAATGTTTCTCCTCCAGTCAAATGAGGCATTAAAAGAGCAGGGTGGACACATTAATGTCCTAGAAGAGACTGTACTTATCACATCTCCTGCATCAGAGGCAATGGATATTGGTTATATGTGAATTCCCTTTCTTCCCTTGCCTGGGACACAGAAGGAAGAGCTGTCTCTTGCAGCTGATCTGTGGCGCCCCATCATTCAGTCACCTGGTGGAGGCTATCATTTATTGATATTTTTTTCAGATGAGCTTCCCAGTGTCCTGTCAGGGCTCTGGCTTTGTCAGGATTGCATGTTTCAGACTGGCTTCTTCTACTGTAGCATTTGAAAGGAGCAGTCTTGCTATATTCTCTCTTACTGTATACTGCTGATCATGCCTTAGTAAGTTTGTTTGAGTAGCTACTGTAGTTTTGCTCTAGTATTATTATAATAATATTTATCTGTATGGTCTTCAGGAGTTTTGAAGTTCTCTGAGGAACTGGGAAAGTTGAAAAGAGTTGGCTACAGAGGACCTAAACTCTTTCTTGATGTAATTATGCACTCCAGTATTTAAACCGAAATAGAGTCAATGAATCTGCTCAGGCAGATTTGGTGACACATGGGATGGGAATATGTACTGGGATCTGTTGGACAGGTCCATGTTCAGCTAAGGAAAGCTGCTGAGATCATCCACTCCATGACACAGAGCCACTCTCTTGCAATCAGTGGTGCTGCAGGTGCTTTAGCAGTGCTGAGTCCCTAACAGCATCAGAGCTGATACTTCTTTATATGCTACCCTGCAGAGAACAGCACAAACTAGGGCCTTGCAAGGAGGCCATAAGCACTTTAATTTAGTGGATAGTAAGTACTGCTGATTTCCCTGATCCTTCCTTGATCTAATTCTCTAAGCACCTGTGTCAGTGAAATTACTCTTAATCCTCAGTTTACTGGCAGTGTTGCTATACCTGGTAACAAAGAGATGCTTGTGATCTCAGGTATTTTTGGAGTGGACAGCAGCAATCAGGTGAACGAGAGGCTTGATTGTAATGCAAAATGGTCTGTTGTGTGCTAAGCCTGGTGTGAGAAATGGAAGCATACTAAAAGAAGGAGAATGCCAGCAAGTAGCAATAGGAGTGTGTTCCGTGCTGAATAGCCTATTGTGGGAGAAGGAGACACCAGAGATTGCCTCTTTCATCTGAAAGTGTTCCCTGTATGACAGCAGGGACAGCAGGGTCCCTGCAACTAAAATCTGAAACAGATAATTTCTGATACTTTGGGAAATATTTACTCAGACAAGGAAAAAGTGAGCAATTTTGTCAGAGTTAATAAAGGAGCTGTCTGAGATCGTGGAACAGCAGCTGATGGGGTTGTCTGGGGAGTGATCTGCAGTTCCTTCCCTCTGGGTGGGAGTGCAGGCTGTAATCAGAGCCTGTGACCCAGTGGCTGGATCCCTCCTGGATCTTGGCTGCACACTACTCCCCTGTCCTTCCACCTCACCAAATCCAGTACCTTTTGCATGAGACTATGTTAATCTAAAACTTGTATTATTAGCAGGCAAGCCTGTGCTTGTGCATACATATGTGCTGGGAACTGGAGAGTAGAGTCCAACCCCAGCTTTATATTTAGGCTTTGTGGACATCAAAGTCTTCACAAAATGTGCCTTTTGTGACAGATAAGCAATGAGATGCATGATGCAGCCTGGGGCAGTACTACATTTTTTTCCTTGAAAGACAGGGCGCTTTAAGTTGCACAGAAAGAGCTGGGACACTTGTCAATCTTTTGTGGATGTGAGTTTGTTTGTGGTATAAGCCTCTCTTTGTATTACCTAGTCTGCTGACCCTAAAATTTTAGTTCAGTTTTTGAAGCCTTTGACACAAAGTTGGTTATGCCACTTCAATCTTCTCACTATTGTGAAAAATACCTTAATAGCAGTAGTGAAAATTGGCCTTTTTTTTTTTTTCTTTGGTGAAGTGCTTTGTTGCCTTAACAGCCTCGTCCGTGGCAGAATCAGTTAAAATGGAAAGTTATGCCAGCATGAAGATCAGAGCAAATACTCTGACAGAGTGCAGTTGGTTCAAATCAGTCTTCATTAATCCATCACCTGTGACTGGTGGTGTAAAGTTGTCGAGGTCACTGCATACAGGACAGGGCTGATGGTGGTTATTCCTTGAAGGTCTGGGCTTCCACCCACATTCACAGCAAGCCCTAAATGAATAATACTTAAAGGGAGGCAGTGGTGTCTACCAAAGGCTTATTCCCTTCATTCTGAATTTACATGGGCTTAGATCCTCAAGAAGGCAGTTATGGGACAAGATACTACTTTTGCAATCTGGAAGTCCAAAGCTAAAATCTTTGTAACTATTAAACCTAGAGGAGCTCACATCTTCAGGTGTATCTGGGTTTTGTTACTGGAGTGCTACAGGTGCCCTAAATTCTGCTGTTTGTCTCAGAGAGAGATCAATCCCACCTGTGCTGGCTGGCTTTACTGGGGCCACTGATCTAATAGGTATTTGTTAAGGCCTGGGTAGGGGTTCTCTGCTGCCCTGTAGAAAGGGAAAGTTAAGGGAGGATTAATATTAATTAATTGATCCAGCTTGTGGGTGAATGTTCTGAGCGCTGAACCACATCCCCTTTGGAGAAGGGAACAGATGGTTCCCAGCCAGCAGCTGCTCAGACAAGTCAGAGTAATTACAATGTTTTCACTTTGGGATTTTGGCACACTGGGATAGGGAGAAACTGGGAACCTTAAGCTATATATAGAACAGAATACAAATAAATTGAGGGAGTGACAGAAGAAGCAAAGGACTGCAATCTAAGTTTGTTTCCTCTGCTAGTGTGCTGTGCTTCTCTCTGGTCAGGGACTGTCTAACTACTCAGCATGGCGTAGATGTGCCTCAGTTAGTAAGAGAGCAAGCAATGCGTTTTTTCTCTGCCCCAAGCAGCCTGTTACTAAAACATCATCCTTTAAAGAGTGTGCTTGAGTTTCCTCTGGCAAAGAGGTGTCTGAACATACGACTTTCTGTGTACTTGATCATGGGGTTAGTTGAGCTTCTTTATACCACAGCTTAAAGTTCCCAGTGACCCTGTAATTGGTCTTTTCTGGCCAGGTCAACAGCTATTTGTGCGTTAGTATAAACCATTGCAAAAATAGCTGGGTAAAAGGTATTTAAAGAACAACCAAGAAGGAAGGAGTAGTGCTTCAAAAAAGGCTTCTTTTAATTGAAGAAGTTAGTGACACCTTTTGACTCAGGTAGAGATGTCCATGTCTGCACCTGAAAAAGAAAGCAGTTTGGAGAAATGGGCTTTCTGTGCTCTTAGCCCTCCCCACTGCTAGCCTTAGGAGATCTGTTGTGCTCTTGGGAGTTCCCATTACTTACCACAGGAGTCAGACTTGTAATGATTGAGAACCCTGAACATCACAAATACCACCACCACCACTCCCTCCCAGGTCCCTCCTGTTGTAGTTTTTAGTTATTTTTCCCCTGGACTCTGTAGTCAGTGGTGGCCCTGGTCCTACCATGCATTACAATTAGGTTATGTTTCAGCTGAAGCCTCACCAAGGGGTCTGTGTTCAGTGAAGGGCTGCTGTGGTTCCCCTTGTGCAGGACACCACACCAGGTTTGTGTGGTGTGTAGGGACCTTGGGAGTGTTGTTCAGGTGCCACATGCTCCTTCACAAGGCAAGACAACACCAAAATGAGGGGAACCACAAAACTCTGTGGTGATGTGTTGTGGCTGCAGCTTTCATTTCTTTTCAATTGGTGCATTTTGATGTTGTGCTGAAAGAACATAGCATTGTAATTAGTTGGGCCTTATTTTTCTGATAACTGCTTAAGCCTTAATATCCTGCAAAGCATGGTATTTTCCTGTCAAAAGGGAAGGTTTATGGTCTGTATTTCCATAGAACCTCATCTTTAAGGAGAAACAGTCCATTACACAGAATAAATTTCCTAAATATTCTCAATATTATTTGCTTAATAGAATCATTAGTACCCCAATTATAAAGAAAAATGCCAAACAAACAGAAAAATACTCTCTGGATCTCAGGCTGCAATATGTATAATGCTGCTATGTACTTATAAGCAAGGAGATCCCTCTGTATTTATTTTGAAAAGTAGTATCATGTTAATAAGCTGAAGGCTTCCTTAAAACAAGGCTTTAGGACAGTCAGATCCTACTGAACTTGTAATTTCTATTTGCTGGCAAGGTCAAAACTTTCAGATCTCAGGTTGAATACTGACTGTTTGCAAACTATGCTACCCAAATACACCTACAAATATATCACCCTCTATCTCTGCTCCACCCAAACATCACAAATAGCTACAAGAGGAAAACAACATCTACTGCTGAGCAAGAAGATTCCTAAATTATAGACATCAATAATTTAATCAACTGTAATTTATTCTGTCATTACTCACTGCACTATGGCTAAAATGAATGTTTTTGTGATTTGCTCTTTTCTATTTGTATTACTGTAAGTAGAGGTTCTGTTTTTTTTTTAATTCCTGCCGATTCAGTGCATCTACAGGTAATGATTTATCACAGCAGTGAACTAGTGTAGACAAAAAACTGCAGGCTGAGAATTGCCCTGCTCACAAAACCCGTGAGCAGGCAATCTCTAGAGTACTCAGGACCTGGGGAGGAGGGGGAAATATGTGCCTTTGGTTAGATAAGTAGTTACTTATCTAACTGTCAGGAGTTTTATTGTGCATTATTTTTCTTTTTAATCTATAAAGTAGCTGACCTAAGGTTTGTACCTCATTCTGAGGAGAAGCTGTGTAGTGTGCATAACTTCTGAAAGTGGCTGCTGAACACAAAACGTGCCATTGTTAAAACTGCCATCAAGGAGAGGCAGTGTGGTTTGAGGGTTATCTGTACCCATTAGACAGTCTGTTCACTGCAGCTTAGTGTTGAGTAAAATCTAACTTACTTTGTGTCAGAAGCCAGATACTTCAACCAAAAGGAAGCCTGAAGATAGGGTGTTGCTCTGGATGTCCAGCCTTCCACAACTCATTGTAGTAATATTGCTTATAGAGTATACAAAAGCACAGGGCCTATCCAGCTGAGTTTTAGGTATCACCAAGGATAAAGTTTCCCTGCCTACTCTGTCCCCTGTCCCCGTGTTTGATCATGTGCATGGTGAAAAAAAAGAAAAGAAACAACCAAACGTGCACATATCTGATCAGAATTTCAAGCACTGGTCTTAATTTGGTGGTGTCTGCAAACTTGTGGGGAGTGTTATCTAGTTCATTTAAAAAAAGGACTTTAAATAGCATTGACTCTAAATCTGTCTCAGGAATGTAACTAGTGGCACTAGTTGGGATGTGGTGCTGTTGCTCACAAGGTTGGGGCTTTTCAATTAAGCCAGTTTGATGATTATAGGAATAGGGCAGCGATGATTATAGCAATAGCTGGTGATGACTTGCATGTTTCACCCTGTTGTGTGTGGCATGCCTGGATGTATTTCCTGCTCTTGTTGACTGACATCCACTGTGCCCTCCCCTCTGGGAAACAAAGCAAGTGAGCAATGTGATCAGTATGTCACCTTGTGAGCCACACAGTCATAACTGACACTGAAATATATCTTTGTGAGTGGCCTCTGCAGTTTAGCACTACTGGCCTAAGGATCCCTTTTCCTTTTGTTTTTCCCCTCCCCCCTTCCTTTGCAGGGCACCTATGAGAACAGGCCATTCTGTGCATTGTATGGCTTGTGATTTGGGAGCAACAGATCCTCAGAAACTCCAGCTTTTATGGGTTTGGGAGCAAAGTGTCGCTAGGCCAGTGCTTTGTGGTGTGTAGAGAACCAGTGGGTCAGGACGAGGGTTGGACAGGTGTGAGGAAGGTAACATGCCCAGAATATCAGCAGTAATATCCACCATAGCTCTCTTTGCTTGGACTCATTGCATTGACTCCCTCCTGCCTGTGTTTAATTACTGATGATGGCTCGAGGGTCAGGGTTGGTTACAGAGCAAGGTTTGGGAATGGTTTGCTCTAGCAGTAATGTAGTTTGGTACAAACAAATGGAGGTTACTTAGTTCCAGTTAATTGCTTTGGATACCACTGCTCTACCCCAGTAGAGGGTAAACAAGTGAGATGTCAGGGATCAGCAAGGTCAGACTGCTCTGCAAGGGCAGGTGAGCTGGGGAGCCAAGGGTGATGCTGAGCCTGGAAGAGCAGTGACCTCCCAAACCAAGGGAGTTGGGAGTGAGACCTCTCCTGCGTCTTTTCCCCATGTGGATTTTACTCTGAGATCTGGCTGCTCAGATCACTATGCTGGGTCACAGCAGGCCTTGAGTAGCCAAACTCTGCCAGGGAGAGGTTGCAGAACACTTTGGTGCTTTACATTACTGCAGGAGGTGTGAATCTCTCTAACATCTGGAAGTTTGTAGGTGCTACTGAAAATTAACTGTAAGACTTGTTATTTTGTCATGTGGAGTGTTTTTTCTTTAGGTTGATAAAAAGAATTAAGACTTGAAATTTAGTGTGTTTTATCTAGTGACTTAATCAGCTGTGACACTGGCTGTGCAAAAGAGATCATAGGTTGTAAATAGAGAGAAATAAATAATACAGAGAAATAAAGATTTCTCTGGTATGTGTAAGATCTGAGGTATGTTGACAGCAGACAGAAATCAAAGGAAAATTTGTGTGTTTCAGCTACAGACTTGACAGAAGGTGAATTTGAGAGCAGTAAACCCAGCTTGAGCATGATGTCTAGACTATATTATGGGAACTTTATTTCCAGATTAATATAATGCAAAAGAAAGGGGATAGGGTTTACACATCAAAAGACCAAGTCCACAGTCTAGTCTCTCTGACTGAGTACAGGACCATCTGTTTCTTGCATAGTGTTGGCAAGTGTCAGCTTTTATTGCATTCCATCTTCCTTGCTGCTCAGAAAACTGCTTGCTTATTAACAAGAAAAATCTCCCGACATGTAATAAACAGAGAGACCTTTCTTTACAACTTTTCAGCTTTCCTGAGAGATGTCTAGTCTTCAAATATTTCCAAATGATGGTACATCTCATAAATAGCTGCCATGTCTACTGTGATCTGATCTACTCTATTTAAGAAAATGGCAGCATATTTGGAAAACAGATGGCCTTAGTCATGGTTCTGCTATTCTGCTGGCCAAATGATGAGGCATGTTTTGCTTTTACTGCTTTTGTGCTATTTTTCTTGCCGTAATGTTTTCATGCTTGTTAAAATAGTATGGTTTTGTTGCTTTGTAAGTAGTTGTGTGGTCGCACTTCCAACTCAAACTGGCTTCTGTTTGTTCTATGCAGTTACTGTTCAGAAATTCAATATGCTACTTGTTTGTTTTTCCAGATGCTTCAGTAGAAATGTTATATAAAATAGAGTCTAATGTTAATCTTTGTGGAAGCACCCTTACAAATGCCATTCTTGGTCAAAACACTGCTGCCCAATGTTGCTCACTGTTTATAATTTCCAGTTAACTTTCTGGCCATCTGACAATGCTTCTGTCCAAACCAATTTGATTCAAGCAGTTTGTGAGGCATTGTAGTGGATGTTTGATGAAAGTCAAGGTATTGCATCTCCTGTGTCCCCTTCAGCTATTGTTGATTTTGTTTTTTGTAATTTGATCACTAAAAGCACTCAATCTTCCTTGTCCCAATTTGTTTTGTTGTCCACTGTGCCCACTGCAAGCAACAATGAGTGTGGGAACTTCTTCCTGGATTGAAAGAGGAAAGTTTTGGTGGCAGTTACCAGGGCTGCTGTCATTTCTGCCTACACAGACAGGTGCCTGTGGAAATGGAAAAGACCCACAGATGACAGTGACTAAAACTCAAGATGCAGCAGTGTTGAAAAATGTAGTCAAGGGAGTTAGTACTTCCTGGTTGGAATACAGTCAGAATTATAACAAACATTGGCAAATATAAATTCTCTAGTGCTCCTGCTTCTGGCCAGCACAGTAACCTACTGCAGTCAGCTCTATGCAGCAACAGCTGACTGCCACTGCCTGTGTAGCTTTTTATCTTCCCAACAAGCCTGCCAGCCTCCTTTCAGAGGAACCTGTAGCTCTGAAAGTGCCCCTCAGACCTGCTGTATGTTCTTTGTATCTGCATGCTTCATTGTTAGCATGAGGGAGTCAGACAAAATGGGTTTATAGTTAGAAAAGTGCTCAGTTAGGAGGAGTTTTCACATATGGAAATACCACAAGAGGAAAACTTTCCAAAACTTTCTCCTGAAATCAGAAGGGGTGAGAGGGGAGTGGGGCTGAGTCCAGCAGCCTTTTGCTGTGCAGCTGGAGCGTGCAGGGTACAGCTAGTGTCCAGTTGGCACTGTGGTCCAGTGTGATCCCTGCTTTCTTGGCAGAAATCCTGTACTGACCAGGCTTCCCTTAATGCCTCTTACATTTGGAAATCTGTGTAAAAGCAGTTGCTGTTGCAGCTGTTCAATGTGCAGCTTTGCAGGAGGAACTCCTTGCATGTGCCTGAAAGGTTTCTTGGTGGTGCACAGAGCATATTGCTTTTAGTGGCGTCATCTCCTGATGTTTTGAGGAAGCACAGCACTGCTGAGGTGGTGTGCTAAAAGAGTATGTATGTAATTTTTATTTTTCCAGTGTCTTTTGAAAGACAAGAATTCCTGCCTGTGTCTTGAGTTTGTGCTACACAATGCTTGCAGCTGGCAATTTGCACAGGGCCTATATCACATGCAGGATTTGTGACTGTAGTTGGGGAAAGTATTGATTTCATGAAATGAAATATGTATCATTTCTTTGGGGTCAGGATCACTATAACTGTGTTGAGAGCATTTTATTTCTCCCCCCTGTACCTTAACTGGCTAGAACAACCCAATATGCAGATTTTTCTGGAAAACTTAGTAAGAATAGTGGAAAAAATATTCAAAAGAATAACATTTCAAATGAATGAAATGGCTAATGTTCTCCTAAGCAAACAGGATTTATAGTAATTTAAATGTGTGTGTGGGGGGAAAAATACCGACAAGAGTAGTAAAAGAAATATTGGTGTTTTTGTGAAGCAATCAGTGTGTAAAATATTATGCTTGGGACAGAAAATTTACCTTGATGCTGAAATAATGCATTGGGCCCTTCCAGTCAGCGTTATATCAATGCCTCAGTATGTTTTTCATTCCCCCAGGCATTATTTTCCAGCTATAGTCCTCAGTACCAAACTCCATTCATAACATATATTTATATCTGGAGATTTTTCATAATATATAAAAAGGAGGAAGCTGCCACAAAATGGTTTTTGGTTTCCTCTGAGACTTGCACAATAGATGTTAAAAGGAAGTGATTTAAACCAGCAATTTTATTAAAAATGTATTATTGCCATTTGTAGTTTTCAGTTATTCTCCAGAACTATCTCAGGCTTCCAAGAATGAAGTATGAAGCTTTGACTCTGCAGCTTTGTTTAGAGTTTATTTTAAACTTTGAGACAACAAATCTGCTGGACCAAGTTTATGCCAAATAACTGTGTACCAGACTTATGCCAACAAAGGTTCTGATTCAGTGTGTGTCTCTCATTTCTGTGGGAGATAGTCAAGACACGGAAATGAAAGACTATCTGTTTTCAGATACTTAGTTATACAGATCAATATCCGTGTGGATTTTCAAATGTTTAAGGAGGTTGTGTTTCCTTGCCATGGGCATTGGGAGTGAGTGACCTGCCTGAAAGCTGCAGTAAGTACCAAATACCATTTGGGAAAATCATCTATGGGGCAGATGCATTTTCCCAAATCACACAGAAGCTGGAATGGAGCAGGAATTTCCACCTAGATTTCTGTGTTCTAGCTGGTGACTTCCTCCATTTGGAGGCCAGGCTGTGCCAGCTCTGGCTCGCTGATTTGGGGTTATAATTTGCATACTGATCAAGGTCTCTTTTAGCCTTGTATTTGCTTCCAAATGATTAGCATGTGCCAGGCTGTATTTCACTGGTCAGTCTGTTAAAGTGGTAGAAGTGATGGTGTTTAATGAAGACTGATTACATAGGCCAAGTAATGCTGTTGGTATGATACATAATTCAATGTGAAGATCACAAATACCTCAAAGAAGGAGAAATCCACCCATTGTTATTGGCTAGAGGAGTGGTCAGTACTTGACCTGATAAGTTTTTGAAGTGGCAGGACAAGACTGACTCTCAGGACAATACATTCCCATTTGTGTTGTAGGACACCTGGCAAATGGGATATGTGAGTAATAGTTTTGAAAATTTAAAGATATCAGTGCTTTCTATGTACTTGTTTTGCTTCAAATGCACATATGAGTTACTTCATGGAGACACCTTGTTAGCCAGAGATGAAACAGGGCTTTTTGGCAGAGGAAGGGTTTCCTTAGTGCAAGACATAACATTGTGTCCTGCTTTTTCTGGATGCACCTGGGATTGGGGTAAAAGTGTTGCTGGCCTGCACACCTCTCCTTTGCACAACAGTCTGAAGAGAGCTGGGAGAGAATTTAATATTTGAAGGTTCTAGAAAGTGGGTTTTTTTCCCCCTCCCCTTATCTTTTTAATATTTGGCTTTATGTTGGTGTACATAGCTCATGTGTTTTCTTGCTCTTCAATTGTTTGGGAAGGAAGGAAAAGTAAGTGTAACAAAGACTTTAACAGTTCAGTATAAGCTATTGATATAGTTGACATTTATGTCAGAAGTAGTGGGAGAAATTCAGTTTAAGTTAGAGGTGATGTTTGTTCTGCACACCCTGTTTTGTGAGCCTATTTAGTGAGAGAAGACATTTCTTTATTTCTCAAGAAAGACTTTCATGTTGCATTATGTCATTGAGAAATTATATAATAAATTGCTATTTTGTCATTAAAACTGTTACGTATTTTTTTAGGAAACCTACAACTTCATAAATGAAGCAAAATAGCAGCATTAAAGCAGACAGGATATACTTCAAGGTAGCAACTAGATTACTGCTTTTTCATCTCCTGTTTTTATTACTCTTTGCTTCTGGTGATAGCTTCCTCACGGGAGATTTTAAAAATGGATTGCCTGTGATGTTTTTCAGTGTCTGATATAAACAGAGGAAAACTGCTGCATGTTATTTTGTTGGAAGCTTCTTGTAGAGCTGTGTAATCAGGGCAATTAGAACCTTTCCTATAGTTTGTCTTGTGGGTTTGCTGTGCATACCAATTTCATCAGTCAAGAACTGAACATAAGTGCCTGGCCTCCTCATTCATCTGGAGACTTGCTCAGAGAGTAATGGGTTTCTAAGCTGACTCTCCTGGATCCTATGATTTGTGATAACAGTTCTTATTATCCCCTCAAAACTGGTTTGAGGATGTTTGGTTTTTTGCATTTTTCTGCATTTCTCACCTCAGTGTATGGATAAGAGACTGTGGTGAATGATGTAAAAAGCCCAGAACTTCTGCTGCTACTGGAAGGAAATGAGAAGAAAGAGGCAGTAGAAGCTGGATGGAAGAGAATAGCATGACTCAAGAAGCTACAATGCTTCCAGGACTTCCTGCAAAGGCCACTATTACAGTGAACTCACACTCCTGGGATGGGTGCTTGTACTTGGATGGGGAGGAATGAGACTTGGTGTGTTCAGAGAGGAGTTTACTCTCTGCTTTTCTGCATCCAACCTGTTGATAATGCCAATTTTGTGAGTGTTCTCACAATCCTCTAGATCTTGGCATAATGCTGTACTCTAGATCTTCCTGGTGATTACAGTATTGATTCTCCTTTGGAAACATTTCCTTTGCATTTCTAAGATTATTAATAATATTATAATTCTATTTAGAATTTCAGCATTAATAAAGTCATTTCTATGTTATGAGTGGTAGTCATAGCACTTGGGAAAAAATATATAAAATCCTGTGTCTCAGGATTAACCTCTTGTTCTCATAGTTGATGTAAACTAAAAATTGATGCAGCCTCAAAGATATGTTTTAAGTATACGTAGCAGTCATGGTGAGGGTATATAATAGAGGGTATTATTGCCAAACGTGCCTGATTTGTTTGCTTAAATATACATAAGAACCAGTAGATGAGTTTCCATTATGCCACTGGTTTACTGAAACTGTTTAATTGAGATAGGGAAGCTACATATGATGATATATTAAAAATAGACTTTTAAAGGCACTGTTAAAAACAATTAGAGTTTTTTGTTTGTTTGTTTGTTTTAGTACTAGGATAAGTTACTATTCCAATGTCAGCAAAAATTTGGAGATTTTTGCTGCTTTTGGTGAGGTGAACTCTAGCAGGTGTGGGGGGCTGCTCTACTGACCAGCCCTGGGCAGCTTTCCAGGGAGAATGGGAGGGACTTGGGCATCTTTAGAGCTCCAGTAATCTCAGTGTTTGTATCTTCAGGAATTTTGGAAAAACAGCAATAGATACATTTGTTTAAAACAATAAAAAGTATCATACATCATGCAGCAAAGCTGTAAATATTTTTTTTTTGTCATGGATGTTGAGCCCTGTATTTCATAAATGCTATTAAAACAACAGCAGAATGTGAAATATACTGTTGTGTCTTAACAGAAGTGCTATCCATTTGCTGGCAGATCATAGTGATGTGTTACTATGGTGGCTGGAATAGTTTTTGTCACATCTGTTGCATTTTTGGCTGCACAGCTGTGGCTGTTGTTGCCTTCTGGGATGACATCCTGATTAGACCCTTGTGCTGGATTTACATGTTTCTAAAGTTAGGTGTGGGTAGAGAATGTTTCTCAAGCAGGTATCTTAAGTAAGACCCTACCTGGTAGTCCTTCTTAGGACTTGTTTTTTGGATCAAATTTAATGTGTTTCCCCTAAAGCATTCCCAGCTTTCCTACGTGCTGTGTCTGACCATGTAACCCCCAAGAGGGTGCTGAAGGAAACGATATAGAGAGGCTGATACAGGGGCTACAGCAATCATTGTGTGACAAATCATAGGAGATGCAAATATCTGGGCCAGATAATGCCAACTGCTCTGTGTGTAGCAAAGGTGAATACCTCCAAGTGTGTCCTTTCTGCATGTCAGGAGTCTGTGCTTTTGAAGTATTCCAGCAAGAAGCTTGTTTGGCATATGCTGAGATGCTTGATGATACAAGTCTTCAAATCAAATGGAAGTATTAGTATTAATTTTTTGCCAGTAATGTCGTGCCTCCTCTGTATGATCTGTGAAAGGATACTTGTGTTTCTGCTCTTTTGACTACTGTTTGAGGTGATAAGGGAGGTGTCTGTGGAGGGACACAGTGCTGGGCAGGTTAAAAAACCTGGGGATAGGAGGAAGCCTTGTTAAATGTTAAGAAATTAACAAACAATAAACAGAGATAGAAAACAACTGAGAGGGAAGATTTAGCTGTGATATAAGACATGAAGGTCAAAGGCATGGACTTTGGTCAAGTTGCAAATGCCACCCCCCAGTCAATTACTCCCACTCCCACATCCTGACCAAATGGTCAAGTGAGTGGTGATGGCTTCAGAGCATTCTGGAGCATCTTAGGGATTTTTCTTTCTCCAAATAACAAGGCCTCTAACATGGTGTAATAAGACAACATCATGGATAGTCCTTTATCCAGCATTATTTTCTGGCTTTTAGAGATATTTAAAACAACTTTGCCAGCTACCAGAATTTAGCAGGACTGAAGTTCTGAGATGCTTCTGTGATCCTTCCAGTGATGTGCTGGAGGGACAAAGCAAGGAATGGTGAGCTGACAGTGGAGTGAAAATATGACATGGGATGGATGCAGAGACCCTGGAAATAACTGTTGCCCTGGAATTCTTAGAGCTTTATTTTTCCTTGATATTTTAAAAAATTGAGACCTTGTTCTGTAGGAGTTAGAACAAAATACATGTATCTGGGACAGATTTGTGTGGATCCAGTCATTTGGTTTTTACCCGTGGAAAATTCAAGGTCAAGCTAGTGTTAGTTATCTAATTTAAAGATGCAACCCGTGAATGTTGTATTTTCTTTTTTCAGTGTGAAATATTATTAAACTTGTACTTCTCATCCAGGTCTGTTGGCAGTATGGGGTTCTGCTACTATATAATTTATCAATTTGACTATTTTTCCTTTTAATTGCAATTATTGGTCTAATCAATAGAATGATTAACACCTCCCCACCCCACTTTTGGAGCAGTAGAAACTGAAAGGTGTTTCCTCCTCTTGGTAGTGTCAGCACACAATGAACATCACTTGAAATGATGGAAGTTCAAGCAGTGAAAAACAAAACCATGGGCCTGGCTTTAAGTTCTGAGGGTTTTTCCTGCCTCCTGTGTGTGGTGTTGTCCATGTCTGTCCTTCCACTGTTACTACAAACAGTAATGGTGGCAGGGCTGATGTCACAGCATGGCCTTACCCTGTGCAGTGAGTTTCACACCAGGTGGGTATGAATAAAGAGAAAAGTCCTTCCTCTGGGAAGACTTTCTGGCTTATATCCAAGCTTTGGTCCCCTGCAGATCCTGTTCCCTGTAGGAAGGATGTGTGTGATCTTCCATGTTGAATTGGAATTTAATTTTAGCCTGAGGATCATGTGTACTTCAGCACCTTATGGAATGACCTTTTTCTTCTGCAAAAACACTGCTGAGTTAACTGTATTCCTGGAAGAGATATCTTGATCCCAAAACATTAATTGCATCCTGTTTGCTTTGAAGAATTTGTTCTGCATCTGTGAATCATCTGTGAGAGCTGGTTGTGATTCAGTGCCTCCTACAATCACACCTGGTGAGGCCTTCATTTGTACAATCTCCATGGCTGTGATTCAGCTGAAACAGGATCTCATCTGCTGGATTCTTAGGGCTGCTGTAACTCGGAAGAAATTTGTTAGCAGAGTCAAACCCTATGCATTCCAGGAGAACTTGGAGGCTCAGGAATCCATTACCTCTGTACTTTTTTTGCCTCTTGCAAGAATTGGTGTCCAAAGGGCAGGTATGGTGCATATTTTGAAAGTATTTGCTACAGGAGGGCAAATGTTCTCTCTATGTTAGTATTTTAGCTTTAAGAGCAAATTTTTGAATTTTGTATCTAAACTGCCTGTGGTTAGGGTACCTTTGTTTCCATCATGGGACTGTCTTAGAGCATATATTCTAGTCTAGTTTTCTTTTGTATTCTGCAGTTCAGTTTCATACAATCTAGGATTCCATTTAATATGCTCTGGTGACCAATGAGCCTCTTTGCCAGAGGGACTAACAAGATTTGAGTTGAAGTGGAATCTCTCAGAAATGTGTATAATGCAATTATTTGGTCTTTAACACCATTTATATACTCCGTAGATCTGTTCCCATTGTGCTTTTCTACTCAGCAGAGTAGGCATATTACCTGAGCCCTTCAGAGCTGGTGGCAAACAATCTCTCTTAGGCAGGAATTCTTTCAGTGTCAAGAAGATAATCCTATGGAATGTATGAAGAATGTCAGTACACAATCTATTGTTTTAAATATGTCAACTTTGAACCCTCTCCGTGGAAGGTTTGGTTGCATGGAACTTCTTCAGTGTTTGTTCAAAAAGGCTTTTCAGTGTTTGAAGTAAGTATTCAGCACACCTAGAAATAGAGCTCGCCCTCAGGAATTGTGAAGGTTAGCAGTGGGATACTTGGCAAAACACAACATTTCATCTTACACGGCACCCCCAAGTGGAAATTGTAGGATCTAACCTTTCATTACTATGAACATCCTCACAACTGTGGGCAATTTTTGCTCCCTGCTTCTGTTTTTATTCCTGTGTTTTCTGCTTTCAGTGTCAGCAGAGGGTGATTTTCTGGAGAGAATTATCTGTTTTGTGGGCTCTAGTAGCAGGAGAGTGCGCATGGTTTGCACCTCTGGATGCTTCTGAAAGGGAAGTGAAAATAAAAGCTTTCACGGGACCAGGTAATTATCTTTTTTATATCCACTTAGTTCTTTTGCAGTACATTCAAGAAAATCCTCTGAAACACCTGTACGGAAATCTAGAAGAGTCAAAAAATGTTGCGGTCAGCGGGAGATCGACATCAATCGATGCGATTGGTAAGCATGTCTCGTTTATTTCAGGCTGCATTACACTTATACAGAGTAGATAATTAAGCTCATACATATTGCAAAAGCAAGCTCATCATTGCTTATACAGCATATCAGCTCCGCCTTGCCTAAATGTCAGCTCACCCTATCAACCCATCCTTAACACCAGGAGCACCTGGGAAGCCTGGGGGGCCAGGCA